>CM076577.1:615164730-615414640 GCA_034641835.2 Pinus albicaulis | reverse complement strand
CCTCTGCTGCCACCTGGGCGGGAGATCGATTGACGGTGCCACCACGATCAATATATATATATATATATATATATATATATATTAATTTTTAATATATTTTTTTTAATTTGATTTTTTTTTTTTTAATTTAAAATTCAATTTTTTTTTTTTTTTTTAATTTAATTTTTTTATTTGAAATTTAATTTGTTTTATTTATTTTTTTTGTTTTTAATTTTTTTTCCTAAATTTTGTTAATAATTTTTATTAAATTTTGTATTTTTTTTATTTAATTGTTTTCTTTTTTTCATATTTTTTTTTTATTATTAAATTTTATGTTTAGTTTTTTCATTTAATTTTTTAAAATTCAATAAATTTTGTATTTTTTTTTATTTATTTGAATTTAATATTTTTTTAAATTTTTTTTATTTTTTTACTATTATTTTTTTAATTATATAAAATTTTATATTTTTTATTTCAATTAAAATTGTGTATTTTAAATTAGATTTTTTTTTAATTAGACTTAATATTTCCAAATTAATTTGTTTTTTATTTTATTTTTTATTTAATATATTTTATTTAGTTTATTTTTTTTTATTTTTCATTTTAATTGATTTTTAAAGTTTTTTAACTTTTTATTCTAAGATGATTTTTTATTTTTATTTTTTTTATTTTTTATTTTTTTTAAATTTAAATTTAAAATTTATTTTTTATTTCAAAATTTGTTTGTTTATTTATTTATTGATTAAAATTTAATATTTTTCTTTTTTTAATTGAATTTGCTATTTTAATATTAACATTTTTTTTAATTTAATAAAATCTAATATATATATTTTTAATTTAAGTTCGTGTATATATATATATATATATATATATATATATATATATATATATTATTTTTTATAATTTAAATTTAATTTATTTTTTTTAAATTTAATATTTTTATTGTATTTTATTTTTTATTTTTTATTTTTAATTAATTTTTTAATTTTTTTACTTTTAATTTAAATAATGAATTTTTTTTTAATTTTTTTTTAAGTTTTAAATTTATTAAAATTTAATATATTTCTTTAAATTTAACTTTTTATTTTAAAATTAATTTTTTTTTTAATTTAATAAACATTTTCTTTTTCTTTTAAATTTAATTTATGTATTTTATTTTTATAATTTCTTTTTTTTTTAACCTTTTTTTTTAATTTAATATTATTATTTTGTTTTTATTTTTATTTTTTTATTTCTATACATTTTAAAATTTTAATCTTTAAATTTTTATTTTTATTTTTAATTTTAGGATTTTTTTAATGTTTCAATTAATTTTTTTTGTTTTTATTTTTATTTTTTTATTCCTATATATTTTTAAATTTTAAGCTTTAAAATGTTTTTATTTTTTAAATTTTAGGTTTTTTTCTAATGTTTGAATTTTAAAAATTAAAAAATGTTATTTCTATTTTTAAAAATGTCAAAAATATGACACAATTTTTTTTTTTGGTTATTTCAGCATCAACTGGTTTTGTTTTGAGGGTGTTTTTTCAATCTTTTTTTCAAGAAACAATTTTTTTTTAGCATAATTTTATAAAAAGTTGAAATTTAACCTTCAAAAAAAACCAAGTGCATTCTGAAATACATTTTTTTTGTTTTTGGGGTGTTTTTCCATGTTTTTTGAGTCTTTTGGGCTAGAGTTCCCATTTTGAGGTCAGGTTACCTATTTCATCGGTAACCGTGTTTTTTTCAGTAAAGCTGATATTTTTCAACAAAGAGCATACTTTTATCACTTTTTCGAACTCCTTCAAAATTTTACGAAAAGCGAAATCTTGGAGTCCTCTTTTAAGCTCTTTTTAGACTCTAAAAAATTGAAAAGATTGCCGAGCACTTGATTATTCGAACTCGTTAAAATAAATGAATGATCATCCCTTTAGTATAAGTTTACCCCTTTTACGGACTGAAATGGTCTATTTACGAAAAAGGTATACATTGACTAATTACGATCAATAGAGTTCTCTCTCGCATTATTTTATCATTTTTCGGGCTCGAGGGACTAAATTTACGAAAAGGTACACCAATGGAGTTTTCTTAAGTTTGTTTTTTTCTGACTCCGTAAAATTGAAAAACACTGAGTTTCTCTTATACTGGACTCGTTAAAATTTAACAGTAAAGGACCTGTTCAATTTTAAACAAGAACGAACCACTCATTCTTAGTGTTCGAATTTTAAACTAAGTTGGACTCATCCAAAGGAACACTGTTACCGATGAAATAGGTAACCGCACTATTACCTACTTTTTTTTGGTAGCATAAAAAGCACCCGATTTTGAAAAGTGGTGATGTAGAATCACCCTTTTCTTTTTGTGCACATTTTTTACACTCTAATATTTTTATTTATGAAATATGAATATTAGTTTTAAAATGTTAGTGATTTCATGCTAATTTTGAAACGTATTGATGCAGCATCAACTTTTTTTTTTTTAGAGCAGTGATTTTCATGCTAATTTTGAAATGTATTGATGTAGCATCAGCCTTATTTTTTTTAGAGTGGTGATTTTCATGTTGGTAATAAAACACAAAACTTAGATAATATATATATATATATATATATATATATATATATATATATATACGATAAAAATGTAAAAAAAACAGAATTAACTTGTAAAAATAAAAAATTTAAACAAAAATAAATAAATAAATAACAGCAAAAATATTCGAAAATTATATCAAAAGAAATGACAAAATTTGGAAAAAAAACACATAATTTAAAGAAGAAAAACAAAAATTAACCAAAAAAAAAAAAACATCAAAAACATTTTTTTCTAAGTTATTAAAAAAAACCATATAATTAAAAAAGAAAATTTAAAATAGAAAATTTAAAAATAATTTAAATTACAAAATTTAAATTTAAATAAAAAAAATAAAATACTTAAAAGAAAATTTTAAATTTAAAAATTTAAATTAAAACAATATTAATAATAAGAAAAAAAAAAACAAATTTTAAAATTAACAAAAAAAAGAAAATTTAAAATTGAAAAAGAAAATTAAAATAAAAAAACTATCAATAAAAAACAAAAAATGAAAAAAACCACATGCAAATAATTAAAAAACAAATATCCATAAATTTACTGTTTTTTTTTAAATGAAACAATTTATAAATTTTAAAAATGAAAAACTAAATAAACTAAAAGATTAAAAAAAAAAAAATTTAATTAAATGAAAATTTAATAAATTTAATAAATAAATTTTAAATTTTAAAAAATAATTAATCTAAAATATTAAATTTAAAAACAAAATTGAAAAACAAAAAAACAAAAAACGTTTAAACAAATTATATTTAAAATAAAAAATTTGAATTAAAAAAAAAAAAAATTTAAACTTTTTGAATTTAAAAAAAATAAAATAAACTAAAATAAAATTAAAAAAAATATATTAAAAATTTTAAAAATTAAAAAATAAAAAATAATTTTGTTTTGATCATGGTGGCACCGCCAATCGCCCTCCCACCCAGGTGGCGGCATAAGCCGGCTCCTTGGCGGGCGGGGAGGCTGCATGCAACCCCCCGCCCGCCAAGCAGCCGGCCTCCACTGCCACCTGGGCAGGAGGCCAATTCCCAGAATCGACCTCCCGCCGCGAGAGGCCGATTCCGGGAGGGCAATTCCTAGAATCGGCGGGAGGGAGGGCGATTCCTGAAATCGGCCTCCCGCCGAGGGAGGGCGATTCCGAGAATCGGCCTCCCACCACGGGAGGGCGATTCCCGGAATCGACCTCCCGCCGCAGAAGGCTGATTCCCGGAATCGGCCCAGGTGGCGGCAGAGTTTCGCCGATGGGTGGATGGGGGGGCTGCATGCAGCCTCCCCGTCCGCCCAACGGCTGGCCTCCACTACCACCTAGGTGGGAGGCCGATTGGCGGTGCCACCACAATAATTTTTTTTTTTTTTTTTTCAAAAAATTAAAAAAAAAAAAATTTAATTTAATTTTTGTATTTGAATTTTTTTTTTCATTTTTTTTTCTAAATTTTGTTAATTATTTCTATTAAATTTTGTATTTTTTTTTATTTAATTGATTTTTTTTTTTTTTTTTTCATCTTTTTTTTTATTATTAAATTTTATGTTTAGTTTTTTCATTTAATTTTTTAAAATTTAATAAATTTTGTATTTTTTTTAAAATTGATTTGAATTTAATATTTCTTTTTAATTTTTTAATTTTTTATTATTATTTTTTTAATTACATAAAATTTTATATTTTTTTTTATTTCAATTAAAATTGTGTATTTAAAATTAGATTTTTTTTTAATTAAACTTAATATTTTCAAATTAATTTGTTTTTTATTTTATTTTTTATTTAATATATTTTATTTAATTTATTATTTTCAATTTTTCATTTTTAATTGATTTCTAAAGTTTTTTAACTTTTTATTTTAGGAATGTTTTTTTTTTTTTTCTTTATATTTAAAATTTATTTTTTATTTCAAAATTTATTTGTTTATTCATTTATTCATTAAAATTACATATTTTTCTTTTTTAAATTTAATTCGTTATTTTAATATTAACATTTTTTTTAATTTAATAAAATCTAATATATATTTTTAATTTAAGTTCATATATATATATATATATATATATTATTTTTTATAATTTATTTGTTTTTTTAATATATATTTTTTTAAATTTAATATTTTTATTGTATTTTATTTTTCATTTTTTATTTTTAATTAATTTTTCTTTTTTAGTTTTAATTTAAATAATGTATTTTTTTTTAATTTTTATTTTAAAGTTTTAAATTTATTAAAATTTAATATATTTCTTTAGATTTCTTTATTTATTTATTTTTTTTTTTTTTAATTTAATAGACATTTTCTTTTTCTTTTTTAAATTTAATTTCTATATTTTATTTTTTATAATTTCTTTCCTTTTTTAACTTGTTTTTTTTAATTAAATATTTTTATTTTGTTTATATTTTTATTTTTTTTATTTCTATATATTTTGAAATCTTAATCTTAAATTTTTTTTTTTTTTTTCTTAAATTTTAGGTTTTTTTTTTAATGTTTGAATTAAAATTTTTATTTTGTCTTTATTTTTATTTTTTATTTCTATATATTTTTAAATTTTAAGCTTTAAAATGTTTTTATTTTTTAAATTTATTTTTTCTTAAATTTTAGGGTTTTTTTAATGTTTGAATTTTAAAAATTAAAAAATATTATTTCTATTTTTTAAAATGTCAAAAATATGATACAATTCTTTTTTTTTTGTTATTCCAGCATCAACTAGTTTTGTTTTGAGGGTGTTTTTTCAATCCTTTTTGCAAGAAACAATTTTGTTTTTAGCATAATTTTATAAAATGTTGAAATTTGACCTTAAAAAAAAACCAAGTGCATTCTGGAATACAATTTTTTTGTTTTTGGGGTGTTTTTTCATGTTTTTCGAGTCTTTTTGGGCTAGAGTTCCCGTTTTGAGGTCAGGTTACCTATTTCATCAATAACAGTGTTAAGGATGAGCTTATAAACAAGCAAATGTTATCCTCCTCAAGCTTGTCAAAAATAAAGAGGTACTTACCAGAAATGGTGGAGGAAAAGAGAGAAAAACGAACCTGTTTGTTACATTTTGATTATTCAGAAAATCGTTAACCACTCTTCAACACGACACTTCTGTTCACCTGGGTTGGGAAAATCCTTTGCCTAACAGTTAATCAAACCATATTGAAAGTCTTCAGCCGGTTTCTGGGTATTAGCTTTGGGTCAATTGTCACCAAACCATCTACAGTGTCGTTATGTGTTCAAGAGGACAGTTCAAACAAACTATTCATTTGCGAAATATTTGTCTTCCATTTTGACCATCCCTGAGTCAGTCCTTGCCAATATATTTCTTCAAAATTTGATCTATGATTTCGTGTTGTGGGCTTACCTACGACAAATCACTTTCTATCGACGACAGCTCATTATCTAGGAAGTTGATCTAGAAATCGTCAATACCTTGAAATCTGCATGTCTCAATGGCAGGTTTCTCGCCTTCGACGACAGGTTGCATCATTGACCTTCGA
This sequence comes from Pinus albicaulis, assembly GCA_034641835.2. Taxonomy (NCBI): domain Eukaryota; kingdom Viridiplantae; phylum Streptophyta; class Pinopsida; order Pinales; family Pinaceae; genus Pinus; species Pinus albicaulis. The sequence continues at coordinate 615,408,642 of CM076577.1, read as the reverse complement.
TCGAATGATTCCGTGACATGTTCGACTTCAGCTCATTTATTCACATTTCATGGATTGTACTGAGTACTTTGAGAGCCATTGACATTACTGGTGGTTACTCTCACACTTGTTAACAGTTTATATTATTGACTGGTAATCAAGTGGTTTCTACCATGTTCGACTTCAACACATTTATTCACATGGATAGAATCGTACTGGTTCGAGAAATGGAAATCAAGACCCTGGATCTAGTTTCTACCATCCAGGCTGCAAGGAATTTTGTTATTAATTTATACAGTGGACTATTCATAAACAGATGGCTGCATCCATACTGTGTCTACACATGTCTATACTATTGACGTATTGAAAATCATTCCTATATTAGAACAGTTTAAATAATTTTTCTAGTTAGTTTTGATCTGAGTATGGGAATGCCTACCTCAGCGATGTTATGTTTACATATATATGTTTTGCATTGAATGTTTTTATAGGTTCCGACTAGGGTGTCCACGGGATGATCCTTGAAATGATAAAGTACTTCACTCTTCATATATGACAGACTTCATCTTCATCTATTCTAGACTTCGCACTTGAGGGGGCAATTTGTTGCACTAAAAATTGTCACCTTGACATTCTGCTGACTGTATGAGCTCATTGTCACTCATACTTACCTCCTCTTCAAGTCTTACAACCTCTACTTCTCATGTCAAGCCCTAAAAATAGGATAAAAACCCTAAAAAACTCCAAAACCCTGGGTACGCAGGTAATGTGAAGCTTACCTGCGTTCCTGGCTGGGGTACGCAGGTAATGTGAAGCTTACCTGCGTTCCAGAATGGAGTTTCTCTGTGTAATGCCTGCGTACCTCTGTCAAAGTCAAAAGGGCGAGAAAGTAAAGTGAAAAAGCTAATTTTTGGTCAATTCTAGAAGCTTCTGGATGAGATTTTTTGGGGGTGAGTACGCTCTTGTAAGGTTCATGCATCCCACACCTTAAGAAGCTAACCCCTTGATGTGAGGAGCCTATCCCTTTGAAGGAGGATTCTATCCCTTCATAGGTGGAACCCTAACCTCCTCATCTGCACTATAAAAAGAGGCATTGGGTAGCCTCAAAGGGAGTTCAAGCTTTAGTGTGTGATTGAGGTGAAGTGCTGTTGAGATTTAGACTCCTTTCTGCTAAGATTTTGTGAGGAAAGATCACATACCTCTATGTGCTCCTGGAGGAAGAGTGCAAGGCTTATCAAAGTAGAGGAAACTCCTGCTTCGGACCCTAGGAAGGCCTGTTCAACATCAAGGCTAAGGTTGTAAGGTTCTTCTATTATTTCAAAGTTAATACAATCAAGTTTGTTTTTCTCAATAAATTGTCGTTCGATTGTTTATTTCAATAAGCTTTCATTTGATCGTTTATTTCATAGATTCCTTGATCACTATGGTAGGTATGTTTTATAATTATTTGTTATACAGGTGCTATTTAATATTTTCTTGTTTGTGATTACAGGTCTTTAAAGACGACACTTTCAAGCGACGGAAGAACTATTGTTGCGACGGAAGAACTACGGTTGCAAATAAGCGTTTGGATCTAAGGTAGGATCAACAACTTTATAGCATTTGCTTGTAAAATGAATATATTTAGAGAAAGATAAACTTAGTTTTTCGTTTGTTGCTAGATTGTCTTCTGACACTAAGGAGATCGATCTTGTCCGCAAGATCGATTTTTCCAGCCAACACTAGTATTGAGATTCCAACCAAGTTGGGTAAAATTCTAACCCCATATGTTCTGTCCCAAATGATTTTATCCATAGGGGTTATAATTCTGATAATTATACCCATACACTGATTGAGGACCAGGATATTGATTCTGAGTGAACCACTGAGGTCCTTTCTCAGTAACATATGGATTTTGTTGTGGAATGTAAGCAGTGCCTTGGGGCAAACCTTCTACCATCGAAGATTTACCTTGAGGAATAAAAGGAGGGTCCTGAGGCTATACGGGTGTCCCCTGGGGTGCAGGTTGACCTGGATACTGGGGTTAGACAGGCTCTCCCTTGGGTGCAGGTTGGCCTGGATGCTGAGATCCACCACATTAGGGGAATTTTGATGTCTAAAATGACCCTCATAAGAAAAATGTACAACAAAAATAAACTTTTTAAGAACCAATAGGATTCAAGATGATGATTTCAACCATGGGGGATGATTCACCATTTTTTAAGTAAAAGGGTAAAAATATTAAAAAATAATAAAATAATAAAACTACTTGTTCAACTCATATTTTCAATGTATCTCCCAAATGTTTTACTCAAATTTCAATTGGGAGTACTTTTTGGATGCAAAATTTAATTCCTCATCCAAGAATTACCCATGTTGCATACTTTTGATGGACTCTGCTATACGAAAAATGAGAAATACATGAAAAAACGTGATTGCAATCATGTTTTTCATGTATTTCTCATTTTTCGTGTAGAGGGATCCATTAAAAGTATGTAACATGGGTACTCATTGGATGAGGAAATAAATTTTGCATCTAACGAGTACTCCCACTCGAAATTTGAGTAAAAACTTTGGGAGATAAGTTGAAAATACGAGTTGAAAAAGTAGTTTTTTCTTTTTCCCCTCTAAAATTTGATGATGTAATCAATTCTTATTTTATTATTTCCACTATTATTTTATAATTTCCTTAGGAGGACCATTTTAGACCTCAAAATTCCCCTAATGGGTTTCCCCTAGGGTACAGATTAGCCTGATGGTTGAGATTAGTCAGGTTTCCCCTAAAAACTAGGTTGGCATGATGGTTGAGATGAGCCAGGTTTCCCCTAAAAACCAGGTTGGCCCAGCTGCGCAGCAGAGGGTTGACCTTGCTGTACAAAATTTGGGCCTTTTTGAACGTAAGGTTGGTTCTTTTACACAAAAGGTTGTCCCTGAGATGGCTATGTTTACCCCTGAGGAAAATAAGGTGCTCCTTGCTTAACATAAGGTTGACCACCAGGACCATAGGGTTGTCCCCGTTGGACTGAAGGTTGTCCCTAAGAGGGTTGTCCTTGTGGACCGTAGGTTTCTCCCTGTAGGAACGTAAATTGGTTGGGGTTAACCGGTATCTGTGGCATTTGAACATACAATGGACTGTGTGGAATGAGCCCATGGTAATAAATGTGATTTCCATGCTCATCGTAGCAATGCGGAGGATTGATGGGAGCTTGAACGTGCTGAGAACCTTGAGGGAAATAATTTTTTTTCTAAATGGCCATCATGTACTGATCATACCCTAAACCTCTAGGATTCGATTAGAGGAGATAGGTGTACTACCAGTGGGTTGATGGACTCCTGATACGTGAGGCTGTGATCCACTCATGACGAGTCCAACAGGTATCGCGGAAGAAATAGGAAGCGTCCTACGAATAGCAAAATATAGCGGTAATGAGATAATCACACTAACAGATGGTGTGGATGAAGCCACACAAATAGTGGGCTGGGTTGGGACAGATGTAACGACCATCGACGTGATAGGAATCGAAGGGGAAGGACCTGATACGAATGACCCTCCCGAAGGAGCCAACGTACTCGACCATATCGGATTCTGATACAAAGATGTAGCACCAGAAATGATTTGACTCAACGAATGATAATGAGTTGGGAGAGATGAAGGTTGTGAGGAAGGTTGACCCGAGACATAAGGAAAATTCTTTGGAGGGAACTGATATTCTCCCGTAGAAACATAAGTCTCTTCACTACTAATAGGACTCGTGGCATCCATGTAGGATGAAGACATGTTGTCGGTGAAAAGGTGACGAGAAGTGGAAAGTAAAGCATGGGTTAATGGTGATGCAAGTGGTTCTGAGGGTAAAGGGGGATCTTCCCTTAAATAGGCTCAAACATTCGGAGGTTGCCAATTGATATTAAATGGTTCCTTAGGAGGAGACTGAGAGGAAAGAGGTTGAATACTCGGAATAATAAAATGCTAGTAGCCCAGAGTCCTAACAGACTGAGATGTCTTCGAAGAAACTTTGGGAGAAGGATCTTCACTACGAGGTAATGAAGCAGATGACAAAAATGGTGGTTCTGCCACCATGAATTTCTCTCAAAAACAGGAGAGAAAAGAGAAGATCAATTCGAGGCTTCAAGAACAATCACTAAGGAATTACTTATGAACAAGCCAATAAAATAACTTTAATGGGCATGTAATAGTAGGTAATAAATTTTATCACACTAAAACAAAACTCTGCCTTTCCATATTTTAAGACTTGAGAAAAGGGAAAAATATGACTCTAATCACTTTCAGGTTGGACGAGCTTGAAAGGAAAAGTGCTCAATGATCTTTTCAAATTTTAGAGAGTCTTGGAAAGATCAAAATGACTACTCAGGAAATCTAAGCAAGAGGGTGTACCAAGCTCTCGTGAACTGCAATATACACCTTAGTGATCAATTGAAAGAGAAATGACCAGTGACTTAACGTATGTGCAATAAGTATCCCCGAATGTTGTGTTCGGTGTATCACGGTTACAGGGCGGTAGACTCGGCTTCCTATGGATAAAGGATTGAAACCTATGAGGGTCTTCCTTTATATACTCGACGGTACGGGGAGCACAAGTACGTTCTAGCGTTATCTAATGCCAAATGACAAACGATAGCTACTAGGTTTAATGACACTGGAACATGTCACTAGCCTAGACCTCTAAATATGAGCGTTAAGTTTCAATGCTTCCTTAGATTGATTGAGTTCATTTTAAACTTTATCTTGAAATCATGTTTCATTTTCAAGGCATTACTGAATGTAATCTCAAATCTCTAATGCACAACTATATGCGAAAGAAAATCATTCCAATTCAATGAACAGCTAGCTAAGAGAGGGATAGAAGTTCACAACGAAGCAACAATCAATCGAATGTAGGAAGAACTTTTCCTAATGCTCCTAACATAACCAAAGCAGAAAATGAAAGGATTTTCTCTTGTTGTTCACTTTTTAATGAGAAAGCTACTAATGCAAAAGACTACTTTTCATTTTCAAATCAAGAGAAAAAATGCAAAGTTTATTCTTTTAGATGAATGAGAAGCGATAATGCACTGTTACACTAAAAGGACAAAATGAATACTAGTTTTGTGCAACTCGAATGAAATGATAAAAAACGAAGATACCAATCCAACACGAATGTAAAACACACTCAAAACATACATGCATTCCTTCATGCAAAAAGAGGACTTTAAAATCGAATCAGTGAGCAATGTGATCTATGATCAAGGTGATAGATGGAAGGTCAAACAGACACCAGGATGACAGTTCAATGACCCAACAACACACTGAATCAAGAGAAAAGACCAAAAAATCAGTCTACAAGCTGAAAATATGAAAGACGAGACTGACTCATACACAACTCAGAAACTCAGTGAACATGTGGCCGAACAAGTAATGGGAGATTTCTAGAAACCCTAGGATGAGAAACCACACTGATCAGACAAGAGACAATCAACTGAAGAGAATGAGACAGGGAAGTCAAAAAAAATCCAAATGGGCTAATCCAAGAGGGAAAAACCAATCCAGAGGCAAGATGCACTGACAAAACTCAAGAAAGAGTCTCTAATCCAAATGTACAGGATTCGGCGTGACTGTTCAGCTATAATCCACGCTGAGCAGGGGAATCGCACCTGTAAAACAGGAAACCCGCGCCAATCAGTGTGACTATTAACGAAACAGCAGCGCCGAGCTAGAAAACCAAGGAAAGGAGAAAAATTAGCAGAGGAAAAGCCAGCCTTAACACTTTGAGAATAGGAAAGATGGCTTGAAACAGTCAGAGAAGCAGAACAAAGCAGAGAAATGGAAATACGACCAAAGTTGAACAGACAAGAAAAACTCTAAACAAAACAATGAGAAACGACAGACACACTGTCTCCCCAATATAGTCACCAAATTTTTGAGCAGGAAAATACCCTCTATGGAGAGAGGTGATCCCTTTAGCCCTAGGGTGGGTCTAGCAACAAGGGGACATGCTAGATTTTTAAATTCCTAGCTTATAAATGAAATATGAACCGAAACAGATATCCTACCTCGGTCCAACGCTTTTTTTCATGGCACGTGGCAGTGATCCTTTGATATTTGTCTTCACGCCTTGTGCTCCATGTTGGTGGTGATGTCCCTGCATCTGTAAAAATATCAAACAAACATACATTCATCTACAACTATTCAGCTAGTCAAGGAGAGCTAAACACTTTTCATATAAATGGAAACAAAGTTGGAACCAGAAACAATCCATGTATAAATGATAGAGAAGAAGAAGTTTAAAAACGTATGCCTTGACGTTGTGTATCTCCTTCAAAGGGTTCAGTCGGGGCGCGTCTCAAGCATTCATTTGAGATTGTGCCTTCTCAAGCATTCAGTCGGGGCACGTCTCTCTCAATAATGGATTCTTTTGTGCCTTCTTCTACACACCATCTATAGTAATGATTGTTCAGCCAACTGAATCAATGTGAAGAGGAATAATTTATAGGAGAGGAGGAGTTGGTTTGGGATCCCTCATAAGGTGGAGGAGAGATCTATCCCTTTGGGTAGTTGCACAATTGTAGAAAACAACAAGCCAAAGGGAGGAACTCAACGTTATTCAGTTGAAAAAACCATGATGACTCTGCTCACGAAGTTGTTAAGCATGGAAACTTTGTTTCTATTTTAAAAATATTTCCAGAGATAGCTCGGCGTGGGTGCCCTTCTGAGATAGAGTGCCAAAGGCTGCGGGGCCCAGTGTTAATTTCTCCATGGGAATGAGGCCATAATTTCCTACTAGTTCCGACCCAAAATCACATGTTTTTGAAGGTCTGTTTGAGGAATGATTAACTAAGAATATGTTCTTGACATGCCAAGGGATGCAATGACACTTATAGCAAGGTATGAAAATACATAGAAGTCACTGAAATGGTCCTCCAATGTTTGGGATGGGGACTGCAGGGACGGTGACAAAATATTTTGTAACACCCAATCTCCTTCATTTGAACATAAATCTAAAAGATATTTAATCAATGACTATGGTTTTTGATATATGTTAACTATCCCTGCCTTTTTCTTCTTTATCTTCATATGTTAGTTTTTTTACAACAACATCATGGACAAATTCTTGGCTATGACTCTTTCCATCTACTTGATTGAAAAGAATAGGCTTATAGCTATCATCCTTTGTCCAAATTTCAACATGAATGAACTCACGGTCACTTATAATTGGTTGATTTCCACAACAAATAAGATTTGACTTCTGTTTGTAACATGAAATAGTAAAATTTCAGTTAACTTGTACATAAATTATTTTTTAACATTAATAATACATACAATTTGTAAGAAGCTCTTTGGATTATCCACAGTATTGCAGAAAATGTGTCGACGTTTCGAACCCCAACTGGGATCCATCATCAGAACTTTTTAGAATGAAGAATTTTAGAGAAGGGTTTCAGACTTTTTATGGAGATCAATTTCTTTGAACAGAGTTGACCAAGGTTTTGAATTCTTGTATTTATAATTATTATTTTTTCCTTTTTTATTAATATAATCTCTATAAAAATTCTGAAACCCTTCTCTATAAAAAGTCTAAAACCCTTCTCTAAAATTCTTCATTCTTAAAAGTCCTGATGATGGATCCCAGATAGGGTTCGAAACGTCGACACATGTTCTTCAATACTGTGGATAATCCGGAGAGCTTCTTACAAAATGATCACCACAGGAGTTTAAAAACCAATACATACAATTGAAACGTCTTACCATGTAAGTTTCATCCTTGACATTTATTTCCCTTGAAGATTGATAATAACAACCCCAATTGTGTGTCTGAATGACATGTCGCAAATCTCCAAAATGGTGATGTTGTGACTTCTAGAAATCTCGCAACCACTTTACTAAAATCTTGATAAGTATAAGGGTCACTATCATATTCAATTTTTGGGACATTGAAACCATGAGGAATATTTGAAATAACTAGGGAATAATCCCTTTTAGGTATGAGTTTTGCAATGTCTTCACAATCACCTGATATTATTTGATATTGGATAGTTTGGAGCCCATTCCGAATGAAATGATTACGACTGGGATCAAGTTAAACATCACTAAGACATTGTTTTATCATGTTTTCAATTTTAATTTTTTCAATAAAGCTTCTGAAACTATCTAGTGCTCCATTTTCATCCTTCTTCATCTTTAATGAAATAAACAAATACATGTATAAGTTATAAAATAAAAATAATATACATATGAATAGAAATGAATGTATAAATCAACATACATTTTTAAATGCAAGAAAAAAACATTTTAGCACTGATGTAGAAATTGAATCCAGGTAGTTGCGTATAACATCATCCCAACTATCTTCATTCAACAATTTAACCATTTGTTCTTGTATTATCATATAAACCTTGTGACTGAATAAATAAAGTAAGCAATGTTAACGTAGTGATATGTGTAAAAAATACTAACAACAAAAATATATTATATTTAACAGAAACTTATTAAGTAAAAATAATAAACTTACTTTAGAAATTCCTCAGACACTTCCTCCATTGATAATTCTCCTAACTTTATATGAGATAATATTGTTTTGACAAGTTTTTCATCCTTCACTCCTTGCATTGATATCCAAGGTGTGATAGTAATATCTTTTGGAAGTAGCTTCATTTTAGGACCTAATTTATTGTTGGTACATATCAATGGTTTAGACTTTTTGACCTTCTGACTTTTTATGAAAACATTATCCCACAACTCAAAATTTTGATCAATCAATTCCCATATCTCTCTAGTTCTAAATGCCAACTAGAAAATGTTATCCATACTTGTGAATATTTCAAAATTTACTTTTCCACCTTTTGAATTTATTTTTTCTTCAATTTGATAACCGATTTCGATACAACATTCCTTCTGAAATGCATTATCAACCTCTATCTTATCCCCACCACATTTTTCTTCAAATTCACTATGAATAAATCTATCCCTTTGGATGAAAGTCATAGACATTCTATACTCATTGTTTGAATTATCATCCCATACCAATAAATTTTCTTCTGTATTTGTTAAACCAGCATAAATGATACATTTCATTATTTCAAAATGCGGGTTATTGGGATATTCCTCCATCAATTTCCTTTGACCTTATACAGAATGGTTACCCCAAAGTACATAATATTTGTATTCAAAACATTTTGACTTGTCAAATGCTTTTTTGTTAGGAACCTGAATTGGATCAACAAGAAGAACATAATCAACCACATGTGCAAAAGGGTTGTACCTCATCAATGTTTTCAAATTGTGAACATGCAAGTGGTGTGGCTTTCTAATTTGATATTTGAATTTTCCTTCATTTGGCTTGTAGACTTCAATGACATTAAGTTGAAATGACCGACCACCCTCAATTAAATTTTTCTTCATGAAATGATGTTGAATGGATTTTTGTTTTGTTTTAATAACTCCATCCTCTAAATCATCTCCTCGTGTAATGATTTCCTTGATTCCTTTTGAATTTTCACTAGGACATTCACTATTTCCCATGATTTTTTCAGAATGAGTAATTTTTTGTTTCTTCCCTCTATTGGTTATGATATTTTTTTCAACTGAAGCAATCTCATAATCATCAAATATAAGGGAGACATTCTTGGGCATTTTTGTTTTTGTTTTTTTATGGATCTTCTCCTTTCTAACATCAGTTATAATCTTATCCTCAGTAATGGAAACACATTCTTCAACTTCAACTTCAACTTCAACTTCCTCATTTTAAGAAGTAACATGTCTACCTTTACTAGATTGATCCCTTTGATATAGTCTTGTAGCATCATGAAGTATTTTTTTTTTCTCCTTTCCCATATCTGCTTCTTCATGTTTATGGAAAATGGAGACAACATTCATAATATGTCGCTCTATATAATATATCCCACCCCCACATAATTGAAATTCTCTAAGAAAAATCCTATCAAACAAAATATAATATGTCAATAATAACCAAGTTATTAAAAATGTAATGATACAGTTAGAATAACGCAAAATGCATAAGTGTAAATAAAAATACTTATTATGTATGATTTGTACAATTTGTTTGGATATCCTTGAAGAATATTCCCCATGGGCTATACATCACCAATGTAAAATGATGTCTAAGCTTATCATGTGACTTGGGCGGTTTTGAAAGTATATAAAAAATTTCAGAATTCGGAAAAATACATAGGTCTAGTACTTTTCCCACCAGCTTATAACTTTCAACATCAAAATTCTTACTAGCATATAGATATAATTGCAGAGTTTTTTCTTCCATGTCTTTCAGAAACCATGCATATTTTGTACAATTCACTTCTTTTGATTTCTTCTAGTATGGAACCAACTTATTTTCTTTTGTAGCGACATCTCCTACATTTTCAGTAATTAACTGAGGTGGAATTCGTTCAACGGTATTTTTTTATGGCCCACCTATAGCTTTAGATGATGCGATGGTTGAATTTGGTCCAGAAATATTGACAGAAACCTTCCTTGATGCCATTTTCCTGCAAACATATATATGTAAATATAAATTAGTAAATCATAAAAAATAAATTTCTCTTACGTAAAAAAACAAATAAAATTAAAATAAAAAATAAAACACACCAGAAACATGTAAATCACCTCCAAGTTTTATGTGCATTGAGATTCATCCAAAATAAAAATATATAAAACTAGTTCCTTAAAAAAAATTATTTTTTTTAACATTTTCTCCCTGACCCCAATTGTAAAACAATTTTTTTTTTTTTTTACAAGTCATCTCCCTAAACACCCTGGAAAACAAATTTAATTTTTATTTATTTATTTTTGGGATTGATTCTTTGAATCGCCCCCCTAAATTTAAAACAAGTTCCTTAAAAAAAAAATTTACATCTCATCTCCCCAACCCCCTAGAAAAAAAATTTATTTTATTTTATATTTTGGGAGCGGATTCTAAGAATCACTCCCCTGCCCCGATTCTTAGAATCTCTACCATGCCAGGAATGGTGGTCGACTCCTGGGCCATTCGAATCAAGTAGACTCCCACCTGTGGGCATGTCCATTGGCAGCACAGAAGCCCAAGGCACCGTGCTTCAGGTGGACATGCCCACAGGCGGACGCCCACATGTGGGCATGTCCGCCCATAACAAGGCTTCCCACGACATGTCGTCCTATGGGCAGAAGCGCCCATCGGCAAGCGTCTGTCCGCAGCACGGCAACCCAAGACTCGCCCACGGGCAGGGTTAGCCACGTCATAGGCGGACACGTCCATGATGCCCCAGGGCTGTCATTGGTCTTGGGTTGGTTGTGGGTAGACACGTCCATAAGTGGGCATCCGCCCGAGGCCAATGGCAGCCCTTGAGCGAACACCTGCACGTGGGTTCATCTGCCCATGGCACGACCATCCTAGGCTGGGTGGGTATGCCCACCCTGCCCAGAGTGGCCAGGTACCGACCCCATGTCGGCCCACCCACCATGTCTGTGTGGATTTTTTTTTAGTTTTAGATAGTAAATTTATTTTAATTCAATTTTTTTATGGTAATATGGATTTGAAAAAAAAATCATTTGTTGCCATTTGTTAGCACTCCACCAGTTCTTCGAAGGTTGAGAAGGAGACATGCAAAGGTAACCACAGACCACTTTGACCTAGTATCTAGCCCTACTAGGCTGAGAGGGCTCTCTCAATGATATTACAACCAATTTTATTGGATCATGAAATATATTAGGCTAGGTATGTAGATTAGGTTTTGATTTTATTTTTGAAGGTTTGTGTTGGATGGTGAATTAGGTCTAGCAAAAACTAGGTCAGGGCTCTAAAAATCAAATTTGCAAAGATGTAATGGGGCAAGGTAGGAAGACACTTTACCACTTTAAAGGTATATTGGTGAATATGGTAGATTTATATAGTTTCAAAATGAGCATTAGTATCATGAATCCATTTATATCATAAGAAAATGAACATAAATGTGAAAGCTTCTCCAAAACAGAAAATTCAATGAATGAATTATGCTTATCAAACTTAGAAATCAATCAAATGAGACATGAAAATGGAAATGTAAGGTAAAATAAATTCAAACATATGATCACAGAAGAAGAAACACTGTTAAAGCACATACCACATGAATTTGGCCACAATTGCTGCAAATTTTGTCTGTTAGTTCCTGCCAAAATCACAAAGTACACTAGTGTTCCAAAGCTAAATTCCATAGCATCCAACCTTTGAAACTAATTACAAAAGGTTTCAGATAGCCACTGAGGTCGAAATCCTCGCTTGGAGATCTAATTTTCCAGCAATAAATTCAAATACATGCATCTATCCAAATTCTGCTAGACACTAGGGAGGTTACTTATCAAATTCCTCCTTTATCTAACCATCAAGAGACATATCCTCAAGGAAATAAATGGAGGATAAGACACCTATTAAACTCAATTTTAACCATTTACATTTACATTTTGACTTTTACATTAATCAAATTTCACCTTTTTACTTTTACAAAAGTCAAACTAGAAATTGGAGAAAATTACACACTGAAAATTAAGTTAAAATCTCAAAAAAATGCAAAAGTGCAGCACCATCGTGGAGGCCATTTTGAGGCACCTTCCTGAAGTCAAAATTTAAATATGAAAGAATGGTAGACTAGCCATGTTTTTCTAGTTTCCATAACATCTTGAATTTTTGAAAATTACCCATGGGAAGGCCTTACAAAACTCATTCTCCCAAGGTGTTTGCAAAAGCACAACTTCAGTCAAAAAGAGGGTCATAATGTTGATTTTTTGCCCCTTTTTCTTATTTTTCTTAAAATCTGCCCCCTGAATCAAAAATTTTAGCAAATGGGTTTTGAGAGGATGCCATCATCTATATAGAAATGTGAACCATTTTTCATTTGGATCCCTGAGGAAAAAGTGCAGCGCCGAGGCGTTGTGCTTCTAGACTTAGTGAAATTTCTCAATTTTGCAATTTAACACCAATTTTCACCAAAAAATAAAAACTACTCCAAATATTCCCAAAATTGGTCCAAAAGTGGAAAATGAGGTATTTTATGTTGTCATGGAGGCATCAGAAAGAATATCTAACTTACCCTTCTTAATTTTGTTGATCAGGGTTTCATTGAGCTTATCTTGCAATTGCTTGACCTTCACATTGCAAATATTATTTCTTGTGTGGTAATGGTCAGCCATGTGCCTCAACATAGGATTGTACCTGTTGGTCTTCTCAAGGAGCTTCTCCAAATGTATGTTGACCTTATCAAGCTAAAACTTCTTGTTCTCATTGATCTCATTTGCAATCCTTTCTTCAAAACTGAGTTCTTCATCTATAGGGTTCTGCTCTTTTTCCTTCTGTAATGCCTTTTTGAGACCCATGGTTCTTGGCCTCTTCCTTCTCACCTGTTGTTCATGATCATCATTTTCATCATGCTCGGCCACTTCTTTTCCTTTCTCATCATGTCTTTTTTCCTCAAACTTCCTTTTCTCCAAAATCAATTTTTTTGCCATTAGATGTTGGTATTCTTTCTCTACAAATGAAATGAAAAAGTTTTCCCTTGCCAAGTTCACTTGGAGCTCTTTGATCTGAGCATCGTTGTCCTTGATAACCCTCTCTAGGTTCTCATGCTCATCAGTAGCTTCCAAGTCTACTAGGTCAACATGTTGTTCCTCCTCATCATGTATGCATGTCTCATGTTGCGATGATGGTGATCCATATTCTAGTGAAGTAGGCTTGGCCCCTTCCTCAATTTGAGGAGAAAACACAAGCCTCCTACCTCTCCGATAGGTGTGAGTAACCTCAGGCCTAGGCCTCTTTGAAACTTTAGCAATTTTGATTGATGATCGCACCTCCATAGGCTGTGCTGAAATGGTAGGTTATATGTTTTGATGTTGAGTTGGTGTAGTGGTTGTGTGCATTTGCAAGGCTGCCTCAATTAAGGTATCCCATGTCATTTTATTCTTTGCCAACCAATGGAGAACTATGACCTTCACCAAGCTATGGTGAAAGAGGCTAGGGTAATGTTCTTTTTTTTTTACTTGCACCTTTTCATACATCTTGATTACACTTCTATACAATAAATTGCATAAATTGAGAGACTTCACTACAATAAGTGAATGAGAAGTCTAATATGATATTGGTACAATATGGAAAACCTGCCCTCACATGTGAAAATTTTCATTACAACCTTCATCAATGGTGCATACCTCTCCAACAAGTATCTAAATGGGAAAATATGTGTATGGGCCTCTTTGTATTGTGATTTTATATAGGGTTTGTACTTCACAGAGTCTAGGTTCATTCCTTTGAACCAATATTCACCATGATTTTGGATTCATGTATCAAGAGAGATAGAATCTACTGAAAATGTGAAATCAATCTCTGAAATGGTGGCCTTTTCTCCTTTCAAATTGGTGGCAAACAAATCTGTAACTTGCTCATGGAAACCTAACTCCTCCACTCTTTGACAAAACCCTAGGCAGTTGACATGTTCAAAGAATTTTCTAATGAATGGTAAGGAAGTGATTTCACTACAATTTTAGGGCTCATACCTCATTATAATCCCCCCTTTGTGGTGTTTTATTTTCTCTAATGGTGAAGAATATGCTTCCATGATGAAACTCTAGATGATAGACAAGAAAAAACATTGAAGTTTTCTGCTATGAAGGAATGAGGTGGTACAATGGACTTGGAAGTTGCCTAAATTTTTAAGGAAATTTAGGGGGATAAGGGATGAGTTTAGTGAATTGGGGGAGCAGGAAATTTGGGAAATTATTGAGGGGAGGGGGTTGAAAAATCCTAAACACAGTCATGCCCTAGAAAGACATAGGGTAGATTAGGGTTTGTAGGGAAATTATAGAAAATGAAGGGAAATGGAATTGTGATGGATGGAGGTGATGTATAAACTGTAAACATAGATGTAGGGATAAGGAAATTAAGGTTTAAAGCATCAATCTATCATTTGGAGAACAACACCATGAAATTCATGCAAACCCTAGGAAACTATTCTTGTGATCATTTTCTTGGCATACAAAGAAAAGGAGTGCATGAAAATGAGTTAACTTACTTGTTATAGAGCTTGGAGATATAAAAATCTGGAGTGGAAGTTTGAAAAACAAAATTTGGTGATCAAATGGAAAATTTTGGCAACTCTGCCCTGGACATAGTGCAAGCCACTGGTGCGTAGCGCCTATGCACACCGTAGTCTTCCTACGTGCAACGCCTTCCTCCAAAAGTGTAGTGCAGTGTCTGGATGTGCAACGCCTTCAATTTTTTTCCAGTTTGAGTAAAAAATCCGTGTTTTCTTGGCAAATGAAGGATGAGCTCGATGATGAGAGGTAATAAGAGTGCAAATGAAATGAGCTTGTGTCTTTTTGGGCCTTTTATAAACATGGAATGAATTCCTTTGAGTGATGATGGGCCCCACGTGTCTTTTTCAAGCATTACTTTCATTCTTTTGAACTTTGTAACCTTTGGAATTTGTAACCTTGAACTTTTTGTGGCTTCTTTGGAACATTGAATCTCTTTGGAACTTCGAATTTTTTCAAAACTTGAACTGTAGCTTTAGTAACATGAAGTGCTTATTACATATAAAAACATAAAATTACATTTTTTAAATCAAACTTTATTGAAGAAACTTTCCTTATTACCACTACTCCAATTGCTAGATTTTATGCATGAAATGGCAGTTTTAGGGACTTTAAAACCCTAATGACCTAATGGAGACACTGAATTGAATTAAATCATGATGGAGATTACTGAAATGATGGTGATAGTATTTGAATGACTATACACTCAGCTGAGTGGTGATGTGGACCAGCATACAAAAATTTTGCAAGGAGTGGAAGATAGTCCTAGATCTAATGCCCAATGACCAAATTTTTGCTTGAAGACCCACTGAAATGGAAAAAATTTGATTATGGGACCTTAATAAGAAATTATAAGATTCCATTTGATCACTGGTGACAGGATGAAAATACTGACACTAACATTGGCTCTAGATATGGATGGCATCTCCTTGGAGATGTCAAGAACACCATATACCAAGTAGCCTAACCATTGGGAATGGAGTCAAAATTTTAAAACCAAATTGAATACTGAAAACTTGACATGATCAAATGACTCAAAACTAAACTAACCTTACTTTAATTGAATTTTGAAAATAGCAGCAAATCAATGGAACTTTATGGCCTTCACCTCAGGGTCCAAGCTCTAATGATTCTCTGCTTCACACTTTGCAGAAAAATTAAACTGATATGTACAATGGAATCGGGAAATTTTCATAAATATTCTTAGAAAAGGTAGTGCTTAAGGAACCTACCATTGGCTAGCCCTCCTATGTAATATTCTCCATTCATTTCCTCCAATAGAAAAGCATTCTCTCTGTGAGAGGCTGAAATCTTGTATGGTCCTTTGCATAGGTTCTCAAATTTACTGTGTGTCCCTTTCTCCTCGTTTCTAGCATCCCTACGGAGGACCACATCTCCAATTTTGAAATCATCTGATTTTTTATTGCAGTCATATAACTTCATTATCCTTTCATGAAGGTTTGAGGTGTTTCAAAATACCTCATCCCTGGTTTGTTGAAGATGGATCATCTAATTTATCAGGCATTGCACATCATTCTCTTCACTACCTGCTTCTTGTAACAACTTCATAACTGGGACTACAAGTGATGTAGGGAAAATTGTATCTACTCCATATACCAATTGAAAAGGATACAGTCCTATTAACTTCTTACTACTCACCCTGTCCTCCCACAAAGCATTAACAAGCTTCTTATGCCATTTCTTCTTTTTCACCTCCAACATGTTGTTTATAATGTTGATTAAAGATTTGTTAGAAGATTCTGCCAATCCATTACCTTGCAGATAATATGTGGTTGAGTGCCCCAATTTGATGTTGTACTTGTCGCAAAACTCAACCATTTTCTTAGACTTGAACGCGGCTGCATTATCTGTAATGATATTGTGAGGACAACCAAAGCGAAACAAAATGTTAGTCTCCAAAAACTTAATAATGACTAAATTTTTAGCTTTTCTTGTTGGGATCACTTCAATCCATTTGGTGAAGTAGTCGGTAGCTGTCAAGATCCATTTGTGTTGGGCAGAAGATGCAGGGTGGATTTATCCAATAAATTCAAGGCCCCATTGTTGAAATGGTGCTTACACGGATATAGGTTGCAAAGGCAGCAGGAGAAGCTTTGTCTTACCTTGAAATATCTGGCACTCATGATAGCTCATCACAATTTTATATAAATCTGCAAAAAGAGTAAGCCAATAATATCCAACCCTCAACACCTTATTTTTCATGGTTTTCCAAATCAAGTGGCCTTCGCAATATCCCTTATGTAAATCAATCATTACCTCCTTGGCTTCATTTTCTACCAAATAGTTTAGCAAGACACCTCCCGGGTCTTTCCAATATAGAGCGTTGTCCAAAATGTAGTACTTGTAAGCTTTCAAATTCAATGACCCACCCTTACTTTTAGACATGTTTGGAGGAGGATTAAGATGCTGAAGAACATAAATGATGTCTACATACTGAGGAGATGAAAGAAAAATGTCTGATACTTGCATGAGTGTGCCATCATCTTCTTCATTGGACAAAACTGAAATGAGATTGATATCAAGTGCATGTAAATTGGATTCAACCATGATCTTGGCTAGTCCCTGACCTTTGATAAGCTTTGTATTCATGATCTCTAGGTCATACTCTAACATAGCTTCTATCCACTTTCCTCTTATGCCTTCTAGATCAGTTTTCATTAGCACATCCTTCACTGTTGCATTAGGGACATAGGCTAGAATGTGTGAATGAAGGATATATACTCGAAAGTACTTATAATGCCTTTACTAGGTCAAAGGCTTGCTTATCAATGATATTATATCTTAGGGCTACATCCCTAATGGTACGACTGAAGAACACAATGGGTTGCTCGGCCTTATCCTTATTTTGCATCAAAACCGCGGCCAAGGTATGTTCGGAGGAAAATGAAAATATGATGAAATCAATGGAGTAGTCGGGGCTGATCAAAATAGATATTGAATTAAAATAATTTTTGGCATCCTTCAAACACCTTCCCTCACTATCATTTTTTATCATATTGGTCATCTCTCGAAGATGCTCGACAATATTTGGAATAAATCTTCTCAAGAAATTCATTTTACCATTGAAATCTTGGATCTCTTTCTTACTGCATGGAAAATTAATATGTTGAATAGCCTAAATCCGAGAAGGATCAATATGGATACCATATTTGGAGATGATATGACCGAGAAGCTTGCCCTCCTCCATGGAAAAAGGACTCTTTCTGGGATTGAGTGAAATCCCAAATTTCCTACACTTCTGAAATACAATTCTCAAATGATATAAATGCTTGTCATCATAATGAGAGAAAACTGTCAAATCATCAAGATACAAAACTAAGAAAAAATCCTTTCCATTCGCAAAGGCTATGTCCATTGCCCGCTGAAAGGTGGCTCCTGCATTCTTGAGCGTCAATATAATTTTACAATACTTGAATGTGCCCCAAAGTGTTGTGAAAGAAGACTTGTCTTGATCATCCTTATGCACTAAGATTTGATTGTATCCTGAATATCCATCAAGAAGCAACATTCGAGAGGACCCAACCACTCTCTGTAGAATATAGTCCATCTTAGGAATGGGATAGTTATCCTTTAGAGACACCTTATTCAAGTTTCCGAAATCAATACAAGGTTTGACATCTGTTTAGAAAATCTGATGGGGACAATGATACCAGCTTTAAAATGTATGTTTACCTCTTTCTCTATCGATGGAAACAACCTTGGGTTGATTCTTCTCAACTTTTGTCTGAATGGATTTGATCAAGCTTGACCGAAATTGTATGTTGAATGATATTCTTATCATAAACTTTTAGATCACCATATTCCCAAGAAAATACATTAGAAAAATCAGACAATAATGCAATGTATTTATCTTTTACCTCTGGAGATAAGGAATTGGACAGATTGACCATAATGAGCTTGTCTTTTGTTCCAATATTCACATCTTCGACACCTTTCTCAGTAGGAACCACGGTCAACATTCTAGCAACATCATCTTGATCAAACAATTCTTACAAAGGTACAAGATCCCTTGGAATGTTGTTATCTTTTAGCTGTAATACATCAACCTGAGTAGCCTCGATCACTTAATCATATTTATCATATACCGTATCAATAAAGGAATTTTAAAATTCACCTTCCATATGCAAAAATTTATTCATTTGTTTGTCATCACATAACACTTGCCAATACCTCAAGTTATCAGGGAAATTTGGTCAATGTTTGACATGAATTTCAAACTTCCTATTAGAAAATATGGGAATCCTAATGTTACTTGTTGCTGTAGCAAGAAAATATTCCATAAAATTCTGACTTCTTGGTACTATTAACAATGTATATTTAGGAAACATTTTGATAATGTCAAGTACAAAATTCCTATATGATCTCATTCGCATATGCTTAGCTTGGTATTCCCCTTTTACCTATTTGATTACAAGCTCGAAGTCACCATAAAAATAAATTCTTTTTGTGCCAAAAATTTTCAGAATTTTGAGGCTGGTGATCAATGCCTCATACTCGGCTTCATTATTAGAACAATTGAAATCCAAATTTTATGAGAAAAATCTCACATTCTTTGGTATTTTACCTAATTGATGAATTGGACTATGGATCCAAATTCTGATTTCTGCTCCATATTTCCCTAAGGCACTGTCAAAATCTATGGCCCAAAGACCATTATCATCATCCGCAAGTTGGAATTATGCAGGGTGATTTGTCTCTTATTTTCGGGCCACTTCTTCAATTTGTTCTGAAACTTTTTATGACTTCTCTAATAACTTCTATGAAGAACTAGGTTGATTTCCCTGTTTTTTCATCCAAAACTTCTCTAACACTATTTGAAATTTCTAGAATTTCCTCAACTTCTATAAGCTGACTATCTAAATCATTAAA
This sequence comes from Pinus albicaulis, assembly GCA_034641835.2. Classification (NCBI taxonomy): domain Eukaryota; kingdom Viridiplantae; phylum Streptophyta; class Pinopsida; order Pinales; family Pinaceae; genus Pinus; species Pinus albicaulis. The sequence continues at coordinate 615,388,751 of CM076577.1, read as the reverse complement.
ACCACTATCATTAAACAAAATAAATGACTCAATATCAGTATGTACAACATTGATAGGATGATTTTTTGGTTTCTCTTTACTGGTAATCATATACTTCATTTTTTTTTACTGGTACAACTTCCTCAATTGTCCAAAAACTGGGATGGTGGCATAATAGAAACCCAATTACAAAGTACCTCTTAACTTCACTCCCCAAGACCTTGACAGTAGCATGCCAAACCATGGAGGTATATCCACTACTACCACATCCATTAACACATTTTTAGCTGGGATTTGCTGAAGTGAAACTACCAAGCCTTTTATAAGACCAAGACAACGCACTCTACCAGAATCAAAGGAATAAATATCATGGTAGGGAAAGGTTATATCCAAGCCTAATTTTTCCATTATGTCCTTTGGCATCAGGTTATGAGAAGCTTCAGAGTCAAGCATGGCATTTTGGAGGATACATTGATGAATTCAAAAACTCAGATAAAATGGGGGAACTTCACTATCTTCTAGTTCACCATCTATGGATGGACGAAAAATGAGCTCGGGTTGATCATCTTCAAAATTAACCATATCAGACATAGGATCTAATTTCAGCATTTTCGCCACATGAGATTTGTATTGATGGTTTTTTACAAGCTTGGTCAAGGGCATAGAGACTTTTACATAGATATTTCATTTTCTAAGCTAAAAATATCAGATTGCTTATCTACCTCTTTTACAATGGTGTCCCTCTTGTCGGGCTGGTCCTTTGTTGCAGCTTCCTTCTTTTGGATTTCTTCTTCTTTTCTTGATGTGCTTGTAGATGCTTGATTGATCTTGACCTGATTTGCAGCTACAAGCTCCTTTCGCTTGTTCTAACTAGCTTGGGGATTTTTCTTGCGCTGAGTATCTTTTTGTTGGGATGTCCTCTTCTGGATAGGAGTGACAGGAACATCTCTATTTCTCAGTGAATATTGCCCCTATTGTGAGTTGAATGCATTAATATAACCCTGCTAATAATCATCATATTAAACCTCAAACTCATCATCATTTGCAAGTATGTAGTCTTCATCTTTCGAAAAAAAATGTCTCAATGTATTCTTCATCCTTTGTCAAGAATATAGGTTGTCAATAGGCTGTGAAGAAATGATTTTTTTCCACAATCTCATCTTCTTCTTCAACTCCTTGAGCATAAATCTGCTGCAAAGGAGTTCATATATGTTGTTGTGTTGGCTGCTCTGGAGCTCTTTGTTCCCTCTGTTTAATCCTAAACTGAGGTTGCTGCTACTGACCTCATAAAGTAGGATTTCGAACCTGTGCTTCTGGTTTTCTTTCAGTGATAGAAATTCTATCTACCATTCTTTCCATGGTCCAAATCAGAGTATCCAATTTGACCTCAGAGGATGTGGATGGTTCTTCCTTGATTGTTACCTTTCTCTCACCTTTGGTCTTTTACTTTTTGATTGTCAAATTTGCTTCGACACTAATTGTGTTTCTTTGCATATCATCTTGTGTTGCAGAAATTCTCTCTCAAAGCTGGTATGCCATGTCCGGATCAAAAGCATACAGGTAGTGCAAGAGGGACAAACCTGGAGGAGGTTTGATCTCATTTGGGATTGAGTTACACACTCGGTTGAAATGAGCAATAAAATCCTGAACTGACTCATTTTGATTTCTATTTAAGTTGTCATACTTGGAAATAATGTGAAGTGGATTATTTTTCACTTCCCATCTAGCTATGAATGCATCAGTTAGTTGCTCCAGATTTCCTATGGAATTGGCAATGAAAGAACAGAACCAAGTTTTTACATCTCCAGAGAAGATTTAGGAAATGATCCGCATTTTTGCATCATCGCCATCAATCTCTTCTAAGTAAATGAAATCAGTGACTTTAACTAAGCATTGTCTAGCACTAATCTCTGAATTATCATCAAAGAGAGGAATTCTTTGACCATAGCCTTGTAATAAGGGTGCAAGTTGACCAGGTAAAATCAGAGGTGCAAATCTGGCCATGAATCATGCTCAGTGTGGTGCAGGAGTAACAATGAGAAGGGTAGATTGAGAAGGTAATGAAGTAGAAGCGATGTAAAAGGAGGTATAAACTGATTGATATTGTGTCAGAATGAACAAATACTCTTGCTGGTAATGGATGATAGCTTTTTCAAAAGTATGTTGGATTTGATTAGCTAATTTTTCAAGTCTATCAAACTGACTCCAGACTTTCCAATCAAAATTTGACTCGGACTTGGATTCTTTGGATAGTAAGCTATCTTCAAGTTTCAAAGAATCAAATACTACTTCAAACAATTATTTAACTTTAGATAATATCAATGGATCAAACACTATCTCAAACAATGAATTTTTCGGCTTTGATCTAACCAGAGACAATTCAAACTTCAAATCGAATGGAATATCTTCAAGGGATAATACTTTTGTAGGTAATGATGAAGATCTTACCAATGAAGATGGATCTAACTGAAACTCTAAGTGCTGGGATAACTATTTTCATATGATTTTCTCTGGATCTTCAACCGGAGAAACTGAATCAGGATCAACATTCAATCTTGTGTATCTTCTCTAATCTAGAACGGTCTTTGTTTCTACAACTCGGTTCTCTACAATTTTTGAATCAACCTTCACGAGGACTAGAGCCTACCACCCACATGCGTAGAATTTCATGAAAAATATAGTACACCTAGGGAAGATCTTTCACTTTTTTTCCCAACAATAGCGTCAAGATGTTAGCACTCCACCAATTCTCCTAAGGCAGAGAAGGAGACCAACAAAGGTAACCACAGACCACTTTGACCTAGTAGCTAGCCCTACTGGGCTAAGAGGGCTCTCTCAATGAGATCACAGCCAATTTGATTGGATCATGAAAGATATTATGCTAAGTATTTATATTAGGGTTTTATTTTATTTTTGAAGGTTTGTGCTAGATGGTGAATTAGGTCTAGGAAAAACTAGGTCAAGGCTCTGAAAATCAAATTTGCAAAGATGTAATGGGGCAAGGTAGGCACACACTTTAGCACTTTAAATGTAAATTGGTGAATATGGTAGATTGATAAAATTTTAAAACGAGCATTAATATCATCAATTTTTTTATATCATAAGAAAATGAACATAAATATGAAAGATTCTCCAAAACAGAGAATTCAATTAATGAATTATGCTTATCAAACCTAGAAATCAATCACATAAGACATGAAAATGGAAATGTAAGGTAAAATATATTCAAAGATATGATCACAGAAGAAGAAACACTGCTAAATCACATATCACATGAATCCCACCACAATAGCTACAAATTTTGTCTATTAGTTCCTGCCAAAATCATAAAGTGCACTAGTGTTCAAAGCTAAATTCCACATCATCCAACCTTTGAAACTGATTAAAAAAGGCCTCATATAGCCACTGAGGTCAAAATACTCCCTTGGAGGTTGAATTTTCCAGCAATAAATTCAAATAGATGCATCTATCCAAATTATGCTACACACTAGCGAGGTTATTTAACAAATTCCTCCTTTATCTAACCATCAAAAGGCATATCCTCAAAGAAATAAATGCAGGATAAGACACATATTCAACTCCATTTTTACCATTTACATTTAAATTTTTACCTTTACATTCATCCGCTTTCACCTTTTGACTTTTACAAAAGTCAAACTAGAAATTGGGGAAAATTACACAGTGAAAATTTAATTAAAATCTCAGAAAATTGCAGAAGCGCAGTGCCATCTTGGAAGCCATTTTTAGGCACCTTCTTGAAGTCACAATTGAAATCTTAAAGAATGGTAAACTAGCCGTGTTTTTCTAGTTTCCATAACATCTTTAATTTTTGAAAATTACACATGGGAAGGCCCTCAAAAACGCATTCTCCAAAGGTGTCTCCAGAAGCACAATGCCAGTCAAAAAGAAGGGCAGAATGTTGATTTTTTACCCCTTTTTCTCATTTTTCTCAAAATCTGAGCCCTGAATAAAAAAATATGAGAAAATCGGTTTTAAGAGGAGGCCATCAGCTATCTATAAATTTCAACCATTTTTCATTTGGAGCCATGAGGAAAAATCGCAGTGCCAAGGCGCTACGCTTCTAGACCTAGTGAAATTTCTAAATTTTGAAAATTTACACCAAATTTCACCAAAAAATAAAAATTGCTCCAAATCTTCCCAAAATTGGTCCAGAAGCAGAAAATGAGGTATGTTATGCTATCATGGAGGCATCAGCAAGAATATCTAAATTACCCTACATAAAATCATAGTACAATGTGGCTTTACCTTGACACCTCTCCAGCAAGTATCTGAATGGGAAAATATGTGTATGAGCCTCTTTGTACTGCAATTTTATGTAGGGTTTGTATTGCTCAAGGTATAGTTTCATGCCTTTGAACCAATATTCACCATGATTTGGTATTCTTGTAGCAAGGGAGATAGCATCTACTGAAAATGTGAAATCAATCCCTGAAATTGTGGCCTTTTCTCCCTTCAAATTGGTGGCAAACAAATATGTAAGATGCTCATGGAAACCTACCTCCTCCACTCTTTGAAAAAACCCTAAGAAGTTGACATCTTCAAAGCATTTTATAATGACTGGTGAGGAAGTGATTTCACTGCAATTTGAGGGCTCATACCTCAGTGTCTTCCCCCCATTTTGGTGTTTTCTTTCCTCTGCTGGTGAAGAATCTGCTTCCATGATGAAACTCTAGAAGATAGATAAGAAAAAACAACAAGTTTTATTCTATGAAGGAATGATGTGGTCTGATGGACTTGGAAGTTGCCTACATTTTTAGGAAAATTTAGGGGGATAGGGGATGAGTTTAGTGAATTGGGGAAGCAGGAAATTTGGGAAATTATTGAGGGGAGGGGGTTGAAAAATCCAAAACACGGTCCTACCCTAGAAACACATATGGTCGATTATGGTTTTTAGGGAAATGATAGAAAATGAATGGAAATGGTTTTGTAATGGATGGAGGTGATGTATAAACTATAAACAGAGATATAGGGATAAGGAAATTAGGGTTTAAAGCATCAATATATAATTTGGAGACCAACACCATGAAATTCATTCAAACCCTAGGAAACTAAGCTTGTGACTATTTTCTTGGCATAAAAATCAAAGGAGGGCATGAAAATGAGTTAACTTACTTGTTATAGAGAGTGGAGATGAAATAATATGGAGTGGAGCTTTGAAAAACAAAATTTGGTGATCAAATGGAAAATTTTGGAAACTCTTCCCTGTGCATAGCGTAGGCCACCGGTGCACAGTTCCTATGCATAGTGCAGACTTCCTATGCACAAGGCATTCCTCCAGAAGTGCAGCCCAGTGTCTGTATGCACAGTGCCTTTAAATTTTTTCCAATTTGAGTATAAAATTTGTGCTTTCTTGGAAAATGAAGGATGAGCTCGATGATGAGAGGTAATAAGAGTGCAAATGAAATGAGCTTGTGTATTTTGGGCCTTTTATACACATGGAATGACTCCCTTTGAGTGATGATGGGCCCCACGTGTCTTTTTCAAGCATGACTTTCATTCTTTTGAACTTTGTAACCTTTGAAATTTGTAACCTTGAACTTTTTGTGGCTTCTTTGGAACATTGAATCTCTTTGGAAGTTTGAAATTTTTCAAAACTTGAACTGCAGCTTTAGTAACATGAAGTGCTTATTACATATAGAAACATAAAATTACATTTTTGAAATCAAACTTTATTGAAGAAACTTGCTTTATTACCACTCCAATTGTTAGATTTTATGCATTAAATGGTAGTTTTGGGGACCTTGAAACCCAAATGACCTAATGGAGACACTGAACTAAATGAAATAATGATGGATATGACTAAAATGATGATGACAATCTATGAATGATGATACCCTCATCTGAGTGGTGACATGGACCAACATATAAAAAATTTCGAAGAACTGGAAAATAGTCCTAGAGCTAATGCCCAGTGACTAATGTTTTGCTTGAGGACCTAGTGAAATGAAAAAATTTTGATTATGGGGCCCTAATAATACATGATAACAGTCCATTTGATCATTGGTGATAGGATGCAAAGACCGAAACTAACAACATATAACAAATAATTTTAGCCAAATTCTTTATTGAATGGTCCAAGTAGAAGGGGAACTAACATTTCAAAAGCAAGAATCTTTCGTTGACAATGTTGTTGTTCCAAAAAATAGTTCCAAGATTATAAACAAACCTCAACATATCTAGAAGTAATGTGAGGAATAGTGACAATGAAATTTATTATAAAGCAAAAATTACAGAATTTCTTTTTGTGGGGTGAATGTGGGATAAAAATTATGATAAAACTTAATAAAATAAATTCTATAATCAAGTAAATGTTATACAATTAATTAAGATCATTTTAATTTGGAAAAAAATATTAAAAGAAAAATGTGTAGGAAATTTAAATCGAAATTACGTTCAATATTCAAGATAATATTTTAGTATAAAAATTTTAAATATCTCATAGAAATAAAATTTTGAGGGACATACTTCAAGGAAAAAAATTCGGCGAAAAATTTTAGAGGGAAATTTTGGAGGGAAAAAATCATTATTTCAGCTATATATTATCATTGGGAGAGAGATCATTTGCATCATTCAAAATATTTTTCTTGAGTGTTATGGATTCCTCTGATACTAAAGTTTTTTTTTATGAATCATCAACATCTTTGTCACGTAACACATATGGTCGATTACGGTTTTTAGGGAAATGATAGAAAATGAATGGAAATGGTTTTGAGATGGATGGAGGTGATGTATAAACTATAAAAAAAGATATAGGGATAAGGAAATTAGGGTTTAAAGCATCATTATATAATTTGGAGACCAACACCATGAAATTCATACAAACCCTAGGAAACTAAGCTTGTGACCATTCTCTTGGCATAAAAAGAAAAGGAGGGGATGAAAATGAGTTAAATTACTTGTTATAGAGAGTGGAGATGAAATAATATGGAGTGGAGCTTTGAAAAACAAAATTTGGTGATAAAATGGAAAATTTTGGAAACTCTACCCCGTGCATAGCGTGGGCCACCGGTGCGTAGTTCCTATCCACAGCGCGGGCTTCCTATGCACAATGCATTCCTCTAGAAGTGTAGCCCAGTGTCTGTATGTGCAGTGCCTTTAAGTTTTTTCCAATTTGAGTATAAAACCTGTGCTTTTTTGGAAAATGAAGGATGAGTTGGATGATGAGAGGTAATAAGTGTGCAAATGAAATGAGCTTGTGTCTTTTGGGACTTTTATGCACATGGAATGACTCCCTTTGAGTGCTGATGGGCCCCACATGTCTTTTTCAAGCATGAATTTCATTCTTTTGAACTTTGTAACCTTTGGAATTTGTAACCTTGAACTTTTTGTGGCTTCTTTGGAACATTTAATCTCTTTGAAAGTTTGAAATTTTTCAAAACTTGAACTTCAGCTTTATTAACATGAATTTCTTATTACATATAGAAACATAAAATTACATTTTCGAAATCAAACTTTATTGAAGGAACTTGCTTTATTACCACTCCAATTGTTATATTTTATGCATGAAATGGCAGTTTTGGGGACCTTGAAACCCAAATGACCTAATGGAGACACTGAACTGAATGAAATCATGATGGATATGACTGAAATGATGATGATAATATCTGAATGATGATACCCTTAGCTGAGTGGTGACATGGACCAGCATATAAAAATTTTGGAAGAAGTGGAAAATAGTCCTAGACCTAATGCTTAGTGACCAAACTTTTGCTTGAAGACCTAGTGAAATCAAAAAAAATTGATTATGGGGCCCTAATAATACATGATAATAATCCATTTGATCATTGGTGATAGGATGCAAAGACTGACACTAACAACATATAACAAATAATTTTAGCCAAATTCTTTATTGAATGGTCCAAGTAGAAGGGGAACTAACATTTCAAAAGCAAGAATCTTTCGTTGACAATGTTTCTGCTCCAAAAAATAGTTCCAAGATTATAAACAAACCTCAAGATATCTAGAAGTAATGTGAGGAATAGCGACAATTAAATTTATTATAAAGCAAAAATTACAGAATTTCGTTTTGTGGGGTGAATGTGGGATAAAAACTATGAAAAATCTTAATAAAATAAAATTAATAATCAAGTAAATGTTATACAATTAATTAATATCATTTTAATTTGGAAAAATATATTAAAAGAAAAAAGTGTAGGAAATTTAAATCGAAACTATGTTCAATATTCAAGATAATATTTTAGTATAAAATTTTTAAATATCTCATAGAAATAAAATTTCGAGGGAAATAATTCAGGCAAAAAATTTCAGCGAAAAATTTTAGAGGGAAAATTTCATTATTTCAGCTATATATTATCATTGGGAGAGAGATCATTTGCATCATTCAAAATATTTTGCTTGAGTGTTATGGTTTCCTCTGATATTGAAGTTTTGTTTTATCAATCATCAACATCTTCGTCACGTAACACATATGGTCGATTACGGTTTTTAGGGAAATGATAGAAAATGAATGGAAATGGTTTTGTGATGGATGGAGGTGATGTATAAACTATAAACATAGATATAGGGATAAGGAAATTAGGGTTTAAAGCATCAATATATAATTTGGAGACCAACACCATGAAATTCCTACAAACCCTAGGAAAATAAGCTTGTGACCATTTTCTTGGCATAAAAAGAAAAGGAGGGCATGAAAATGAGTTAACTTACTTTTTATAGAGAGTGGAGATGAAATAATATGGAGTGGAGCTTTGAAAAACAAAATTTCGTGATCAAATGGAAAATTTTGGAAACTATGCCCTGTTCATAGCGCAGGCCACTGGTTTGTAGTTCCTATGCATAGCAAAGACTTCCTATGGAAATTCTTTCATCATTTCATCATCTCCATCATTTCATCATTCTTCGAACAAGAATTTCCAAACATCTCCAGCAAAGACTTCCTATCCAGAAGTGCAGCCCAGTGTCTGTATGCGCAGTGCCTTTAATTTTTTTCCAATTTGAGTATAAAACCTATGCTTTCTTGGAAAATGAAGGATGAGCTCGATGATGAGAGGTAATAAGAGTGAAAATGAAATGAGCTTGTGTCTTTTGGGCCTTTTATACACATGGAATGACTCCCTTTGAGTGATTATGGGCCCCACATGTCTTTTTCAAGCATGACTTTCATTCTTTTGAACTTTGTAACCTTTGGAATTTGTAACCTTGAACTTTTTGTGGCTTCTTTGGAATATTGAATCTCTTTGGAAGTTTGAACTTTTTCAAAATATGAACTGTATATTTAGTAACATGAAGTTCTTATTACATATATAAACATAAAATTACATTTTTGAAATCAAACTTTATTGAAGAAACTTGCTTTATTACCACTCCAATTGTTAGATTTTATGCATGAAATGGAAGTTTTGGGGACCTTGAAACCCGAATGACCTAATGGAGACACTGAACTGAATGAAATCATGATGGATATGACTGAAATGATGATGATAATATCTGAATGATGATACCCTCAACATAGTGGTGACATGGACTAGTATATAAAAATTTTGGAAGAAGTGGAAAATAGTCCTAGACCTAATCCCTAGTGACCAAAGTTTTGCTTGAAGACCTAGTGAAACGAAAAAAAATTGATTATGGAGCCCTAATAATACATGATAACACTCCATTTTATCATTGGTGATAGGATGCAAAGACTGACACTAACAACATATAACAAATAATTTTAGCCAAATTCTTTATTGAATGGTCCAAGTAGAAGGGGAACTAACATTTCAAAAGCAAGAATCTCTCGTTGACAATGTTGCTGCTCCAAAAAATATTTCCAATATTATAAACAAACCTCAAGATATCTAGAAGTAATGTGAGGAATAGTGACAATGAAATTTATTATAAAGCAAAAATTACAGAATTTCGTTTTGTGGGGTGAATGTAGGATAAAAACTATGATAAATCTTAATAAAATAAATTTTATAATCATGTAAATGTTATACAATTAATTAAGATAATTTTAATTTGGAAAAAAATATTAAAAGAAACCATAACACATTTTAGTATAAAATTTTTAAATATCTCATAGAAATAAAATTTTGAGGGACATACTTCAAGCGAAAAATTTCGGCGAAAAATTTTAGAGGGAAATTTTGGAGGGAAAATTTCATTATTTCAGCTATATATTATCATTAGGGGAGAGATCATTTGCATCATTCAAAATATTTGTCTTGAGCATTATGGATTCCTCTGATACCGAAGTTTTTTTTTATGAATCATAAACATCTTCGTCACGTAAAAACTCTATTGATATTGATGAATATAATGTGAGAAATAGTGACAAAGGGCAGGATGAAGAATTTCAAATAAATAGAGAGTCAAAATTTCCACTTATTCCTAATCCTACGGACTATGAGAGCAGTAACGACGGAGGCCAAGATGAGGAATTTCCAAAAAATAGAGACTCAGAATTTCCACTTAGTATTAATCCTAAGGACTTTGAGAGCAATAGTGATGAATGGAAGGATGAAGAATTTTCAATGACTAGAAACTCACATTTTCCACTTAGCCCTAATCCTAAGGACTATAACAATAATAATGATGAATTTCAAGATGTAGAAGTTTCAGTGGATAGAGAGTCACATTTTCCACTTACTGCTAATCCTAAGGACTATGAGAGAAATAATGATGAATGGCAAGATGTAGAATTTTCAGTGGATAGAGAGTCACATTTGCCACTTACTCCTAATCCTAAGGACAATGAGAGAAATAGTGATGAATTGTAGGATGTATAATTTTCAGTGGATAGAGAGTCACATTTTCCATTTAATCCTAATCCTAAGGACTATGAGAGAAATAGTTATGAATGGCCAGATGAAAAAAAATTAGTAAATAAAGAGTCACATTTTCCACTTATTCCTAACCCTATGGACTTTGAGAGTAGCAGTGATGAAGGGCAGGATGAATATTTCCCAATAAATCAAAATTCTCAATTTCCACTTAGTCCTAATTATATGGACTATGATAGCAGTAGTGACGAAGGCTAGGATGAAGAATTTCCAATAAATCGAGAGTTTGAATTTCCACATATTCCTAATCCTATGGACTATGAGAGAAAAAATTATGAAGGGAAAGATATAGATGGTGAATAATATCCTCCAAGTCATTATTTAAATACCACAGACGATGGTATTGAAAATTTTCATGCCGCCGGAGATGGTAATGAATATTTTTCAAACAATGATAGTGGTGAGTTTCCTAACTGTATTGAAAATTATCATAGTAAGAATAGTATTCCTCCTAATGATGATGGAAATTCTTGTTCGGAGAATGATGAAATGATGGAGATGTTTCCAGCAAATATTGTATCTAGGAGTAGGAGTAACCTTTTCATATCAATCCAATATGTTCTAGTTATACAAGGCGTAGTGTAGAATATCTCGCGACATGAATTTCTATCAATGATCTCATTTCAAGTGACTTTTGTAAAAAGGATTTCTTGAAACATATGGATTTCAAGTTTTATTTGGAGAAAAGGAAGAAATATTTGTAAATGAATAAAAGCATGTAGAATTCATATTTAGTGGGGTGCATGCAATCTACACTAGCAGGTTATGATTATCATATTAGGTATTTATTTCTCTGTAGAAAGGATTTCAAAATGTTTCATTCAATTGGAAATTTTAGTCTATCAAGACTCCAATATAATTTGGAAAAGGATCCTACATATTATTCCAAATTTCGTCATAAACGATAGTTTGGGCCATTAGAAAACACCACAACGTCATGGATGCAAGACTTCTTTTCAAAACATGGATAGTGTTTGCCAAATAGACATACAATACATATTCTATATAATTTCTCAAGACGAGAAATCTACAACTTATACAATGAATATGCAGAAGGCATTAAAGGAAATGACCGTTTTATTACATATCAATACTTAGTGCAGATATGGAGGAGAGAATTCAACAATGTTCGTATTCCTAAGAAGACTAGGATGGGGGTTTGCAATACATGTGCTTCTCTAAAATCAAAAAGGGATAAATTTCAAGGAGAAGAAAGAAGTAGGCATTCATAACATTATTATTTTAAATTGTATAGTGATCAACTATGAAAATGTATTTATTAATAGATTTATCTTATGTTGTGTGTAGAGTCCATTGTCAAAGCACTTTAAGAGCATCGTGAACAACAAACAAGTGAAAGGAAAAAGTTGTAAAAACATAGAAATAAGTGTTATGATAATCCAAATAAATATTTGGGTTTGATAATTGATGGTATGGACCAGAACAAAACACTTCTACCACATTTTGTTCGCACACTCAAAAATTTCTAGGAGGAAAATTATATCCAGTTTCACTTGGTCAGTTGTATGGTATTCAATGGGAAAATATCACCAAGAGTTTACTTCACGGCTCCAAATATTCATAATGATGGAAATATGAAAATAACCATAATTCATGAGGTGCATTCTCATTGGTTTGGTAATCTTCCTGAAGCTTTGTATCTACAATTAGACAACACTTGTCGTGAAAACAAAAATCAGATTGTTTTGGATATCTAAACATGCTTGTTGAATTGAGAATTTTCAAAAGGTAAAGGTTGGTTTCCTTCTTGTTGAGCACACTCACGACCATATTGATCATATGTTTAGTCAATTTTCAGTGACATTGAGGAGGAAGGATGTTGGGAGCTTGCCATGATTAATTGAATGTATTAATAGATCATATATGACAGAGCCTACTTTCATGTGTTATAAGAAACTATTAACTTGTGAAGGTTTATTCCAAGATCGCATGGTGAGGAGAAGTTCATTGAACAACTTACTGACATTAGCTTCCAACATCAATTTTGTATCAAAAATTTTGATGGGAAAACACTTATATGGGGTAAGAAGTATTCAACTACTACAGTATGGGAACGGTCATCAAGTTTGGAATTTTTGAAGTTCATTCTAGATCATCCAATATTTGTTTCAAATATATTTTTATTGCAATCAATTGGTGAAGTTCATAATGCATGAAGGCAGAAGAGAGATATAGATTATTCTGAATGCCTGGAAGAAATATAAAAAATCCATTAGATATACATATGAGTACTTTGATGTCGTTGATTTAGTTTGGTGGGAGTCCTTTTTCAATGATCATAGTGATATCCTTTTAAGACCAACAAATGAATATATTCTTTTGAAGATTCCATTTATTTGGCCACAAAATTTGTCAAGTGAACATGAGGAAATAGACATTGTTGAACAACAACAATCACAAGGTATTATTAATTCTACACAAGTGGAGGAAAGAGAAATGTATATTTCTTCCAGAAGATCTTATGCACAATGTGAAGCCATGGAATAACTTTACAGGGGTTTGGTACAGGAGATTAAGGAGGTTTGCAAGTTTATAAAGGTCATTACAGAAAATGAAGATGTTACAGGTGTTGAAGTACATTGGTATGTCACAAACACACACCCATTCAATGGTGTGTACAAGCCAAAGATGGTAGTTGATAAAAAAATTGGTGGAATGATAAAAAGAAAGGGTACATATATAAATTGTCGCCGCACAAACCTCTTAAAATTGGAGGAAGTTGATATACTTTTTTATGAATTCAATTTAATAAATAGAGAAACTCTTTGCTCTGAGACGATAGAGATTCTGAAGAGGTTTCTACCAGAATAAATAGTGTTGAGTGGCAGTATGTTGAACCCAGTCCTAGATGTAGAAAACTTTTGAAACATCAACTAGTGGGAATGCATGTTGACTCATATGGGGCACTAGTTGATGAAAGAGAAGAATATGTAACATCTTCATATGCATCCATTCATTCATATGAAGATGTGAATTCTGATGGTGTGCAAGAAAATATGAGTGATTTTGAATAATTATGTAAGACAATTTATATAAATGATGTTTGCATTGAGTAATGAAAATGATATTTTAACTTCCATATGATCTTACATGAAGTTATGAGTCATTTTTATGTTTTTTGGATTATATGTTTTAATTATGATGAATTCATTTATCTAAAATATTCACAATGCAACAATAACTTGGAGAAATAATTTATGTTTCATTGGATTATTTTAGTCATATAATTTGTTCATAATATCATGGTTGAAATATGTTGAAAATTTAATGTTTTTTAATTCTATGGGTGAAAATTGTGAAATATCTTTTATATTTACCATTAGGGTTGAAAACAATTAGAATTTTTCTCGTCACACTGTATCGTCCATCGTCGCCCAACTCAATATGCATCTGGAGATCTTTCTCCTCCAAGTTACTGAAAATTTTCTTATCTCCCGTCATGTGAAAGGAAGCACCACTATCCAAGTACCACCCCGATCCCAATGGAATTGACACCATGTATGTGATCAATGAGAAGTCAAGCTCAAATTATGAGGCAAGAGTCTCACCAGCTGTAGCTCCAGCAACCATCTTGTTATTCTTCTTTTGTGGACAATTTGTGGCAATATGTCCATACTCATGACAGTGAAAACACTTCACTTTGGAAATGTTGTGCTCCTTTCCATCTTCACCGGCCTCAGATTTAGGATGGAATTTCTTCCCCTTCCCCTTCTTCACCTTGGTAGCCAAAGAAAAATCCTCTTCATCATCATGCTTTGATGAAGAGCCATCTCTGGTGTTCCGTCTGAACTCCTCCTACACTAGATCTGACCACAGTCGTTCCCAATCTGGTTGTTTTTCTTGTTCGTTGAAAGAGTCTTCATAACTATGCCAACTCTTAGGAAGTCACAAGAGAACCAAACTCACCAAATCATCATCAACAACACTTATTCCTACAATCCCAAGCTCATCCCAACATTGGACAAACTTTGTTAAGTATACTGGAATAGTGTTGTTCTTTTCCATATTGATCTTCCTGAGTTTATCTTTGAGCGTCATTTTCCTATGGTCGTTGTTGCTTTGGAATAGATCCGTCAAAGCCTTCCACATAGCATATAGTGTGTCTCATCCATGAAGGCTTGAGACAATGTGGTCTCATACTCCTTCCAACAGAATCCTCCTCACCCTTGCCACTTGGTTTTTCCATGCATCAAGTAATGCAGCATCTCTCGAAGTAGGCTTAGGTTGGGAAAAATACCGAGAGGGGGGGGGGGGGGGGGTGAATCAGTATTTAGGACTTACTCAAATATTTTTACATTTTCTTACTTCAAAACCCATACGCTACTTTGCTGAACCAGACTCGCGTATATACGCAGATATCCTTCATCAAACTCGCGTATACATAGAGATCTTATTATGCCATTAATTTTTTACTTAGTTCTATGCAACATTATTTCTTCTGATGACTAGATAACAGTAAGCATGTGCAGTAATAACAGAATAAACCATCACACATAAGCATCACACATGAACACCAGGATTTTAGGTCGAAACCCAAGTTGAGAGAAAACCACTGCTGCCTTTGTCTCAACCTTCAATATTTTATTATAAATAAAACATCTTACAACTATGTACTGGCGCAGACTCATACCATTACGCAGGCACCCACCTGCGCTTGTTTACCAGACTCTCCTGGAAGGGAGGTACGACCCCCTTCTCTCGTTTACCAGCCTCTTCTGGAAGGGAGCTACAACCCCCTGACTGAAGGCTACAACCCTCAACACCACCATGGACCATGTTTCATCAATTTTCACACTGGATCCAATATCTTCAATAGAACACAACTTGCAGGCCACTTTTCATCATATTTTTAGATTGGACCCACTCCACACATTTAAGCTCAATCATACATCAAAACTGATACTTATCAATTCAGACAACCCAGATCTGTAGAATACATCATTAACAGATAATAGTAACACAACAGAACATATCAGACCTTTCATGCTTCATTCTTCAGCAAACCGTAGATTTAATACGCGCTTTCCTTTCACTGATACCGCGTATATACGTGCTTCCATTCAAATAAACCCGCGTATACATCTGAACATTACAGAACACCCCATACGCGCTTTCTCTTCATCAAACCCGCGTATATACGTGCTTCCGCTGCGACAAACTAGCGTATAGATCTTCAGACATTATAGAGCAGCATACTTATTCAGATTAGATATTTAGTTCAGATTTAACTCTTCACTTCAGACAGATGTTCGCCTCATCTCAGATTTAAACATTCCACAAACAGATCTAGAAGATACAAATACATTTCAGATCTAGATAACCTTCTTCATCATTTTCTTCATAGGTGCATCACAGATTCAGATCTATCATCAAACTGTTACCCTTTCCATTCAGACATACTTCAGAGCGAAGTATACATTCAAACCCAGACTCATGCACCCACATTGCACAATGATTTTCTTCTCCTTATATAGGTTTACCCTTTTTCAATACCATGAGCCAAAACCACATCACTTCCGATGGTATTCCTGGACGGGATCAAATAGACAACCCAGCGCTCAATACAATGGGTCAATACCATGGTAGTAACCCCTGGTTTTACATATTTAGATCGCATTTGACCATATGCGACTTGGCATGTTATTTCCCGCGTGCAAAGGCTACTTCTATTAAGCAAACCCGCGTATGCCTTGTGACATACAATTTTCATCATTACTCTTGCACATACTGATATTTCTTACTTCTGCAACTTCTGTACTACTTGTAGAACATCAGATTTACATCATTAATTAGTATATCAAGTCAGTTTCCATCAAGTACAACTTCATCAAGTAGGTTTCCATTATCTTCTTCAAGTGTTGCCATCATCTTCATCAAGTGGGTTGCCATCAAGGAGAACACATTGCATCATATTGCCAACATTAGGAACATCTTTGTCAATGAATTCCTTCAAGCCATTATCTTCGAGCACTGCCTCCATCCTGTCCTTCTAGGAAATGTAGTTCGAGCTACCCTCGAGTTTATACTCTAGCCACAAGCCATTGAAATCCATTTCGATGTTTACACAACTGTAGCACCAAGAAAATATTTCTGCAAATTCGAATTCTTTCCACCAACAAACTCAGCTCTTGCTTCAAAATTGCAATATTTTGTGCTCCGATACCATGTATAAATTATAAAACATGCATGTATATATTTTATTCTCCTGATCTAACAATTATATGAAACTTTTAAATACTGAATCGCTTCTACGAAAATTCTTGGCAATTTAAAACACGATCGCCAATTTGAATATCAAGAAGAAAGATCAATCACACATAACATAGATGTTTTTACCGAGAAAGAACAAAGCTAAAAACCACACTATCATATATTATGTATATATCATGTATCATGAAACAATCTCATACAAAATTATAATCCAAGAGCTCTCAATACATTATACAATCATCTCACATTGTCATACAAAAATTGGCAAATACATGCGCCAATTTATTGCCTCTAGATAGCCTGCCTCCACTGCACAATCCCTGATGGTCAAGAACCTCTGAATGAATCAATATTTCCTTCCTTGACTATGCAATACTCATAGGAACATCCAATGTGTGTGTGGTTTCATGTGTGCACCCACTAATGTCACAACTGATAGTCAAATTGTCCCTTTCACCTACATCTCAACAGGGCCTCCACTGGATCTGACATGCATGTAGTTAACAGTAGTAAAGCTTCAGTTGCATGTGAGAACAATGATTGTGAATTAATTAATAATTAATTCACTAATCTCTCACTAGTGTAGCTTCAGTTACAACTACCACAATTGATTTTAACTCACTTAACTGATTTAAACTACTTTACAACTTTCATAACTACACTTCCAACTCTATTACAACATCGAATCACTCAGTTACAACTAAGTCCACTCGCATGTCCCACCAACCAATCTTTGAACTCAAATTTCCTATATCTAATTGATTTTTCACTTTAGTTAAATATTTCCAAGTGCTCATTGATAATAGATTATTTTTTATTGTCCAACTATTATTAAGGGATAATAATAGTTGACATGCATCTATAAATAGACATGCGATCTATAAATAGAACTTGCACATACATCTATAAATATACCATCATATATAAATATAATTTTCTCAACCATATATAAATAGAAATCATCTATAAGTATAATTTTCTCATGGATCTATAAATAGAACTCCACCTAAAAATAGCCTGTGTGGGCCCCACCTAGTGTAGGTGCTTAATTTTCACTAAGATCAAGGATGTTGTTTCTGGATGCCAATTTCATTGTTTCTTGTTGCAAACTTAAACACTCCTTCTCAACAAGAAAGGAATGTCTTTGCATGCGACATGAAACTCCATGTATGTGCCTAGTGACCTTTTCATGCGCCATGCAACTCCATGCATGTGCCCTGCAACTCTTGTATGCAACACTTCCGAAACTGAATAGCCTCCAAAAAATTTAATCAGTATAATGCATCTGTCATCAAAGTATTCTGACTTCTGTTGGTTCCAACTGCACATGTCTTTTGGATCCACTGCGTTGTTGACCTCTGCATCCATGCACTCTGCACTTGTTTTCAAATCTAATCTACACTTCAGTATCTAACACTGTCACTTTGATTTCATGTCCTCACGACATTTGACTGCATAAAACCAAATAATCTTGCTACTGTTGTATTGTGTGCTCCTCATATCTAGGTTCAATTCATGAGATCCACACTATCTCAATGAATCTTGCTTAGAAATTTCTTCTTGGGATTATTCATGCATGTTGCCCCACCTCTCACCTGGTGGTATAGCTACATGCACTCCCTCCTCCCATCTAGCACGAAATTTCTCTGCATGATTGGTTGCTCCCATTCCATGATCCTCATCTTGTGGCTACTTCACATCCTGAGGCTCACTCTTACCTGCATGCCAATCGAACTCCCTCTCAAGGGTCAATTGCATGGCTTTCTCACACTTCCCAACAGTAGGAGGCTCTATAGAAATCCCATCTACCTCAAGTCTATAGAGATTCTTAACTTGAATCCCAACCTTCTTGGCTTTCCCTGTTTCTTTGTGTCGCAAGAACACTTTTCCTTCACTAAAGACAACATCATAGCCTCTATCCTCTAACATTGCGACTAAGAATAAATTTTTCTTCAAACCTGGTACATGCATTACATATTTTAAATGAAATATTTTATCTGACACCCTCTAAAAGGTAATGGTACCAATGCAAGTCACATTGTATCGTCCATCTTCACCCAACTCAATATGCATCTGGAGATCTTTCTCCTCCAAGTTACTGAAAGAAAGCACCACTATCCAAGTACCACCCTGATCCCTATGCACTTGACACCATGCATGTGATCAATGAGAATTCAAGCCCAAATTGCGAGGAAAGAGCCTCACCAGCTGCATCTCCAATAGCCATCTTGTTCTTCTTGTTTTGTGGACAATTTGTGGCAATATGTCCATACTCGTGACAGTAAAAACACTTAATTTTGGACATGTTGTGCTCCTTGCCATCTTCACTAGCCTCAGATTTATAATGGAATTTCTTCCCCTTCCCCTTCTTTGTCTTGGTAGCCAAAGCACAATCCTCTTCATTATCATGCTTTGATTAAGAGCCATCTCTGGTGTTCCGCCTGAACTCCTGCTGCACTAGATCCGACCACAGTCGTTCCCAATCTGGCAGTTTTTGATGTCTGTTGACGGAGTTTTCATAACTATGCCAACTCTTAGGAAGTCCTAATGATCTGAAAGAAGATAAAAAATATCTTTCTAACTCTTGACAAAAATGAGAATGAAAAGAAGAATAATTGAAACAATTTCTTGTATGTGATTCCATTTGCTTAACACGGAGTGTTTTAGAAAGAAGTCGTTAATTTTAATGTTAAAGTTTAAGCATCATGCATAACATCAAAATTATAACGACAAAACGAATTAATGACGAATTTCGTCCCTCCTGGACTATGTCTCCTGGTCTGCTTCAAAGTTATGCGACCGTTGTATTAAGAAAGACGAGAGAAAATGATTACATTGATTTGTCAACTGATAAGCGCCAAACATCACTATTGACAATGTAGAAGGAAATTCTCCTGAACAATCTTTTTAGATACTGTCTCTTTACTTTAATAGGCCTTCAGTTGGCCAAGAAAGTGTTGTGATGATCGACACACTCTGACTGGTGAATTGAAGCGTTTGGACCTCTGCACAAAATTAGATGGACTAAGTTTTGATGTTTGAAGTGGAACTCGATGCACTGCAGCTAACTTTAGATATGAATGTAAGCAAGAATTAGAGCTCTCCTTCTCCACAATTTTCTTGCAAAAACAAAACTCTCTACAATGTACTCTAATGCTTCTCAAAAGAACTTCTCTTTTAATTCTTCTCTTGAGACCTCCTCTATCCTCTTCAAAACATCTTTGTTTTCCTAAATAGGATGAGGGAAAATGGCATTAAACCAATCCATTCCCCATTTTTATCTTCATACATCGAAGATTATGGTTCATTAAGTTTAATGTGAACTCCATTCTAAGATAATGATTTAAATGAATAAAACAATTTTAAAACTTGTTTTAGACTTTACATAAATCTTGATGCTTCCTCGAGATTATCCAAGCCACAATTGGATATAGGTTGAGCTTCTAATGGGTTTGTTGTCCTCGGCTAGTTGACACTTAAGGTGTTAAAGGATAAGGTCCTTTAATTATATCAGTGCCATTTATTATGCAAAAACCCCCCAAAAAAAACTTTAGGATAAAAATAACCTTGACCGTCATCCAAACCGGACAAAGGTGCAAGCTGTCGGCATGTGACATATTTTCGGAAGGCAGCTTCTTAGATGGTCAATCTGTACTGTTGACAATTTTTTCTAGCAGACAACACTGGCATGTGATAAGCCTTATCTTCGGTGGTCACGGTTTTTAAATGGCAGCTATATCTGCGATCTACTCCAGCGGGCACAATTACAGTGTTATCTGTTCACACATCATGACTTTCAATGCTATTAAGATTACAGTTAACATCTTCTCTTATGGTTACATTATCTTTGCTCACATGGCTCTGACGTGGTTATGAAGCCATGATTTAGGACTGTCATAACATTTTTAATGTTTTATAATGCCGAAAACTTTATTACATAGTTTAATACCATGCACCTTAGGTTGCAGTCTTAGGTTTAGAATTTCATCACCATGGATAGGTTTTAGGACTTTATCACTAGGTATTAGGTTTTAGGATTAGCCCTTTTACATCATTTCACCTTAGGATTTAACCTTAGGTTTAAAATTATGACTTAGACCTAGGCATAACCTTTTTGAGCTATTATTTAGGAATTTTAGGATTTAGTCTTTAACAAAATGTTTTTAAGACTAATCACTAACATTTTTGCCTAGAACTAACACTTAGCTTAGACTCTCTAGTGCTTAATGTTTAGACTTAGGATTTTCTTTTATCCTTAGGTATTTTACATGGATTTAGCCTTTACAATTCTCATCATGACTATGATCTTTAATGTTTCATTGTCATAGGTCGACACAACTCACTATGACGACTTTCTTCATAACAACATTTTGAACTTCAATTCATGAAGAGAAAAGCATTAGTGAATATTGTCGAAGTCACTGACGTTGATGTTGAAGCTAACGACAAACATGTTGAACTTGAATTCTTGCATATAACAAGAATGTCGCATGTGACCATCTTGGTCGCTTACCAATTTTGACAAGATCCTGCTGATGACTTGAGTCGATGAACCATTGCTCATAAAACCTTTCCGGTTGATGCAATTTTGACACAACCTGTTTATTAAAAAAATCGATGACTAATTACTTATAAATGTCCATCTTTGCCATTTTTTAATTTCAACACAAAACTTCAGGATCCAAATTGGATCACACATTCCTACAAAAATAAATTTTTGTTCTCCAAATTTTTTTATTACAATGTATTGAAAAAAACACAAAAATAAAATAACTCTAGATCCTAGTTACACACTCATCTAGATCTAGAAAATTTTACAGACTCATTTTGGACATATGGCATATAGTCTGCCCAGTTCCATTTGGCAGTCGAATGTTCCCTAGCATGTGAATTGGATGACTCATGTTCTGCTAATGTCAATGTTGTTTCTTTTGGTAGGATTGGACAGTTGCTCTTAGCATGCCCTGAAAATTTGCAATGGTGAAAAATTCTCTCTTTGGAATTTGTAATTTTTGAATTTCCTGAATGTTGTTCATCTTTAGAGGATTCATTGATAGATTGAAGCACGGTTTTACCTGAACAATTCTTCACTTGTAGTGTTTCATCCTCTTCTTGTGGTTGTCTTTTGGCAGCTCCAACTTTCTTTCTATAGGCTCTATGCTTCCAACAATGTTTGACACAATGCCATGAACTTCCACAAAATGTGCATGGATATATTCTTTTAACAGTTTCTACAACCCAATTTTTATAAAAGAAATCACTTCTAGAATAGCTACTAGAGGATTGTTTTTTTTTACCTTTCTTGTCTTGTAGCTTCTTTGGCATAAGCTGAGGATGCAGAGACCAACACTGAATTGAAATGTGGCCCATAATTTCACAATAGTCACACTTCATTAAAACATAACCTAGGCTTTGATACTTAGGAATTTCTTGTACAGTTGTTGGAAGAAGTCTTCCTTGACCATTATTTCCAAGGCCTTCTCCTTCCTGATATCCCATGGCCTTCATCATGGACAAACCTTTTCTTTCAGAAGCTTCATTTTTCTTCTGGATGAAAACTTCCTCTGAGTCTGAATCACTTTTTGGTGATACCAATATGTTGGGAGTTTCATCAGTAGGTGAGGAAAAGGTTCCGATGGCCTCTACTGTTGATTTTGGAGTTGATGAAAGTGAAGAACTATATTCATCCTCCTGATGAAAAGATAGTGTTGGCTTCTTTCCATTAGTATCTACACCTTCTATTAGAGGATTGTTTCCTCTTTTGTTCTTTCTTAAGACTTCAATTTCAAACTACAATATCTGCTTGTCACTTTCCAGAGCTTGCATCATTCTTCGTAGAGAATTATTTCCTACTGAAATTGTTGATTGAACTACTCGATTTCTTTCAACTGAAGTTGTTGTCTTGAGTTCCTGCCCATTTTTGTACCTGAAAAAGAGCTAGTATGCTCCGATACCAAAATATGATCTGAAAGTGGATAGACAAGATCTTTCTAACTCTTGAAAAAAATGAGAATGACAAGAAGAATAACTGAAACAGTTGCTTGTATGTGATTCCAACTTCTTAACACAGAGTGTTTTAGAAATAAGTCATTAATTTTAATGTTAACGTTTAAGCATCATGCATAACATCAAAATTATAATAACAGCAAAAATCAATGACGGCGTTCGTCCCTCCTGGACTACGTCTCCGGGTCCGCTTTAAAGGTGTGTGACCGTTGTATTAAGAAAGCTGAGAGAAAAGGATTACATTGATTTTTCAGCTGATAAGCGCCAAACAACACTACTGACAATGTAGAAGGAAATTCTCCTTAATAGGATTTTCAGATACTGTCTCTTTACTTGAATAGGCCTTCAGTTTGCCAAGAAAGTCTTGTAATGATCGAAACACTCTGACTAGTGAATTTAAGCGTTTGGACCTCTACACAAAAGTAGATGGACTGATTTTTTATGTTTGAAGTGGAACTCGATGCACTGCAGTGAACTTCAAATCTAAATGTAAGCAAGAATTAGAGCTCTCCTTCTCCACAATTTTCCTGCAAAAACAAAACTCTCTACAATGTACTCTAATGCTTCTCAAAAGAACTTCTCTTTTAATTCTTCTCTCGAGACCTCCTCTATCCTCTTCAAAACATATTTGTTTTCTTAAATGTGATGAGGGAAAATGGCATTAAACCAATCCATTCCTCATTTTTATCTTCATACATTGAAGATTATGGTTCATTAAGTTTAATGTGAATTCCATTTTAAGATAATTATTTAAATGATTAAAATAATTTTAAAACCTATTTTAGACTTTACATAAATCTTGATGCTTGCTCAAGATTATCCAAGCCACAATTGGATATAGGTTGAGCTTCTAATGGGTTTGTTGTCCTAGAGCTAGTTGAGACCTAAGGTGTTAAAGGATAAGGTCCTTTAATTATATCAGCGCCATTTCTTATGCAAAAAACCCAAAAACGAACTTTAGGATTAAAAAAAACCTCGACCGTGATCTAAACCGGGCAGAGATATAAGCTGTCAGCAAGTGACAGCTTTTCGGAAGGTGGCTTCTTTGACGGTTAATTAGGACTGTTGACAATTTGTGCTAGCGGATAACACTAGCATGTGATAAGCCTTATCTCCGGTGGTCACCATTTTGAACTGGCGGCTATATCTGCAGTCTACTCTAGTGAGCATGATTAGAGCGTTATCTCTTCACACGTCACGACTTCCCACGCTATTGAGATTACCGTTAACGTCTCCGCTTATGGTTACATTATCTTTGCTCACATGGCTCTGACGCAGTTATGCAGTCATGGTTTAGGACTGTCATAACATTTGTAATGTTTTATAATGCCGAAAATTTTATTACATAGTTTAATACCATGCACCTTAGGTTGTAATCTTAGGTTTATAATTTCATCACCATGGATAGGTTTTAGGACTTTAGCACTAGGTCTTAGGTTTTAGGATTAACACTTTTATATCATTTCACCTTAGGATTTAACATTAGGTTTAAAATTAGGACTTAGACCTAGGAATAACCTTTTTGAGATATTCTTTAGGCATTTTAGAATTTAGTCTTTAACAAAATGTTTTTAAGACTAATCATTAACATTTTCGCCTAAAACTAACACTTAGCTTAGACTCTCTAGTGCTTAATGTTTAGACTTAGGATTTTCTTTTATCCTTAGGTATTTTACATGGATTTAGCACTTTAAAATTCTCATCATGACTATGCTCTTTAATGTTTCATTGTCATGGGTCAACACAACTCACTATGACAAATTTCTTAATGATGAAATTTTTAACTTCAATTAATGAAGAGAAAAACATTGGTGAATATTGTCAAAGTCATTGACGTTGATGTCGAAGCTGACAACGAACATGTTGAACTTGAATTCTTGCATATAACAAGAATGTTGCATGTGACCATCTTGGTTTCTTACCAATGTTGACAATATCCTTATGATGGCTTGAGTCGATGAACCATTGCTCATAAAACCTTCTTGGTCGTTGCAATTTCGACACAACCTGTTTATTACAAAAATCGATGACTAATTACTTATAAATGTCCATCTTGGCCATTTTGTAATTTTGACACAAAACTTTAGGATCTAAATTGGATCACTCAAGAGAGAAAAACTCACCAAATCATCATCAGCAACACTTATTCCTACACTCCCAAGCTCATCCCGACATTGGACAAAAATTGTTACATATACTAGAATAGTGTCTTTCTTTTCCATCTTGATCTTCCTAAGTTTATATTTGAGCACCAATTTATTTTGGTCGCTGTTGCTTTGGAATAGATCTTTCAAATCCTTCCACATAGCATATGGTGTGGCTTTCCCATGAAGGCTTGAGACAATGTGGTATCGTACTCCTTCCAAAAAAATCCTCCTCGCCCTTGCCACATTCTTTTGCCATGCATCAAGTAATGCAACATTTGTCGAAGTAGGCTTAGGAACATCTTTGTCGATGAATTCCTTCAAGCCATTATCTTCGGGCACCGCCTCCATCCTGTCCTTCCTGGAAATGTAGTTCAAGTTTCCCTCGAATGCATACTCTAGACGCAAGCCATTGAAATCCATTTCAATGTTTACTCAACTATAGCACCAATAATATCTTTCTAAAAATTTGAACTCTTTCCACCAAGAAAATCAGCTCCTGCTTCAAAATTGCAATATTTTGTGCTTCGATACCATGTAGAAATTATACAACATGCATGTATATCTTTGATTCTCCTGATCTAACAATTATATGCCACTATTAAATATAGGATTGCTTCTACAAAAATTCTTGTGTAATTTAAAACACGATCACCAATTGCAATATCAAGAAGAAAGATCAATCACACATAACATAGATGTTTTTACCAGGAAAGCATAAAGCTAAAAACCCCACTATCATATATGATGTATATATCATGGATCATGAAACAATCTCATACAAAACTCTAATCCAAGAGCTCTCAGTACAATATACAATCGTCTCACACTGTCATACAAAAATTGGCAAATACATGCGCCAATTTACTACCTCCAGACAGCCTGCCTCCACTACGCAATCCCTGATGGCCAAGAACCTCTAAATGAATCAATATTGCCTTAATTGACTGTGAAATACACATAGGCACATCCAATATGTGTGTGGTTTCATTTTTTCACCCACTAATGTCACAAGTGATAGTCAAACTTTCCCTTTCGCCTACATCTCAACTGGGTCTCCACTGGATCTGACATGCATGTAGTTAACAGTAGTGAATCTTCAATTGCATGTGAGACCACTGATTGTGAATTATTTAATAATTAATTCACTGATCTCTCACTAGTGTATCTTCAGTCACAACTAACACAAATGAGTTTAACTCACTTAACTAAGTTAAACTACTTTACAACTTTCATAACTACACTTCCAAGTCTGTTACAACTTCGAATCACGCAGTTACAACTAATTCCACTTGTATGTCCCACCAACCAACCTTTTAACTCGAATTTCATATAGTTAGTTGATTTTCCACTTTAGTTAACTATTTCCAAGTGCTCATTGAGAATAGATTATTGTTTATTGTCTAACTATTATTAAGGGATAATAATAGTCGACATGCATATATAAATAGACATGTGATCTATAAATAGAACTCGCACATACATCTATAAATATACCATCATCTATAAATATAATTTTCTCAACCATATATAAATACACATCATCTATAGATAGAATTTTCTCATGCATCTATAAATAAACCTCCACCTAAAATAGCCTGTGTGGGCCCCACCTAGTGTAGGTGCTTAATTTTCACTAGGATCAAGGATGTTGTTTCCGGATGCCAATTTCACTGTTTCTTGTTGCAACCTTCAACACTCTCTCTCAAAAAGAAAGAAATTTCTTTGCATGTGACATGCAACTCCATGCATGTGCCCTGCAACCTTTGCATGTGTTATGCAACTCCATGCATACACCCTGTAACTCTTGTATGAAACACTTCTCTAGTGTTTCTCACACATGCAACACTTCCGAAACTGAATAGCCTCCAAAAAACTGAATCAGTATAATGCATCTGTCATCAAAGTCTTCTGACTTCTATTTGTACCAACTGCACATTTCTTTTGAATCCACTGTGTTGTTGACCTCTGCATCCATGCACTTTGCACTTGTTGTCAAATCTGATCTGCACTCCAGTATCTAACACTATCACTTTGATTTCATGTCCTCATGACATATGACTGCATAAATCAAAATTATCATGCTACTATTGTACTGTGGGCTCCTCGTAGTTAGGTTCGATTCATGAGATCCACACCATCTCAATGAATCTTACCCAAAAATTTCTTCTTGGGATTATTCATGCATGCTGCCCCACCTCTCACCTGGTGGTATAGCTGCATGCACTCCCTCTACCCATCTGGCACAAAATTTCTTTGCATGAGTGATTGCTCCCACTCCATGATCCTCATATTGTAGCTGCTCCACATCTTGAGGTTCACTCTTACCTGCATGCAAATCTAGCTCCCTCTCAAGGGTCAATTGAATTTCTTTCTCACACTTCCCAATAGTAGGAAGCTCTGTAGAAATCCCATCTACATCAAGTCTATAGATATTCTTAGCTCTAATCCCAACCTTCTTGGCTTTCCCTATTGCTTTGTGTCGCAGGAAAACTTTTCCTTCACTAAATACAACATCAAGCCTTTATCCTCTAACATTGCGACTGAGACTAATTTTTTCTTCAAACCTCGTACATGCATTACATCTTTTAAATGAAAGATTTTATCGGATGCCCTCTGAAAGGTAATGGTACCAATTCCAATCGCACTGTATCGTCCATCGTTTCCCAACTCAATATGCATCTCGAGATCTTTCTCCTCCAAGTTACTGAAAATTTTCTTATCTCCTTTCATGTGAAAGGAAGAACCACTATCCAAGTACCACCCCGAGCCCAATGCACTTGATACCATGCATGCGATCAATGAGAAGTCAAGCTCAAATTGTGAGGCAAGAGCCTCACCAGCTGCAACTCCAGCAGCCATCTTGTTATTCTTCTTTTGTGGACAATTTGTGGCAATATTTCCATACTCGTGACAGTGAAAACACTTCACTTTGGACATGTTGTGCTCCTTGCCATCTTCACCAGCCTCATATTTAGAGTGGAATTTCTTCCCCTTCCCCTTCTTCACCTTGGCATCCAAAGCACAATCCTCTTCATCATCTTGCTTTGATGAAGAGCCATCTCTAGTGTTCTACCTGAACTCCTCCTGCACTAGATCCGACCACAATCGTTCCCAATACGATAGTTTTTCCCATCTATTGACAGAGTATTCGTAACTATGCCAACTCTTAGGAAGTCCCAAGAGAGCCAAACTCACCAATTCCTCATCAGCAACACTTATTCCTACACTCCCAAGCTCATTCCTACATTGGACAAACTTTTTTAAGTATACCGGAATAGTGCCATTCTTTTCCATCTTGATATTCCTGAGTTTATCTTTGAGCGTGAATTTCTTATGGTCGCTGCTGCTTTGGAATAGATCCATCAAAGCCTTCCACATATCATAAGGGGTGGCTTTCACATGAAGGCTTCAGACAGTGTGGTCTCATACTCCTTCCAACAGAATCATCCTCACCCTTCCCACTTTCTTTTGCCATGCATCAAGTAATGCAGCATCTGTCAAAGTAGGCTTAGGAACATCTTTGTCGATAAATTCCTTCAGCTATTATCTTCGAGCACTGATTCCATCCTGTCTTTCCAAGAAATTTAGTTCGAGCTACCTTGACTTCATACTCTAACCACAAGCCATTGAAATCCATTTCAATGTTTACTCAACTATAGCACCAAGAAAATCTTTCTGCAAATTTGAATTCTTTCCACCAACAAACTCAGCTCTTGCTTCAAAATTGCAATATTCTGTGCTCTGATACCATGTAGAAATTATAAAAAATGCATGTATATATTGTATTCTCCTGATCTAACAATTATATGACACTTTTAAATACAGAATCGCTTCTATGAAAATTCTTGGCAATTTAAAACACGATCGCCAATTGCAATATCAAGAAGAAAGATCAATCACACATAACACATATGTTTTTATCGGGAAACCATAAGGCTAAAAATCCCACTATAATATATTATGTATATATCATGGATCATGAATAATCTCATATAAAACTCTAATCCAAGAGCTCTTAGTACAATATACAATCGTCTCACACTGTCATACAAAAATTGGTAAATACATGCACCAATTTACTGCCTCCAGAAAGTCTGCCTCCACTACGCAATCCCTGATGTTCAAGAACCTCTCAATGAATCAATATTTCCTACCTTGACTATGCAATACTAATAGGCACATCCAATGTGTGTGTTGTTACATGTGTGCACCCACTAATGTCATGACTGATAGTCAAACTGTCCCTTTCACCGACATCTCAACTGGGTCTCCACTGGATCTCACATGCAATTAGTTAACAGTAGTAAATCTTCAGTTGCATGTGAGACCACTGATTTTGAATTAATTAATAATTAATTCATTGATCCCTCACTAGTGTATCTTCAGTTACAACTAGCACAACTATGTTTAACTCACTTAACTGAGTTAAACTACTTTACAACTTTCATAACTACACTTCCAACTCTGTTACAGCTTCGAATCACTCAGTTACAAATAAGTCCACTTGCATGTCCCACCAACCAATCTTTGAACTCGAATTTCCTATAGCTAAATAATTTTCCACTTCATTTAACTATTTCCAAGTTCTCATTGAGAATAGATTATTGTTTATTTTCCAACTATTATTAAGGGATAATAATAGTCAACATGCATCTATAAATAGACATGTGATCTATAAATAGAACTCACACATACATCTATAAATAGACCATCATCTATAAATAGAATTTTCTCAGCCATCTATAAATATACATCATCTATAAATAGAATTTTCTCATGCATCTATAAATAGACCTCCACCTCAAAATAGTCTGTGTGGGCCCCACCTAGTGTAGGTGCTTAATTTTCACTAGGATCAAGGATGTTGTTTCCGAATGCCAGTTTCATTGTCTCTTGTTACAACCTTCAACATTCCAAATATTTGGTAACATATACTGAAACCCTTTCTAAATCATACCTCGAATTACCTATTTCAATTAAAATGAAACCAAATCATAACTCATGAAATTATTACCCAAGTCCTTTGGAAATTCTTTATTGCAATTACTTCCTCCATATTTGGATTTCCTTTCTCAAAAGCTACAATAACAAGGTTAGTACCATAAAATACACCAATAATAATTCAAATCTTGAGATCTAAACATCCATACATATAAACCGCTCTTAGTCTTCATTTTCAACTAGCCAATAACATTCTATATAACATAAGCTCAAACCAAAATTAGATGCGTACAACAATTTAAGTTTATACTTTTTCTTTTATGCAAATGTTATACAACAATTTTAGGACGATTAAAATTATATTGGATGAGATATTGAACTCCAATTGCTAGAATATGATCTGTCTCTAATTCCTTAGCCAACCCATTTGAACCATCCAATTTTTCTCCCAAACATATCTAAGAATAACTTCCCCCCCTAGAAACCTCGAGTTGTATAAGCTCACAAGAAGTACAAAATTATAGCAGTAGAGAGTTATACAAGGCAATTCAAGGAAGATAAGTTTCACTTCCTCTCAATACCACTCATGTTCAACTCCATTGGGTAGAGCTACTTAGTAATTTAGTTTATCATTTTTCTACTCTCCAGGTCTCTCCCTCTCACAATATTCTCCAAATATTTCCAACTCTAGGTATCAAAATGCACCTCTCTCCGCCCAAGTGAGAATACATGAGACACATATATAGGATGAGAAACAAATTATTGGCATAAAGGAGGAGTAATATGCATGCCTTGGGAAAAAGTATCATATTCCATTTAAAGGAGTGTAAGTCATGCCATTAAGGAGAGGTACGTGATGAGATCCATTATTAGGTACATTTGGAGGGGTTAATTGTCACCTTTTAGTCTTATTAAGTCTCTTTTTCTCACATTTAATTATATTATGGTCTTATGTTGCTAGTGTAGATGGTGATTAAGGCTTGCCATACTTCGAATGCCTAACATGAGTTAAATGCAGAAAAATCACAAAGATATTGCACTTTTGATTAAGATTTTTCAATTAAAGCTCAAATTTGACAACAAGGAGATATTCTAGGGGGATTTTCCACCTCCTTAACTCCCAAAGGCAGCCAAGGGATCCTCGATATTTCGTCCAACAGCTCGAAATCAAAGGAAGCCAAGCAAACTCAATATCAAGTGCACCAAAGCTCCACTTCTCTTGCAGTAAAAGTGGACACATCACCTAATTTTTAGGAAGATGTTGGTAGCTACCCTCTAGGTCAAATAGGATTGAGAAAGAGCTCAGTAGGATTCAAACTTTGAAGGAAGCTATTATACTCTTATCTCTTGCAATAGGTTTTTGAGACTTTTATGATTATGTAATGAGAATATTTTCTGCAATAAGATGGGTATTCAGATTGTGCTTCACTAAGTTAGTTTCAGATGTCTAGGCTTGTGGGTTAGGGCCCAATCCATTGGCCTTAGTCTCTCTTATGTATCCATGCTTATTGTTATGTCATTGTGGCTAGTTTGTTTTATGATATTTTAGCTAGTTTCTTACATTTCAATTCATTGTTTTTAGTTTTATTCCATTTGTTTTTGTTGTACATTAAGCTTGCATACATTTTGGTAGAATAGTTTATAAACCTAGAAATTTGTGTGTCAATCCTCCCTCTCTCATCTCTTTCATTGGAGCTTGAGGAGGGCAAACCTTCTCAGTAGGCCAAATAAATTTTTATTTTACGATTTCTTGGAAAGAATAATTAGGTGGTTGTAGTGTCGTGAACATGTTTAGAATGTTGAGTTAGATTTTTGTTTGTAGGCTAAAGTAGGTTTTCTTTCAAAATTAAACTCATATTTTCCATTCCTTCATGAATTTGTCGATATTTGTTGCATGAACGGGTAGTTTTCTTGCGGGTTCAGCTGACACGGCAAAGGAAGATTTCTTTCCATCAAATCATCATCAGCCTTGTTTTCATATTTTCACCTTCACACTATGAGCAAACCCCTAGAGGTGCAAGACATGCGGGTTTTTAGCCACCTTCCACTCATCCAAGCACCTTCCTCCACAATCCTACTCTTTTTGCCTCATATTTTCCTCGAACTTATTTTCTTTAGCAATTCAAAGTAGCACTTACAAGAAACTTTGTATCATCACTTGTAGCAACACTAGTGGGCCTTTCCTTAAGCCCAAAAACCACCATCCACCTCATCTGGAACCTGCGAAAACCACCCAAACACCTTCGACCTTGCATTTACTTGCAGAGTTGAAGCCCTTCCCAAACTACCTTAGATCTTTCTCCTCCTAACTGCAAAACAATGTGTTTACAAGCAACATTAGGTCATGATTAGATGCATGAATAAAAACATGATAATTATAACATGAAGTAGACATAGTTTTTTTATCCATTTCAGACAGCAATTTTTTATTAGGTTAGTATTCTTTATGCAACTTCAATTCAGAAATTTACTTCATGAAATAAATATGCCTAGTTTTCTTCCATTCCTTTCCATAGCTTAATTTGTAGATTTATTTCATTGCAGAGTAGCTAGATGAAATTTCTTGTTGTAGAATATTTCTTTGCTTGTTGATAGAGTAATGGCTTTGAATCACTTGTGGCCCTAGGCATTAATTTAGAAGTGTGACATACTTCATTCAGAACCCCTAGAAATAGCACCCTTTCGTAGAGCTCAGAAGAGGATGACATGAGTAGAATGCATCTGTTGTGTATATAGCACTGTCACCTCCAAGTTTTTACAAACCTCAGGTTGATAAAGTAAATTAGAGTACCCTTTGGGAGTTGCAACACTCTTGGTGCAATACCAGGGCTCACCACTTTTTGGCGTCATTGTCGGGGAGGTGTCTAGTAGATGCTTTCATTTTGTTTTAACATTATTTTCTGCTTTAATTTTACATGTTGTTTCAAAAATATTGAAAAATACAAAGAAAAATGAATTTCTTTCCTCGTAGGAGTAGGGATACGCAAGGAAAATTTTTACCAAAAACCCCCACATCACCACACAATAACCCTTCACCCTTCTTCAGTGATTGTGACGTTGAACACACCATAGGTGAGCCTTTTGAAAAAATTGAAGAACCGATTGGGGAAGAATAAGATCTTGTTTCACCAGAGGAACCTGCTTCACCTATTCAATCCATGGCTGAAACTAAATCCCAGGGAGCCTTTCCCATTAGAGAAATAAACAGGGAAACTAAAATGAAGAACATTAGCTCCTCAGCCCTTCTACATTTCCAAAGACTTACCTCTGATGACCCTGACACATTCATGTTTGAATTTGTTGTTTTTTGTAGGACCTATGACTATGCCTCAGAAGATCAAAAGATGAAGCTATTCCCATCTACCCTTAAGGATGCAGCCTTGCGCTGGTTCATGGATCTTTTTGGGAACATCATAACTACCTGGGCACAAATTCAAGGGGCCTTCAACAACAAGTACAACGACTACTGTAGGTCCAAGGAAACTAAAGAGGAAATATTCAGGATGACTCTAGGGCCTAATGAATCCCTAAAGGACTATGAAGAGAGGTTCCAATTAAACTATAAAAGAGCCAACTTTACCCTTTATCCTGGATCATTTAAACTATTAATTCTCCGAGGGATCAGGGAGGAGGTGATAGAAACCCTTAATATGTTATCAGGAGCATATATCTACCAGCTACCTTATGAGACAATCAAAACTGTCTTCAGGAATCATTCTTGGGAAGTTAGTAAGAAGGGAAACGCTAGCCAAAGTACAACCAACACCCCTTCCTCTTCCACCCCCATCAAGCATGAGATTAGAAATATGTTGGAGGACTTCAAGAGTGACATATTGCACACCTTTTCTTTGCAAATGGACACATTGCAGATCAAGAGGAAGTAGAAAGAGCCTTTGTTATATTTTTCCCTAGATGTACTAGAAAACACCCTAGAAATGAATGTCCACTAAATTTCATAGAGGTTTTCTTAGGCTGTGAGGAGAATCATCCCACAGAAAAGTGTCCCTCCTTATATGGACTCAAAGTTGTATATCAAGGTGGGGAAGTAGGACCAAAGAAACTTGGTTTCATCAACCAGAGAAGGCCTCAAGTCCCTTGGTCATATCAATAGGGTATGCAAGGTGCACCTTATTCCTACTATCACAATAATCATAATGCATCAATGCAATCTTGGTACACCCCCACTCCTCCATCCGGGCCTACACCTCCTACTTAGACTTACAACCCTCCATATCATCCTCAACCTATGAACCAACCATTTCAGCAGTATGTTCCTCAACAACCTCAATGGAACAACCCATCCCATGGGTGGAGGCCTCAACATAATTAACCACCTTCTATAATTCCTACACCCCAACCTCAACCTCATCTTACTCATGTAACAAACAAGCACAACAGGTTTACAGTGGAGATAAATCCTATCGAGCTTATGTTGTGGAGATACAGGAGATTAATCTCGGGTTAGGAATAGTACTCCCAAAAAACACCCTCCATCTCCACCTTTAGAGGTTGAGGAGGAAAAGGAAGAAATTAACACTCAGATCCAACATACTCCTTTTCCTGAGTGCTTGATCCACTCCAATTATCACGCCCCAGAGGAGACCAAACTTCCGGGAGAACTGAAAATTTTGTGTGTAAAAATACCCCTTCTCTAGGCCATTAATGATGTCCCTATTTACAATAGGCTCATCAAGGAAAAGTGCTTCAAGAAACCTGGGAGAAAGAAGAAAAATACCCCCACCATCAATGTATTAGGACAACTCTCCAACTTAATGTTGGGAAAGGTGATATTCCCAAAGTACCTAGACCCTGGTAGTCTAGTTGTATATGTGCACATAGATAGTGCCACTGTCCCCAATACTCTGATTGATCTCAAGGATGCCTTCAGTGTAAAAACTAAGGAAACTATTCTTGAACTCAACCTTCTAGGGACTTTGAGGAAAACCACAATGGTTCTAGAACTTGCAGATCGATCCATGGTAACTCCAGAAGGAAATTTTGAGGATGTTATGGTTTCAATTGACTCTTGGGAGTATCCTACAGATTTCCTGGTTCTCCAGCCAAAAACCAAGTTTAATGGATATCCCTTCATTCTAGGGAGACCTTGGTTAGCCACTGTCGATACTTATATCAGCTGGCGGGCTAGAAACATAACTATTAAGAATGAGCCCTTGTCCAAACAACTGGTATTATATCCTCTAGCCCAGCCTTCCATTGACCATGACCTACCTACATGGTTGGAGGATGAAAAAGAAGATGAATTATACAACACTACACCCTACCCCATTTGTACCATATATGTTGTTCTTAGAGGGGGGAAGGTTGATGAAGATGAAATGATCCCCCACTAACAGCCAGCTTGAAAACCTAGTCAAATAATCTAAAAGCCACCCTTGGATGGAACTGCACTAAATTGATTCAATTTGTAAAATCACCAAGGTTGTGGATTTTGGCCCATCCAAATATTTGAAAATTAACTCGAACCTCTCATATAGAGAAGAATAGAAGTTATGCCAACTTTTATGAGAAAACCTAGATGCATTTGATTGGGACTACAAGGACATGAAAGGGGTGCATCCCTAGCTCTGCAAACATCATATTTACATTAAAGTAGGATGAAAACCAATCCCAAAGGAGGATAAACCCAGCTCTAAAATACATAGGTAAGGAAGAACTGCAAAAATTGTTGGGTGTTGGTTTCATTTATCCTATATCAAACAGTGAGTGGGTGTCTCTTTTTTTCCTAGTCTGGAATAAGAATGGAAAACGAAAATTCTGTGTTGATTATCGGGAACTCAACAAAGCCACAAAGAAGGACCATTTCCGTTTT
Source organism: Pinus albicaulis (assembly GCA_034641835.2). Lineage (NCBI taxonomy): Eukaryota > Viridiplantae > Streptophyta > Pinopsida > Pinales > Pinaceae > Pinus > Pinus albicaulis. Next base: position 615,352,806 of record CM076577.1, on the reverse strand, counting down.
CCCTTTATAGATCAAGTTCTGGATGGCCTGCAGGAAAGAAGTTATTTTCTTTTGTAGATGGGTTAAGTGGGTATAACCAGATCCAAATTAACTTATAATACCAGGATGACACTACTTTCACATGTCCTTAGAGATTCCTACCCTTTGGGTTGTTCAATACCCCAACTATCTTCATAAGAGTTGCCTTGAGCATTTATCTGAGCTAGTCCATGACTTGATTGAAATATGCATGGATGATTTCACACCCTATGGGGATGAATTCCAATATGCTCTCTCCAATTTTGGAAAAGTGTTGAGAAGATGCATTGAGATGCATCTCTCCCCGAGCCTAGAAAAATGTGAATTCTTGAAAAGGGAATGAGTATTATTGGGAGACTCAATCTCCCAAGCAATATTAAATTTGGACCCAAAAAAAATCACCATCATCAAATGGTTACATGCTCCTCAAAATTAGAGTTATGTCAGGAGTTTCTTAGGTTTAATTGGATACCATAAAAGGTTTATCAAATATTTCAGCAAGTTGGCTCTGCCACTATTTGGTTTGTTGGCCATAGACTCTAAGTTTACTTGGTATAGTCTTTGTCAAGAGGCTTTTGATCTCATTAATGGAAATTTAACTACTTCCCCCATTCTTCGAGGTCCAAATTGGACTCTACCTTTCCACATCCACGGAGATGCATCATACAAAGTTGTGGGGGAGGCCTTGGGGAAGTTAGAATAAAAATTACCTTATGCAATATATTTCATTAGTGATAACTTGTCTAAGGCCAAACTCAATTATACTGTCATAGAGAAGGAAATGTTATCCATTGTCCACGCTTTAAACAAAATTAGACAGTATATAACTGGTTATCAGACCTTTGTACACACTGACCATGCAACCATCAAATATTTAATGAACAAAATGGATGTTAAAGCTAGGATAATTAGATGGTTGTCACTATTACATCAGTTTGACCTAACTATTATTGATAAACCTGGAAAGGAGAATGTTGTTGCATATTTTTATCCAGGTTAGCTATATCTGCAGATGAAGAAGGAATGGTCGAAGACCAGCTCTCGAATGAACACTTCTTTTCTATCTGACCACTCTCTCCATGGTTTTCTAACATAGATAACTACTTGGATACTGAAAATTTCCCTCATAACTTCTCATCCATGGAGAAGAGAAAGATCAGGAAAAAACACCCTTTTCACCTGGATTGGGGGGGATCTCTTCAACATAGGACCTGACCAAATTCTTAGAATATGTGTGAGGGAAGAAGAATTTTTTGATGTCCTCTCTGCATATCATGATATCCCTTGTGGAGGCCACTTTGCTTCAAAAAGGATAGCCTTCAAAGCTTTGCAGGCAATTTACTATTGGCCTACCCTTCACCAGGATGCCAAAAGATACACAATAAGGTGTGGCCAGTGTCAAAGAATGGGGAAACATATATAGAGGTATGAGATGCCTTTGCACCCTTAGGGGGCTCTTGAGCCATTTGAAAATTGGGGCATGGACTTCATTATACCCATTGATCAACCATTTGGCCAGAAAATTATATCATAGTCTGCACTAACTACCTGAAAAAGTGTGCTAAAACAAAATTTTTGAAGGTGGAAACCGAGGAAAATGTATCAGAATTTCTGACAGAGAATGTGTTCTACAAATTTGGATACCCCAGAGAGGTAGTCGCTGATCAGGGGGCATAATTCACATCTCATATCATTGAGAATATTCTAAGGAGGCTCAAGATAAAGCATAAGACTTCCATTGACTACCACCCTAAGGAAAATGACCAAGTGGAAGTGACCAACAGAGCCTTAGTAAATATCCTCACCAAGTTTATAAGTAGCAGCATAAAAAATTGGGCAAACATATTGGTAGAAGCTACTTGGGCCTACAACACTACTTGGAAAACAACAGCATGGTTCACTCCTTATGATTTGGTCTATTGGAAGAAAGCTCTACTTTCAATTGAATTTGAGTTCAACACCTTAAGGATGGCAGCTGAGTTATACCTGGATATATCAAAGGCCAAAAAAGATAGGTTGTTGCAATTAAATGGATTGGATGAGTTTAAGATGCAAGCACTCCTTCACACAAAAGTGATTTAGCTACAAAGGAAGGTTTGGAATGACGACCACATTAAGGAAAATACCTTTCAAGAAGGAGATTTGGAGTTTTTGTATGACTCAAGGTTCAAGTATTTCAAAGGAAAACTAATGACAAGATGGCTGGGACCCTAGAAAGTGGACAAATGTTATGATAGTGGCACAATTTAGATCAAAACCATAGATGAGGAGGGGATTCCCCTACTTGTCAATGATTATAGGCTTAAATTTTACAAAAATCCCCTTTCTAGGGCAGAATTTATAAATTCCATAAACATGGAGGTGTATGTCATGGGAGAATCCATAGTTTCCAGTGCCTCCCCCTCCTAGAAAAAAGAAAAAATAAAGGGGCATAGGTGAAAACCTCTTTTAGGTGCCCAAGGCCAACTCCAGGTTTGAAAACCCCCATGAGGCAATCCTAGAGCAGGAAAAATAATAATAAATAATAAATAAATAAATAAAAATAAAAAATATATCCTTGGGTGAAAACCTCTCTAAGGCGCCCAAGGTAGGCCTGTGGGTTGAAACCCTCTGTGGAGGCAGCCCACTTTCCTTCAGGAAAAAAAAAAAAAAAGAGAGAGAGAGAAAATACCTATGCACTCATTTGTTTTTATGTTTTGCAGGTTATTGATCAAAGATGGTTTTTGGATCCAAAGAATCATGTTTTCTTCATTTATCCCTCTCATATGATTACATACCCCATGAACCACTCCAACATGCACCCATTAATTCATTTCACCTCATAGGTAGGCAAAAATTTCATTTTTTTCTCCTGACTGTAATTGCTACGGGCATGTCTCACAGCTGCAGGATTCCTATAGTAATACAGGAAACTCATGTAAATGATACAGGAAACTTATTCATGAAAGAAGGAGCTCTCTCAAGGATTTATAACCTTCAATGAGAGCATGATAATTTATTTATTTCCTATACCTACCACTCCTAACCCCTCATTTCACTCCATGAACAAGAATTCACTCTCTAAACACTATGTTGTGCCATTAGCAGCTAGATCTTTTGTGACTTGGCATGAGACCTCTCCCCTTACCTATCCACCACTCCATTCATTCCATAACTCCACTCATAACCTCCATAAACCATTTCCCTTTATTTCTAAGCAAGTTGAAGCACGAAGAAGCAAAAAGAATATTGCTACATGAAATTGGAAAGTTTCCTGTAGCAATTATTTGTATGGCACAACAAGGTCGAAAGCTGAAGAAAATTTGGTGAAGATGTCTTCAAAATAACACCAGCAGACTCCAGAAGAGTGAGCACACCTACCAAGGCACTTGAATACCTCTATGCAACACCTGCAAGAATAAAATAAAAATAAAAAATAAAAAAATTAAGCAACTCACTCAGAAAACAAGCTGCTCACCCCGAAAAAAAAACAAAAAAATAAAAAAAAACAACAAGAGGAAGATCATGACTACAACCACAAGCTCCAACTCCTTCACCATCTCATTCAGCAACACACCAACACTAGGTAGGCTCATTTATGGCCCTTCACCTCTCTCTATGCATTCATAATGACCAAATGAGTTTAATGCCAAGGGTTAGAGACTTAAAAGGAAAAAATGTGGCCAGTTAACTTGGTCACCTTCGTAAAGTTAAACTGAAGGAAAATTAAAAGGTACATGCCACCTGGGAAAGTAAAATAAAGTGAAAATTAAGTGAATGAGTACGAAGAGGTGATTACGAGGTCTTGCAATCATTAACTAAAGTGGGACCAACAGTCTCAAAATGGAAAAAATGTGTTAAGTACGAGTCAGCACCCCACTCCAAATTTAGTTAAAAATACCATAAAGGTGAGTTCTACCTCACTATCACCTTTTCGTTGAAAATTTCGAGAGAAGTGAGAGAAAAACAGAAGTGGGAGCCATCAGGGAAAGAAGCATCGAAGTCTGAGCCTACATGCACCATTGTGTTACAGGAAATAGAGAATTGCTATAGGAATATCAACAAGGATACGGTGGGTAGAACAGAGTCACCTGTGGGTGAAATTTCTTCTAATGCCACCATCTCCTAAGAAAAATCACCAGAGTATAGAGGTAAGTGGTTGCCATCCTCCAGAATTGAAATTTCTCCATGAAATTTGGACACAACAAGTTCTAATTTGGAAATTAAAGGGTAAACAATTTGTATTTATTTGAGACCATAATCTACAAGACCTCTTCATATAACTCTCAAAAACTTTACCACCTTCCTATCATAGCCATAAAAATGGAAGGGGAATTTAACAGAAGGGAGACCACTGATATTCAAAGAATAAGGAATTATCCTCAAGTCATGGAAATTTTCAAAAACCATCAATGGATAGGTATCTTCGAGATTTTGAAAGGTTATGATGAGGATATAGCTCGATAGTTTGCAATGGCTGTGAAATCACACTTAGAGGATAGAGTTTCCACTTTGGTTAGGGGCCTAGCCATCACACTTTCACCTGAAACAACACAGCATAATCACCACTTTTCCCTTAGGAGTTAAGTGGGTTAAAGAAATGATGTCAAGAACTACAGCCACGAAAAGCTTCTTTCTACCAGGAGAATAATACATTGAGGACAAGAATGGAGTGAGGAGAGAAAGCATTCCATACCCTTGGGATGAAGTATCCTTCCATATAATTAAATTCATTTCCTGTGAAGGAAGACTTAGTGTAGTCTATGGGTACCATTTCAGGTTGTTGAATGAGCTTAGGTTTCAAGGAGAACTCCCTCTAGAATAGAGATTTAGCATCCCTCATTTCTTCTTGAACTCAATAACAGACATGAGAAAAAAGGTGAGGGAAGGAAAATACCAGCATTTGGCTCATCATGGCCGTATAAAACTGATAGTGAATGATGCTCTGAGAGGATTAAACCTCATGGTACCTTGGTCCTCATTCATAGACATGGATAAGGAAGCCTTCGTGGTCACAAAAACAGGAAATAACTATGCCTGTAGTCTTAGAGAGACGGAGGTAGAAGAAGAAGAAGAGGAGGTAGAAGAAGAAGAGGAGGAGGCTGAAGATGAGGAAGAAAAAGAAGAAATGGAGGTTGAAACAAGAAACGCAGAGGCATTAGAAACAGAGAAGGAAGATATTTAGGGGAAGAAGGAAGAAAATACAGAGGACAAGAAAGGATTAGACCCTATGCTAGGTAGTGATACCTCCCCTCAGGACACCATCATGTCACTAGACATAACAGATCAGGAAGTGGTTGCTACCCTAGCCACTTTGAGCACATCAGTGAAAAGAAAGAGGAAGAGGCAAACACCTATATATTTTAGGACTAGGAAAATCCAAAGGGTAAGGCAAGGGAAACCATGGACTCCAACCAGAAGCCCTATTGCCATTGACTAGTCACCCAAGAAAGATGATGAAATAAGGATAGAAGAAGGAAAGCTGCAAGAGGTCACCTCACCTTTGAGGACCTCTGTGACCTACATAAGAAGACACTCAGCATGGTTGTCATGCCATACACACCTAAAAACCCCAACAAACCCTCAAAATACTGAAAAAAAGGGAAAAACAAGTAACAGAGGGTCTTCAGCAGGAAAAACAGAGTTTGCTACAGGAAATGTTGTCTTTGCTACAGGCAACTCCAGTAGACCCAGAATCAGAGAAAGAAGCCTTGGTTGAGGGAGAAAATATAGCCATAGATGGGCAGGAGGCCCAAGAAACCGTGAAAAATAAATATATATGAAGGGCTATATGAAAAGGGGGGAAGAGGAAGATGACAAGGAGGATTCTACCTCACTAAAATCGATCCTCAAATATGTATTAGTAGTGCTAAACCCTATCCCTCCACCCAATATCAGCTCCTATTACACATTTATTGAAGGGGGTATATTGGTTCATCAGAATTTCACAATTCTTTTATTATATCGGTTGGAATAGGAGAGGGAATGCACTCATCATTGGATGAAGATCGCCACAACCAAAGGTGTGCATGACATAGGGGTCATGGAGGAAAAAGTGACTGAGTTGAGAAAGGATTCAGAGAATCCATGTTGAAAGAGCAGCTTCAAAAGGCCTAAGCAGAGAATGTAGCATTGTAGGAGCAGTTTCAGGCATGAAGACCATCCAACATAGATACCCATAATATTCCTATGCAGTCTACCTCAAGGAGCAGTGGCTCCTATTTCAAATCAAAACACTAGCCTCTCATCGATCCTTACCTTTTCAGAACTGTAGATATTTCATTGAATTTTCCAACTAGTCAAGTATGGCAGATAAGGAAAAAATGGAAGAATTCTACATGCACAATCTTGTGTTGACAGAATTGAACATTTGGGACCCTAATCCTAGAATGGGAGACATGCAGTTAATGTAATTAGAATCTTGTATGGTTAATGAGGAAACCAGAGCACAAGAAGTAAGAAGGGTCATGAGGAGAGAAAACAGGGAACCTCTACACATTAGGGTAGAACTATTCAGCCCTAGGGGAGTCATCAACAACCATCTCAAGATAGAAAAGGATGTTGCACTTGTAGAAAATTACCTCAACACACAAGCTCAAGCCATGTATCACTTTGATGATGTTTCTAGGTTGTTGGGAGATGAATGCATAATGGCTAGTCAAAGGATATGGAATAGCCTCCCTTAGAGTCTTTGAAACATGGAGTACAACACACTAGAGAGATGAAGAGGTGCCCTAGAAAGAGCACCATTGTACAAGAGGGCCATGCAGGCCAGAAAGATTCAGTGTGTGACAGGAAACATCGTCACCCTTGCTGCTGGGGGTGAGTGATGAGAAAGACAAAGATGAGCATAATAGAGAATGGGAGAATGCAGAAAAGAATGATGGATTTTACCCCCTTGGGGAAACTCCCACACTTCTTCCTCAGGAAATCAGGGGGGCTGTAAAAGCTTTGAAGGAAATGGAGGAGGAGGATCAGTTGCTCAGAGGATGAGCAACCATTTAGTAGGGGTTTGATGATGAGCTCCATCATTAGACATATCTGGAGGGGTTGATAGTCACCTTTTAGCCTTGTATTAGACTCTTTTCTGCATTTAATTATGAACCCATGGTCTTGTATTTGTTAGTTTATATGGTATTAAGGCTTGCCATAGCGAGTGCCTAGCATAAGGTTAAATACAGGAAAATCATGAATATATTGCACTTTTGAGGTTTTTATTTTACAGTTTGGGGCGCACTGCCGACTTGGTCCGGGGTTTTGGCTCACTTCTCGCTAAGGACAAAGACCGGTTTTCATCACTCTCTTGTCTTGGGGTTTCTGTTTTGGACTGTCGACCCTCTGTTTGGGTGGGGCCATTACAGAACTGTGGACCCTGACCAGAGTTTATTTGGGACCTGCATTTTTGGCATTTGCACTGATTATCTCTGGCATTGCTGTCTCCGCTTAGTCAGTTGGACCGATAATACCTTCGCCATTATTTTGGGGGACTCTGCCTCCTACTACAGGTGCATCACGGATCTCGCCTGGCCGCCTACTCACTAACATGAGAAACTATGAGGATGAGGTGGACTATTCGGAGGATCCACTGGAGGGGGTCGATATATGGGGTCTTGATTCTCACGGTGAGGTGGATGAGATGTCTGATTTGGACCCGGCTCCTGAGGTGGCGTTGCCTATTATGCCCAACCTGTCCAACGTGGAAGGCAACAACTCGCCCATGGGGGACCTAGTGCAGTTTAGGTTTGACATGCCCTCAGAAGCGGATATTGGATTATGGGATTTCGCTCAGGCTGAACATGACACCCTGGCGAATGATGTCATTAGATGCTCGGAGCATTTCTCGGAGGTGGTTTTCCATGATATAGGGGATGCTTCCCGATCTTTGGCACAACTGAGTATTGGGGGCCTTCTCCCTCAATGTGTTATCTCGCACAACCATTCGGATATTGGTGGTGAGACTCATGCTTGTTTGGCACCCATTGAACCATCGGTGGCCTCTGGGGTATTTGTAAACATGCTGGAGGACTTAACCATACTGGACAACATTCATACTTCCTCTGAATCTGACACTTCTATTGAGCTGGGGTTGGGGTGTTGTATAGCCAGAAAGCAGCACAAAGTCACCAAAAAAAAGCTCAGCTACATTACGAATTTTGGTTGTGAGAGCGGTATGGAGGACTGGGGCCTCATTGCGGCTAAGACATTGGTGGGGAAGGTCCGCGGCTGAAAATACTCTGTGACGAGACTACTGCGGTGGACTCGTGAGATCTAGAGCGGGACTCTTGATTTACTTCCGGAAGTCTGGGTACTGACCAAAGGATGGTTCTCACTTACATTTTCCCACCCTGACCAATCTGACTGGGCACTCAAGCACTACTGGCATCTTGAGTTGCACCCTGTCTACCTCAAGAGATGGGTACCTCTGTTTGATCCCAAAAAGGAGAATGCGGGTGCTGGCCCCATCTGGATGCGGCTGCTGGGACTGCCTTTGCAATTTTGGAATGACTCTGCTTTTCGGAACATTGGGGGACATTTTGGTCTATACCTAGATCATGATCGCTCCTACCTGACTTTAGGCAGCAGAGCGGTGGCTCGCATATTGATTTTCCTGGACACTCGGGATGGACTATATGACAATTTCAACATGCTATTTGATGGGATGATGTGGCAGAAACCTCTGGACTACGAGGATGTGCCATTTCACTACAGGAAATGCCATGAGGTGGGACATTTGTACAAAGACTACCCAAAGAAGGGGCTTGGCAAGCTGGATTAAAAGAAATCCTGTTCTATTGGTACACAGACTAAGCCTGATATCAGTATCGAGCTGGGTACTGCAGGTTTTCCGATGACAGTTCCTGAATCTCCACACGCTGCTGGGCTGATGCTGACTGACCTTCCATCGTGGACAAACACGCATCCCAGATCCCGCCCATAGGTCACGCCGGTGCCTTCTCAGGGAAATTCGTCCATCCCGGGTACTATTCCTTCTACTGCCTCTTTGTTTACTGATTACTCTGTCATTTCACCATCCTTTACTATTCCTATTATTACATCTGAAGATGTTGGCTTTAATCTGTCTTCTTCCATTTCTTTATCATGCACTTCATCGATTTTGTCTAGCCAATCACTGAAGCTCCCCTCGATCTGTTGCACCATCGCTTTGGCCCCTCCGTCTTTCTCCCCCATCATTCAGCACACATCTGCTGAACCTTCATACTGCGACTCTTCCTCCTCTTCAGAGACTCCCTCCTCGAGACATAATTACTATCTTAGATCACTATCCCTTCCACAATCTGGTGAGGCCTTCGGTATTGGGCCGGGTCAAGGCAGTATACCCTCCAAATCTCGTGGTAGACCTTCTGCATTAGCAAAGGCTATCAAAAGAGCCAACCTCGAAGTGGAAGCTGGAACTCAATCATCTCTTATGCGGGTCCTTAGAGCTAGAAGACCCTTTTTGGCTGTTACATCATGATTTGTCTCTCCTACAATTGCAGGGGACTGGCCAACCCCGATAAGAGATTGGCTCTCAGGGAATTGATAGCACGGAATTGATAGTACAAAAGCCCATTGATATTATTTTTCTTCAAGAGACGCTTGGTGCATGCTCGGAGGTGAAGGCTACCTTAACTTATTTTCTTCCTAATTGGACCTTCATTACACTTGATGCACACAGAAGATCAGGGGGTTGTGCTCTGGGAATTAACGACAAAACTACCCGCATGATTAACTGTTGGGGCTGGACTGGTGTTATTGCTATGAATGTCCTTTTTGGTAATTCTGAGATCGATTTTACCTTGATTAATGTTTATGGGCCCTGCACAAACAGAGAACATTTCTGGAACTCCTTATTGTCCTGTACCTTGTTGGCTGTCCCCCACATCATATTGGGTGGTGACCTGAATTTTTCATTAGGAATTGCGGAATATTGGGGCCCCCAGGCTACCCTGGATCCTTTGGCTGAGTTTTTCAACTCAAAGCTCGGAGCCATAAATCTCATTGACACTCAGACCACCATGATTCAACCCACCTGGAGAAACAGAAGGACCGAAAATGCTGCTTTGGCTCGCAGACTTGACAGATTTATTATCAAGCAGTCTCTCCTATCCATTATGACTCGAGCTTGTCAATGGGTGGGGATGGGTGGTAAATCTGACCACTCTCCTATATTTTTGGAATTCGATTGTGGACCTAATAGGGCTCGTCCCCCTTTCAAGTTCAATTCCAGATGGTTGAAAGACCCTGAGTATCACTTGATGGTCACCTGGGCCTGGCAGCACTGTAGACCATTGAATGATCGAGATCCCAGCCAGATTATCAACGACAACCTCAATCGCATTAAAAAACTTACCATATAGTGGGTTCGTAACAAAAAGAGATTAGAGAGGGAGGCACTGCACATAATTGAAGCAAAAATTTCCCTACTTAACAATGCTGATCTGTTGGGATATAGAACTGATGATACCAGGGATCAACTAAATGCACTTGAGACTGAAAAGGCAAAACTTCTGAGACAAAAGGAGGAAGATTGGAGGCTTAAAAGTCGGGCTATTTGGCTACAGGCGAGAGATGAAAACACCAAATTTTTTCAGCAGCATGCAAATGGACGCAGGGCTGCAAACACCATTTGGGAATTGACTGATCAAAATGGTTTTACTGCGAGAACGCAGTCACAACTATCTGATCTGGGCACCAGAAATTTCACCAATCTTTATAGGGCGTCAATAAACATTGATCTCCTGTACATCATGCATATAACACAACACTTTAAACTATTTGTGGAACAAGAGCAGATGGATGATCTCAATGCACCGGTCACTTTGGGCGAACTAGAGGGAGTTTTGAAATGGTTCAAGCGGGACAAAATCCCTGGGCCTGATGGCTGGCCCATTGAGTTTTTCATCCACTTTTTTGATCTCATGTCAACTGACCTTCTGACCATGATTGAGGACAACAGGATTCGAGGTAGGATATATGATGGTTTCAATACCACTTTTATTGCTCTTATTCCAAAATCGGACAAACCGACCAGCTTCAATGAGTACAGGCCCATATCTCTTTGTAACTGCATTTACAAGATCATATCTAAGATAATTTCTAACCGCATCAAGCCTTTCCTATCCACTCATATTGAAAAGGAACAATTTGCATTTCTGAATCATAGGCAAATTCATGAAGCTATTGGTACTGACCAGGAGGCCCTTCACTCCATTAAGACCCTGCGCCAGAAATCCACCATTCTCAAGATTGATCTTACAAAGGCTTTTGATCAGGTTAACTGGAGTTACCTTCATCTCATACTAATCCACTCGGGCTTTCCTCATACATTTATAAACTGGATTATGGGATGCATTTGTCATGCTACTTTCAGTATATTGATCAATGGCACTGCATCTGATTTCTTTCATGCGGGGCGGGGTCTTTGTTAGGGTTTTCCCCTCTCACCATTATTATTTTTCCTGGTCATGGAGGGTCTCTCTGTCCTCATAAAAAATGCAAAAGATAGGGGAGTACTGTAGGGGCTCCGGATCAATGATATATTACATCTCACTCACCTTTTATTTGTGGACGATGTACTTATATTCCTAAATGGTTCTAGAAAAGACTCTGTACAATTTGATCTGCTACTGAATTGCTTTTGCAGGGCTACCGGTATGGCACCAAATGGCACCAAATCCTCTATTATCATGACTGGCTGCTCGGGACTGGAACAAGGCACTTCATTGAATCTATTTGACTATATCTACATAGATATCAATGATGGGCTCAAATACCCGGGGTATCATATAAAACCAAACGATTACAAGATCAAAGACTGGAATTGGATCATTGCAAAAATTGAACGCATAATAAATGTTTGGTATAACAGATGGTTATCCAGGGCTGGTTGACTGATCCTCATTAAGTTTGTACTTGAAGCTATACCAGTCTATTGGATGACCCTGGCTTGGATACCTATTGGTATTACTAACAGAATCAAAAATATTTGTAGACAATTCCTTTGGCACAACCAGGGAAAGGCCTCTACATTTGCCTGGATTGCCTGGGATCGCATTAACATTCCCAAACAATGGGGAGGCTGGGGGTTAAAAGATCTCCATCTTTTTTCGAGGGCTCTCGCGGAAAAAATGTGCTGGCACTTAATCACTGGACAGAGCCTCTGTAAAGAGGTTATTGTTGCTAAATATATCTCGCCACGAAACCCTCTCGATTGGATCCGGGGCAGAATCGGTCAGACGCCTGGTGCATCAATTATTTGGAAGGCAATCACTAAAGCGGCACATATAATACAGAATGGCTTATCATGGAAAATTGGCACTGGTGCTACTATCCACATTGGCATAGATTCTTGGTTAGGGAGTGGTGACTATTACAAACTATCGGATTTCATAATTGAGCACCTAGCCCACAGAAACATTTTCTATCTCACACAGATTGCGGATATGGTTAATTCCTCTTGGCAGGGTCAAGCCTGATTACAAGCAGATGATCTCGAGATCCCACAGGCAGGCAATCGGGTCTGGAAAAATTACATTTGGGCTCTAAAAGCAACAAACATCCGCATCACTGAACAAGAGGACAAATTGATATGGGCTGTTTCACCTAATGGTCAATATGCTCCCAAACTTGGATACCTCGCCCTTATTCGACCAAAGGAACCCCCATTAAAAGCATGGTGGTGGCGCAATATTTGGAAATTGAAGGCCCCGCACAAGCACATAACCCTTTTCTAGTGCATCCTTAATCAGTGCATACCCACCATGGAATTCCTCCACAGGTGGGCTTATAAAGGGGCATCACAATGCTGCTACTGTCTTGCAAACTATGAGGAGACGACCCATTTATTCCTACAGTGCAACACCGTCAAAGGAATTTGGATGCGGGTCTGGTCTAGGCAGCAGATATATTTGGCAGGGCGGAACATTAATTGAGGCCTGGACTGATTGGTGGCAGCATTATGTTCACAGCCCACGAATGCGCAATCTCCCACTGATTGTGGCATGGGAGATTTGGATCGGCCGTAATAAACAGATTTTCAATGATTCACCTATAGACTGTGACCGAATATGCGCTGCCTCTATTGCAACTTTTCAACTCATGCCCGTGGACCACATTCACAGTAATCTTTCACAAGAGACACCTGAAACAATTGATCATAAACGTGCATGGGCCTATTTCGATGGTGCGTCCAACGCACAGGGGTGTGGGGGAGGCGCTATACTATACTTAAATGAACATCACCACTACAAAATCAGAATGGGTTTGGGACCTGGTACAAACAACTATGCCGAATTGCAAAGCCTTAGACTTCTTCTTACATTTGCTCGGGATATTCACTGCTACTCCATCCAGATCTTTGGTGACTCACAACTTGTGATCAATTGGTTCAATAATCTAGCACATTGTCACTCGCACACACTGTCTGCACTACTGCGAGAGGTTCATCATCTCAGAGCCCTTTTTGACTCCATCTCTGTGACACATATTTTCAGGTCTCGGAACAAAGTGGCTGACCAATTGTCCAAAGAAGCTTCGGAGCTAATTTGGGGCACCTGGCATATCACTGAACATACTGGTGGATAGGTATACAGATATTTTCATTGGCCTTTTATAGAGGAGGCACCTGCAGTTTTGGCTGTCTAGATGTACAGCTGTTTGGGAGAATTTTGTTACTATCTCCCTTGATATTTTTATATCGGCATGTATTCACTTTATATATATGTATTTTGTTTCTTTTTGCTAGTAAATTCATAGGAACTTATAGGTAGTTAATCTCAACATATCTTTGAATGATATTTATATTTTTGGGTATTCTTCTTTCATGAAGGAAAAGTGACAGAATTGTAATAGTCTTTGGACTGAATAGTAGTACATACTACCAATAGATGTAACATGTAACCTATCTTAATGAAAAGTTACGAATTTTTTCTTTGTGAAAAAAATGTTGCACTTTTGATGAATATTTTGAAATTAAATCTTGGAGTAGACAAAAAGAACATATTCTAGGGGTATTTTCCACCTCCTTAACTCCAAAAGGCATGGAAGGAATCCTCATAATTCCCTCTAACAGCTCGAAATCAAAGGCAACCAAGAAAACTCAAGATCAAGTGCACCAAAGATCCACTTATCTTGCAGTCAAAGTGGACACATCACCTAGTTTTTAGGAATTTTTTGGTAGCTACACTCTAGGTTAAATAGGGTTGAGCAAGAGCTCATTAGGATTCAAACTTTGAAGGAAGCTAATAGACTCTTGGCTCTTGTAATAGGTTTTTGAGACTTTTATTATTATGTAATGAGACTATTTTATACAATAAGATGAGTATTCAGATTGTGCTTCACTAATTTAGTTTCAGAGGGCTAGGCTTGTGGGTTAGGGCCCAATCCATTACCCTTAGTCTCTCTTATGTATTCATGCTTATTTTTATGTCATTGTAGCTAGTTTTCTTTATGAGTTTTTATCTAGTTTTTTTACATTGAAATTCACTGTTTTTAGTTTTCTTCCATTTGTTTTTAATGTAGATTAAGCTTGCATACATGTTGGTAGAATAGTTTATAAAATCAGAAAGTTTTGTGTCAAGCCTCCCTCTCTCATCTCTTTCATTGGAGCTTGAGGAATGCAGACCTTCTCCACAGGCCAAATTTCTTTTTAATTTATGATTTATTGGAAAGAATAGTTAGGTTGTTTTAGTGCCATGAACATGTTTAGAATGTTGAGTTCGATCTATGTTTGTAGGCTAAAGTAGGTTTTCTTTCCACATTAAACTCATCTTTTCCATTTCCTTCATCATGAATTTGTCAATATTTGTTGCATGAACAGGTAGTTTTCTTTCATGTTGAAGTAGCACAACAAAGGAGGAATTCACCAGCACCCTTAGCTTCATTTCTCACCTTTCATCAACCTTATTTCCATCAAATCGCCATCATCCCTGTTTTCATATTTTTAACCTTCACACTATGAGAAAACCCTAGAGGTGCAAGACGAGATTCTCAATGGTTTTTAAGCTTGGTCAAGGGGTTGGCCACCTTCCACTCATCTAAACACACCTTCACTCCACCTTCCCTATGATTTTCTCTGCCATTTTTGGCCTTAGATTTCCCTCAGACTATTACCTGTAGCACTACAGGTAACCTGTAGTAGCACTTGCAGTAGCACCAGTGGGCCTCTCCTTAAGCCCAGAAACCACCATCCATATAGACCTTCCAAAACCACCCATACACCTTCAGCCTTGCACCCATGAGTTCAAGCCCTTCCTAAATCACATTAGCACTTTCTCCTCCTAGTTGCAAAACGGTGCATTTACAAGCATAGTTAGGTGATGGGTTAGATGCATGAGTAAAATAATGATAATTAGAACATGAAGTAGACAGAGTGTGTTTAGCCATTTGGCCCAACAATGTGTGATTAGGATAGTCTTATTTATGCAATTTCAATTCAGCAATTTACTTCATGAAAGATGCCTAGCTTGCTTCCATTTCTTTCCATAGCTTAATTTGTAGATTTATTTAATTGTAGAGTAGCTAGATGTACTTTCTTGATGTAGAATAGTTCTTTTATTTCTGATAGAGTAATTGATTTGAATCACTTGTAGCCCTGGGTCTAAATTCAGAAGTGTGACAGACTTCATTCAAAACCCCTAGAAATAGCACCCTTTCATAGAGCATAGAAGAGGATGACATGGTTAGAATGAATTTGTTGTGTATATAGCATTGTCACCTCAAATTTTGTACAAACCCTGGGTTGATAAAGTAAAATAGAGTAGATTTTGTGATTTTCAGTACTCTTGGTGCAATACCAGTGCTCACTAGTATGCATGTCGTACTTAAGGAGAGTGTAGCATATGCATTAAACAAAATGTAAGAGGAATATTTTATGACATGCTTGTAATGAGTGTAAGAGGAACATGCCATTTTTTTTATGAGTGAGTGAGAGAGAGTGTAATGTTTCATTAAGAGAGAGAATTATGTAGAGCCACGAGTGTCATAGAGGAGAGAGGTGTGAAGTGATTAAGGTGATGAAGGTGACTTGTAATTCCTTTTAATAATAATATCATACTCTCATAAAGGATAATAATAGTAGTAATAATGATTATTAAGTCAATATTGAACTATTAGGATTCATTATAGATAATTCAAGTGATTTTCCTTCAACTTATCTTGATTACCAATTGATGCAAGGTGATTTACTATTTTTAGAATGTCATACTTGACTGTTATACATGACTTTCTATTTTTATAAATTCACTCCATAATTGGCAGAAATGATATTTTATTAAGGAAAATCATCCATGAGCTTCCCATGAGTGGTATTTTTCTTCCGGAGAATAGGCATTCCACATACCTATCACATGCATCTCCTTGAATTAGTATATTTAGGACTTTGTGCCCTAATATACTCCAAGGATCCAATATTTCACATATCGATTTTTTAAATATTCAGGACTTTGCGCCCTAATCCTTTTATTATAGATCCAAGATGCCACATATGTATATTTCATGGATCTAGGACTATGTGCCCTAATTTCCATGGATTCTCTTCTACTCTTCTTTGAAACTCCACACTTCACCTTAAGGTATTGATTTGAGCTCATACCCATCTGATGGTTCATTGGTAAGGTCTTGTTCCAAGACCAAGAATTGTACATGACTTCTACATTCATTTTGGTTTTGAAGGAATTACTTCCACAACCATATGTAGCTTGAAAATCCTTGTTTTCAAATAACCATGTCCCCTGCCACATCCTTATCAATACAATATTAAGAATATATAATCATACAAATTATGTATCATGACTTCTACATGAATTCAACAATAATTTACAGCTTGAGCATCCTTGTTTCCAAATAACTAGCCCCTCTGCCACATGTTGCTCAGTACAAGATTAAGCATATATGATGATACAAATCATGTACCATCCATAAATCATGATTAACCATATTTTCCACATAGCCATGATCATCCATGGATGGGATCACCATCCATGTCATACATCTATGTCCAAACTAGGATACCAAAAGAGAAAACATCGATAATATGCACTTAACCAAAATCAGTGTTTATCATAAGCACGTAGCAATTGTGTGACCTAAACCAAGTTTGTAGCATACAAACATATACATAAGTCCAATATGCATAATATTTATATTACTATATAAAAACCGCCCTATCCAAGTGTCATCAAATTTATCTCACTAAGAAGGGACACTACATTGTCATTGAATGATTCATCAAAGAGAAACTACAATAATACAATTTTTTACCCACAAGTCTATCTATTTAAATTCAACCAAAAGCTATCCCAAAGATGAACCCAAAAATAATACTAATAAAAATTATTATTCACCAGCATGTGGTCAACTTTCATCAACTGTTGGATTTTGCGATTAACTACTGTCAACTGTCAAAATCAAACCCTAGGTTCCAACCACAAAGAGAGAGAGAGAGATGTGCATGCGGCTAAAACATTATGATTGCACGAATAGGCTTGTGTGCTTGTAGTTGCAACCAAAAATTCCCTGTGGCAACCCTGTGGCTGCAAATCAAAACCCTAAATCACATTTGTGAGCTTTAAACCCTACAATTTCAGACTTATATGAACCAATATCTGCAAACCACTTCAGACTTTTGCGATAATTAAAAAAAAAAAAGAATGATTGATAATCTCCAAATGAGGGTCACTTGGCTTGTATTTATAGGATTCCAAGGGTGTCCAGATTCTTCTTAGGGCTGACCTGTCCTTTTGTGCACATATGGGTTTACATATTAAAAATATAATTTTCATTAACCAAATTAAATTATTCCAAAGGAAAGGAGGGGTCTTCCTTGATGAGGAAGATTATCCAAAGGAGGTAATTTTTCCCTAAGAAACCAAAATTATCTCTTCTCTTATTTAGATAGAAATTACTGACTACAACATATGCCTCATCACAAGCATCTCATCATCATCAAATTTCACCTTTGTTCATCTCTGCTCAGCTTTACTCATATCTTATTATCCCTGCTCATATATTCTCATCCCTACTTATCTTTGCTTGTCTCTATAGATCTAATCATATCCAGAACACTCTCAAATCTAAACTAAGAATAATTTTGTCTTGGAGAGCAGTCGAAGCTACCACTCTCTATTCATCGGGGACCCACTGCTACCACCCATAATCATTTCCAGTGGGGATCCAAATGCTAATACTTTGGAAACATTAGAGATATTAACATAAGGGAACCTTGCTCAACTTGGAACCACATCGGGGATCACATATCAACCAAAAATATACTAACAATGAGGAAGGTCCCATGGGACCTCTCACCCCAAGTCAACTCATAGGGGATCATACATCTTCCACCCTATTTTGGAAAATAGGCAAGATACAAAGTATCATCCATCCTATTTCTTACTGATATTCCTAGAAATGACCCTCTAGAGTCATGTGGTATAATGCCTACATCATAATATATCTTGGGTGATATTTTCGACTTACTAAAGGTAAGGATCACATACCCCCAATCTCTCTCAACCTATTGGCTAGACGGGAAGTGAAAATCCCAACAAGCATGACTTGTGGGTATGATTCCAACTGGGGTATACTCTACATAGACCAAGGTAGGTGAGTTACATCTTCCAACCTATGGGTGAGAGATATGGGTGATACCCTATTGTGCAAAGATACCACAACCCCAAGAGCCCTACATCTCAATTCCTCACCATGGGAGCTTAGACATGGGAGGAAGAATTAGCTAAATGTCCTCGATCAACCCTTCTCTTTGTAGATAAGAAACATATCAATGTTCTCATATCTACTACTTTCTTAAATTGTTCATTGAATAGCTTAATCACGTAGTCTCATACATTACCAAGAGCGGTAATATTTTGTTTTCATGTTCATTTATGAAATTACATCAAATATTATATTAGAATAAATACATGTCACAAAAGATACCTTATTCATCCTCCCTCTCACGGAGGAAGCACCCACAAGCCTAAGCTTGTCTCATACAACATAAATATCTCAACACAAGGAGATATATCAGTCCCAAAAATATACAATATTTTCTACCAATCAGATCCGACTCTTTATTGTCGCAATATATCATTGTCATATCCAAAACCTTCTCAAACAACTCACCAAATATCTTCCTCAACCAAACTACCCCATAGCTAGCCATGCTAGCAATGATTTACTCAACCTTGGTTGCATTTAAATCTACAAACTTCTATTTCCTACTATCCAAAATGTCATGGTAGATCCCAAGCTAAAGCAACACCCAAATGTGCCTTTTTTTTCAAAAAAAAATTTCCATTCCGTAAAATATTATAATATCTATGCATCTATACAACTCCGGAAGTATATCTCTATTAAAGATTAGTAGTCCCATGCAAATATCTCAAAATGTGCATGAAATAAATCCAATGTGTATGAAGTGGCTCAATCATGAATTGAATCAAGTTGTTCTCCGCAAAACATATATCTAGATGGATGTTCACAAGGAACATTAATGCTTCAATCAATTGTCAGTTTGCAAGTCAATTTTAGAAATATCTGCACATAAATTCTTGAAATTCAATTCCATCGAGGTGTCCAAGGATTTTATTCGATCATGCCAAATAACTTTACAACATCTTTTCATTTTCCAGACTTCTAATCCCAGAAAGTAATTCATCATGCCAAGATTCTTCATCTCGAACTTCATATACCAACTCCCTCTTACTTTGATCATCAAAGGCTCATTACCTGTCAGTAATATATCATCATCATATAAAACAAAAACCAAAGGTATACCTTGGACAACTTTTGAAGTAGAGGTTTGAATCATCACATCTTCCAAGCTTCACTAGGTAACTAGAAATCTGGACATGTTAGGCTCAGAAAGCTTGCTTAAAACCATATAATTCTTTCAACATCATAATAGTGACCAAACCAATATACTTAGCCTCAAAAAAATCAATATTTTGCAACAAATCAAGCCTTAAATTCCAAACCAAAACTAATATCAAAGCCATAAAATTTTCTACCAATATCATTGACAAACTCATCGGACCAGGTGCCAAGAAAATCTCACACCCAAATACCAGCTTACAAACTTATCTATTGTAATGTCAACAACTTGTTATTTACCAAGCAATATCCATCCAAATTTTATCAAGTCATCCTCATGACCATAATATGAATCATTTATGCCCCTATATATGAATGAGTACACCAAAGATAAGTCATATATGTTGTATCCATTCATTTTGATATCACCACATAATGAATCACAATTGTTTACACTTTAACCAATGTTCCAAGTGCTAATGGTGCCAATACATAATCAATATTGAATACCAATATTAGTCACTGAAAGTCACCTTCCCCACATAGCATTGTCATTTCACATCAAGGAAAATCGGCATTATCAAGTACCAAATCAAAACCATATTTAGTTATCATGGTGAATTCAATCAATCCATAAGCCAAAACATATCTATGAACGTTTAATCATCATGAAAAAATTTCAATACTACTCATATATATTAAGTCAAGTCAATAAGCCAAATTTTGTTTAACCCTTGCAATTGTTACCAAATACTATCATATACTAGCTCAAGTGATGAAGTTAATGAAAACAACATATTGATATGAATATTTCAGTCCCATTCAAACACAAGATTAGAAAAGAAATTCATATTCTCTATAATAATTAAAACATTATGTAGATATTAAAAACTTACCTACTCATATAACTATCCATCATCTTCTCCATGTTTGTAAGTTTTTCATACTCCTGGTGCACTCTTGGTCTTGTGCATAAGAATTTATTTTTTGTGTTGATCCAGATGGATATTGGTGGCCACCTGCCTATTTCACTTAGACCCCCACCATTGTTTATTTTAGTTTTTCATTTTCCTTAATTTTAGCACAATTTACTATTTTTTGTAGTTTTTC
Organism: Pinus albicaulis; assembly: GCA_034641835.2. Taxonomy (NCBI): domain Eukaryota; kingdom Viridiplantae; phylum Streptophyta; class Pinopsida; order Pinales; family Pinaceae; genus Pinus; species Pinus albicaulis. The sequence continues at coordinate 615,331,890 of CM076577.1, read as the reverse complement.
GGGTCCTAAACTTCTGAAGCCATTTTTAGGGACTAAAATATGTTTTTAGGGAAAAGATAGATACTAGAAAAGTCAGAAACAAGCTTACTAGTTTTTTTTGGCATACTCTTCGACATCTTCAAAACGAGGTATTATGATAGCCAAATGGAGATAATATGCCAAATTTATGACCTCAAGAAGTTAATGTTCCAACTTACCCCAACTGGGCCCACAATATTTTGGCGCTTCATCTCCTAGGGTTAGGTTTTTGGATGTTTAGGGTTTCTCATTGTTTCTCAATGATAAAAAGGCAACCGATCCTCATTTTAACATAGTTCATAGGTATGCAGCCACCACATATCTTCTCAGAGATAACCTACCATTGCTTGAACTAGTTTATTTCAATTCTTTTTGTAAGCATCTTCCAGTTCTTTGATATTAATGAAATGAAGCATTATTTATGTTACATTTGTGTATTCATGGTCATATCTGTATTATGTTGTGTTCCTATCTAAGTTTGGATCAATGGTATCAGAGTGGCCTTCTCTTTCTCTGTTTTTCTTTGCATGTCCCCAACGAGGTCAAGGTATAAGGAGTTAGGGATAGAACTGGCTGAACGTTTGTAAGACCAGCCTCACAAAACCTGATGGCCTCCCATGGTAAAAGAAAAGAAAGATGAGGGAGCATGAGATCCTTTCAAAAAATTTCTCGAAGAATCCCTCGAGTAGTATAGGAACGCGATGATGGAAAAATTTTCCCATATCCTTCGACGAATGCCCATAGATGACACATATTCATCCGATAGTCACTTTGGAGGCACCATTCCCTTCACGGTATAAATCAACTTTTACATTCCCATATTTGAAGGCCATATATATGCATACTTCGTAGATACATGGTTAAATATGTTGGAATGATACTTTTCAATTCATGATTATTCCAATAGTGAAAATATTACTTTTGCACTCCTCAAAGTAGCCCCCCATGTCAAGGACTTGTGGGAAACATACTACGAACAGAGGGACAAGAGAGAACCCTCATAGTTTTCATCTGATCCCACTTGGAATTCTTTCTGAGATGCCATCAAGGAATAATATTGCCCTGTAGGGAACTATGAGGACATGTACATGCAATGGACTACGTTGCGGCAACATAGGGATCAATATGTGAATGAGCTGACGAATCTATTCAATACCCTACACACAAAGTTGGGTATCAAAGATTTGGAGAAACATCTAGTGCTTAAGTACCGAATTTTTTTGCACAGATACATTAAAGAGGAAATGGAGTTCCTCGACATCGTCTCACTTGGTGCAGCATACCGATATCCTTCCAAGATCAAGCAGAAATTTAAACAAAATAAGCGATACTTTGGATCTATGAATCTGAAGCAAGGGAAAGGTGCCCCCAAATTGCAGAACAAAGGAAAAATCCAAGGCAGGGTGACCCAAGTGTTGGAGTAGGGTCCCCTAGGGTAAAGCAATTTTGAGTATTTTTGGGTTAATTTTTGTTTATACGTGTTGCGCGCAAATGTAAAAGGGGCTTTAGGGGGGGGTCAAAGTCCCTTAATGATCATAACAGGTGAAAGGGAAAACCATAAGTCTCAAACCATGGTTTGATACCATGGTATGTGCGCGTTTGGAAATATATAAATATGTAAGAGTCGAGAAGGATACATAATAAATAATTAGATAGTTTTTTATGCTTATGAATGTTTTTATCTATGTTTTGGATCGGTTTGGATAGAAAGGCTCCTGCTAGCTGTGTGCACGGAGACCTTGTCCTGAGTTGTGTGCACAGACTTTGTTGATGTGTGTGTAGAAGGGAAATATTGTAATGAATTGAATATCTCTTAATAAATATGGCAATCTTGGCGAACTCAGACTTTTATGTGATCTATGTGGTTAACAGTCTTAGATTTGTTATGTGTTGCTACTGCAATTCTAGATCTAAATGTGTGTTATTGAATGTGTATCTATCTTAGTAAATGGTAATTTAGATGCATCTGTGAGCAAGTATTATTCCACTTTAACTATTATATATGAATTGAGAAAGTTTATATTGAAGTAAGGACTGGTTCCAATTTCACAAGGGTTAATTATGTTTATTTAGTTGCACAACACTGCTTTTCTATTTAAGCTTTTATCTGCCAGTAAATCTAGTTTCTACGAAGGGTTAGATCTGATCTGTGACACATATCTGTAAATTCATAGTTGTTAAGGGTTTTATCCGCACTTAGACATAGTTTATTGGGAAGTTCCATGCAGATAGATAAGCAATTGGTAAAGGTGAAACACACATCAAACACTCCCTCAGGGTTCGGAAACCTGGTTCTAACACCCCCCCATATTGCTTCGAGTGAGACTTTGGTCTGCGTAAGTAGATAATTTCCAAAAATTCCAGTAGTTGGAGGGTTTTGTTGGTTACACAGAATACTCTAAACCTAGGTTAGGACCCTTTAAGCCAACAAATGGTTTTGTTTCCAAGACCGGGATCATTTTGAGGGAGATTTTATGTTGTGGCATCCGACACAGAACGAAATGCAAGATTGGCTCGACAAGAAGTTGCACAAAGTTGCAATCCAAGAGAACCAAAACCATAAATTATTTGTTGAGGATTGGGAGCAAAAGTATATCTACATAGAGGTCCACGAAATTTTCTTTTCTTCCTTTGCGACAGAGTTACACATGTGGTTATCTCGGCTAACTAAATTTTAGACTTTCACAAAGGATGACGCGATCACCAAGTGGACCCCATCATTGGTGCAATAATTAGAGAAATATAGCAACAATATTACCCGCACAATAAATTATTAGATTGATAGTGTTCTAATTGGTTTTGTGACTAAATTTTATATTGATAATTTTGTATCATATTCTGAAGCTAAAAGAATATTTTTCAAAAGTCCTAGAGGTAAGTTCTCGTGCTCATTGAAATTTTTTATTAAAATGCTTTTGTGTGAAAAGGGTACTCTATGCAGTCATATTGAGTGAATGTCATTAAGAGGCCCAACCATGCACGGTGAAAGAACGTTGAGAGTAGATCGAGAATAGGGTTTTATTTATATCCGCTTCAAAGGTAAACCAGTAGCTTTGGTGAATCTACGCACTCAGAAGAAGACGAATTGCATGATCGGGATAATTTTGGGTTGTTGGCCATAGTTCAGGTCCCATCCACCCCACTTCCAAATTTGTATCACTCTAACAATCCATCCAATTCACCTCCATCTCCACCTCCACCTCCAGAAGACGACATGGATACCTCATTAAGCTGCTGAATTTCAAGGGCGTTAGAAATGAAGATGTTGATCATTTTTGGCTTGTCACAGATGTTGTATTGACAATGCAACAGATAAATAATGATAATGTTAAGATAGCATATTTGGCTACTGGATTTCAAGAATGTGCACTAGATTCATAAATGAGGTATATGGCAATCAATCGTAATGCCACGATTGACGAGCTGAAGACCACATTGAAGGAGCAGTTCAAAAAGCCGAAATCCTACTCTCAATGTGTTACGAAACTAAAGGAAATCCACCAAGAAGTAAATGAATTTGTATGGGATTACGATCAATGATTTAAGTGAACCATCAGAGACGAAGGATTTACTATGGATGACATGTAGCACAAAGAGTGGTTCATTGCTATGTTGCTACCGCATATGCACCAATATTTAAACCAACAAAAAATTGCAACACGGGATGAAGTTGTAGAGATTTTAATGAATTTATAAGCCTCACTTGTAACATCTACGCAGTTCGAGGCTCAACAGATCTAAAGCCATCTAGTTGCACTGCACTTAGAGATACAAATCCCACACCAAGAGAAATAGAAGGACGTGTGTGCGGGTGTATGGTGTGTACGTTGTAAAGTTGAAGAGCATCACAAAGATCAGTGTCCTGCATACAATGACAATCTAACATTCGAGGGACCAATTACGCTTAAGAGTGTAGCAAGACCTAGTGGAACTCCCACATTATGGTGCATGATTTGTCAAGTCACTGGTCTGCACGCAACATACTTCTACCCTATGATCGGAAAATATGTCCCAGAGCTCAAGCAACCTTACTGCAAGTTTTGCTGATCTGTGGGACATGATGAGAAGAAATTTCATAGCTTTGATTTGATGATTGACCGAGTTGGTTTATATAGGATATAGGAAGAAGGATGAGAACCGAGGTCACCAGCATCTTTTTCTGGGCATAGCATATTCTAAGGTAGAGGACGAGGATGGGGAATAGGAAATGGTCATGGAAGACGACAACTCATTTGTTATAACTGTGGAGAAGTTGATCATTATGCGTGTGACTTCCTGAACCCAACACAACAATATTGCAAGTATTGTAGGCAGTTTAATCATGTTCTTGAATATTTCCCTGCATAAATTTGCAAAAATGCAGGAGAAGAAACTGCGGACACCTACGCAGAATGTTCAAATGATGAGAGCGAAACTGCGCACTTAAGGCCCTAGCATAAATATTATAACTAGAAGTGGCATCACAACTGGAGAAGATAAATCCGAGGACAAGAAACCTATCACTAATGTTTGGGTCCAAAGAGCTCCTAAGAAAAAGGAAGGATTCAACCTACAAAGGGAAAAGGACACCTTTTTTGCAGCAAAGAAGGACTTCACGGATCCTGGCACATCCAAAGTAGTAAGAAAACTTGCCATTGATACTGACAAAGGGACCGAGTATGCAGATATGAAATTGTTTTTTCATGCATATATCAAGCATCAGTGCAATAAGAAGGTCATGGAGAACCTTCAAGCTTTGATTAACAGCTACACTAAAAAAGAAGAGCCCCAGATGGACCAAAAATCTCTCAATAAGATCTCCAAGAACAAGAGAAGTGGTGGCCGAGAGATGTGCCTAACTACTCAGATAAGATAATTTGAAATGGACCAAGCCATTTTGGATTTGGGCTTTGATGAAACTGTGATTCCAAATCAAACTTGGTAGAAAATGGGAGAACCTAAGATGGAATGGTTTGAAATACAGTTGTGCATGGTTAATCAGAGGAAGATTATCCCAATTGGTAGGATTTTTGGGGTAACATTTGATATCGAAGGAGTTAAGGTGCTAGTTGATTTTGAATTTATTCATATTATTCATTATAAAAATCCATACCCCACGTTGTTGGGTCTAGATTTGGCTATTGACATGGACGCTATCATAATTATCAAGCGCATAAGCATGGTATTTGAAAACAATGGGACCAGGGTTGTAGTCCCATTCGATCCAGCAGAAGGAGAAAGATATACAAAACTGGTGCATGCAGAATAGGGCGTGGATCATATCTACAAACTAACTATGTGAAATGAATATTGGATCAATCCCACATCAGATGGAAAACTTAGCTAGGATCGAGATAGTTCATTCCATTTCGACACAGATGAGGAATTGGAGAATTGGAAGAAGCATTTACATGAGGTCTCGGCACTGCACTGCAACCAAGTCACCAGATCCCTACAGTGCATATCCTTTGAGGTGCAAGAGCTACCTTATTATTATGGTGTAGGCAGTCTCACTTGTTTCTTAGATTAGTTCAAAAAGGTTGTTATAGAACTACAGTGGTTCCATGTGATTAACTTATCTTTGCGCTCAACTCCAGCACGTCGGTGGGAGACACACAAGGGCAACTTAGAAAATTTGGAAGAACGTACCCATACGATGCAGCTACGCGTTGGATAGCCCAATACCCGGTTGGAAGGGACCTATTCAAGAAAATAAGATATGCACCTACATTTAGATAGGTGGATAGAAGCTTGGGGAGAAGAGCAGCAACCAGGTTGGGTACATACATTCGTCCATACTTTAAGTTAGATTCCTATGAACTAGTACATAGAGGTTGAGCTACGACGAGGCACGATGGAATGGGATGCGCTACAGGAAAGCTTTGTGTTAAAATTCATTTTTTAGAGTGGATTCCCATGAATCATTATTTCCTTACACACGATCCAGGATGTGGTCTTTAAAACCACCAAGACACCAGAAGCGCGAGCCATACCAGCATGGGATGCATAGATGAAGGACATAGTTGACTTCTGGAATGTGACTATTGAAGATAATGAAGAAGAACCACGGAACATCAATATGCTAGAGTCTGAAGGAAAACACACAGTTGTTGGACCACTGCTTGCAGTGCCAAATGTGGTTGAACCCATGAAGATTAGGCAAGTCAACATCAGAATGGAAGAGGAACCTGAGATTGCCAAAATTGGGGATTACTGGGATGAAGATATAGTAGCTAAGGTCATGGAGATGCTTGCTAAATATTAGGACTTATTTTCGACAAAGTTATATGAGTTGAAAGGTATTGTGAGGGATATGGGTGTAATGAAGATCACACTGAATATGCGCGACCTATCAAGTAGCGTACTTACAGGTTAAATCCTAAATACAACTAGAAGGTCAAAGAAGAGCTGCAGAAGATGGTTGTTGTAGGGATCATTGAACCAGTTGAAGAATTGGATTGGGTCAACCCTATGGTGGTCCAAGAAAAGAAGAATAAAGGTGAAATTAGGATCTGTGTGGATCCGCACAATTTAAATGATGCATGTGTGCATGACACTTTTCCAACTCTATTTTCTGATGAAATATTGGAGAGTGTCGGAGGGCAGGAGGCCTACTCGTTCACTAATGGTTTTTCTAGATACCACCAAATAATAATTGCGCCTGAAGACAGAAGTAAGACAACTTTTGTGATGAAATGGGGATCATTCCAATATACAGTCATGCCATTCGGTCTCAACAATGCAATAGCAATCTTCTCACGTATGGTGGTAGCTACATTTAAGGAATATATACATAAATTCTTAGAAGTGTGTTTTGATGACTAGATTTTCTCTAGCCTAGTGAATAAGCATGTTTCAAATTTTTGCTTAATGTTGGATACTTGTCAGAAGCATCGTATCTTGAAGAATCTTAAGAAACGCATATTTTGCATCCCCTTTGGGATTTTACTAGGTCATATTATGTGTCAGCATGGATTGATGGTGGATCTATCTAAGATCATTATTATTGTTAACCTAGAGGTTCGAGCAAACGTAAAATATTTATGCTCAATCTTGGGGCATATTGGGTACTATAGGAAGTCTATGAAAGGATACGCAGTGATTACTACGCCAATCGAGAAGCTACTAAATAAATATGCCTCTTTTTTTTGGGATGAAGATTTTCAGAAGAGTTTTGAGATACTTAAGGAGAAAATGGTAATTGTGCCTATATTGGTATTCCCATATTGGACAAAGTAATTCCATGTACATGTGGATGCTTCGTGTATTGCATTAGGCATTGTACTTGCACAACTAGGAGTTGGAGATATTGATCACCCATTTTCATTTGCGAGCGAGAAATTGTCAAGCGTTGAATGTAACTACTCCACAATGCAAAGGGAAGTATTATCTATGGTCTACGCATTGTAAAAGTTTCATCACTATCTACTGGGAGGTCATTTTAAGAATTTTATAGATCACTCCACTTGGAAGTACCTGGTTAATAAGCCTGTGTTGGGGGGGTGGAGATCTACAGATGAATTTTTTTATTTTAGGAGTACGAATTTAAAGATATTGTGAAACCATGGAGGTTGAATGCTAGTCGAAACCACCTCTCGTGCATCAAATATGGAGAGGAGCCAATGATTTTGGATGATGGATTACCATATGTAGAGCTATTTTCCATCAAATTTTTCGATGACCACTTCGCATATATTATTCACTTTCTGACCACTAATAGTGCGCCTACGGAGTATACAGTCAACCAGAAGAAATAAGTGGTCTTGCGCATAGCTGACTTTACCTTGATTGTTGTCCAATTGAATAAGATGCGCACTGATGAGATATTGAGATGATATGTTCCAGAATTTGAAAGACAAAGAATCGTAGTTGAAGCACATGCGGGGGTTGCAAGAGGTCACTATGCAGGAAAACCAACTGTGATGTAGAGGAGTACTGTCACACTTTTGATGTGTGTCATAGGATAGGGAAGTCGTCGCACAGAGATGAAATTCCACTGCAACCACAAGTGACTTTTTAGGCTTTTGATAAGTGGTCCATTGACTTTGTAGGACCGATCAACCCTCCTAGAAAGAATACTAGGGCACACTATATCATTACTGCAACAGATTATTTGACTTGGTGGGAAGAAGCCAAGCTTGTGAAGGATTGCAACGCTGAGACAACTGCACAATTATATTGACAAGGTTTGGGTGTCCTAAAATCTTGATGAGTGACCAAGGTACACACTTTGTGAATGAGACTATCCAAGCACTAGAAATGGAGATTAAGATGCACCATCAGAGGAGTACTCCATATCATCCACAAGGAAATGGCATGGTAGAGGCCTTTAATAAGATTTTGGAGAATACGCTCACAAAGGTTTGTAATGATAATAGGAACGATTGGGATGTGCATGTACCTGCGATTCTATGGGAATATCAAACTACATGCAAGAAATTGATCGGCCAGACCCCATTCAGGTTTGTATTTGGACAGGAAGTTGTTATGCCAATGGAGTACATCGTCCCTAGTCTACACATTGTAGCATTCACTAACATGGCTGACCAAGATAGTATAGAAGAGAAACTTTCATAGCTATTTTTGTTGGAGGAAGATAGATGCATTGTTGGTTTTCATCACCAGGTGCAAAAGGCGTGTGAAAAATCTTGGCATGGCAGGCACATTAGACAGAATGCTTTCGAGAATGGTCTATTTTTTCTATATAATGACAAGTTTGCGCGCCACCCAGGGAAGTTCAAAATGCATTGGCTCGAACCTTATGTTTTCAAGGAGATTATGGAAGGCGATGCAGTATGACTGGTTACCTTAAGGGGTGAAATCCTTCCTGGATATGTGAATGGAAGTCGGTTAAAGCCATACAGGAATGACCCTATCCCTGTGTGTGAAAAATGATTATATGTCCGAAGGAGTGTCTTAGCACCCCAGACAGTTGTGAGAAGGTGCAAGACCATAAAGAAGTCTATCAAACATTGGAGCATCGGGTCTATGTGACAAGGATGGCGGATGTGCAGGTAGGTGCGATAGCCGTGCAGAGGTTGTGCTCGAAGGATGTAGTCATTGCAGAGGTGCCAAAAACTATTCGTTGGAACAGTAAACCTGGGTAAGACATCTTTATTATTGTTCAGAGGAGCGACTAAACTGCATTTAATGAGGATATTATGCCAGATTTGGAGACATTTTAGCATTTTATGGGACTACATCAATGCACATGAGATTGTTTAAGCCACGCCAACACTATAAATATAACAGGAAGGGTCGAATTAGTTCCCTTTCCTTTCCAAGTGATTTGTGCACAGTGTTATAATTTTTTTTTATGATGTTTATGTCTGAGATTAACCCACTTTTGTTCGAGATGATACACCAACGAGGGTTAGCACATCTACTTACACCAAGTATGACATCTACCAAACCTACCCCATATGCGATTCAAGTTGAAGAAATATCCACACAGGCCACTGAAACCCCTGCACCTATGCCCCAGCCACATAACCGTATGATGGGATAATCTTTGAGGTCCCAGAAGTTGCCACGCCATAAGACCCTGAAGCCTCGTTCGACCCTCACAGAGCACCAGAAGAGACCGATGGCTGAGATACCAAAGTTCATCGTGGAGGAAGACATTTTTTAGGAGGTAGATCCTCTCTCGTGGTTGCACACGTATATTTAATCACACTAAGCATTTGTGAAGGTCCCTAAGTACCTTAATAAGGTTTAATCCTACATTAATTCACCATTGATCCCCGAAGATGTGACATTTGAAGGGGATATGTTTGTGAAAAACCCCTTACTTAAGATGGAAGACTGGGACCTGGCCAACCAGAAGAAGTTCCCTGTGCTCAGACCCTCAATGTACTTGGAACCGGTCACCTATGATGAGGGGGTGATCAAGGTCGATTCTAAGAATTGGGATTTTGGCTTGTTGTAATTAGGGTTTTTGAATCTACTAAAAATTCCACACATTGGGCACAGCGCAGTCAATGACATTTGTCTGTGCCAGCTGCTCGCCCTGGTGCATGATAGTTGTATGTGGCTAGGGGATAAAATTCCCATCGATTTTGATTTAATACACCATATCACCAACCTGCCCTATCTGGGGCGGACCCTGCGGCAGCCTTTAGAGGAAAGGGCTTGGAGCGGAAAGTTGCAGACATCATGAAAGATAAATATAAGGTATCACGCAACACTTTGGGGTTCATCGTCACTAACATCAATGACCCCACAATGCAGTTTGATATTGTCATCCTCGCCTACAAGATGATGAGGAAGTGTAGGCCGAAGGAAGTTCTAGCCCATGTGATTTCTTTAGCTAGGCAATGCGAAAAAGGCATACAATACAATCAGTCAAAGTACCAGTGCGCATAATTCTTGGCGAATGTCTACAAGGCCCAGGAGGAGGGAAAGCACTTTTACTATGCCTGGTTCCTACTACTCATTCTGCTGATTGATTGGAAGATGCCAGCTGAGGCTCAGTTCCATGATATTATGCTTGATATTTGCGCAGTTGCGCAATATGCGACAGTGTAGAATTCCAAGGTTCCTTCCTGCATCACGGAGAACACAATTTTCTGGATACTCTTTTATTCTGAGTTTTTTCAAGTGGTGCAATCTAAGCCACGTCTGTCACTGATTTTGTACCAGTAGTACAAGGATATTGTCGAATTCAAAGATACTTTTCACAATATCCACATGTGCGTGAAGGGGTATGTCGAAGGCGTGTGGTATGAGCTACCTTACATGGTCACAGAGGATGAACTTGCGCCGGTGACGCAAAAATGGCCAGCCTTATGGTTGGAAGCATGCACCACTGGCGGTGTCTCATATTCAGTACCCCTGAATACTCTGACAAAGCTGCGCACGTCCAAGGATACCCTAAAGAAGGATAAATATGCGGAGAAATAGACAGAGCCAACCACAACGGGTGAAACCATTGACCTGGAGAAGGAGACAGAGGATAAATATGGTGACGATGTTGGGGCACCTGTGACACAGAAAGTTAAAAAAAAGGGACTAAGAGAGGATCTAAGACCTCCCTGGGCCCACGTAAAAAGAGGAAGGGATCAAAGCAAACAAGGAAAAAATTTGTGACCCTTACAGAAGATGACCTAAATGATATTGAAAACATTATCAAAATTGTGACCGAGGATCTTTAGACCAATGTGGAATCCCAACACAAATTAGTCCTCGAGGATGTGCAACACAGTCTCCAAGATCTCTGCATGCAAACTAACATGATTCAAGCGTTCGTGCAACAAGTTGGACAAACAAGTGTGAAACGTCTCAACACTATTTCACCAATAGACAGTTGGGTATTCCATATCCCAAGGCCTTCAGTTACAGTCGAGCAACCCAAGCTGAGTGCCAACGTGCAAGCCTGCACTGAGGTAGCCATTGACTTGGTCATGCTTCCCAATGGGAATATTCATGCTATGCACACTATGATCATGGATGAGTTGCAATACTGGGAGTTTCATGTCTTAAAGATCACTGTGGAGAATCAACAGCAAGTGAGCATGATGCAAAAGGATCAAAAAAATGCAGAAGAAGCTTGTCGGGCTACCAAAAATTAGCGCACTGCATTGGAATCCCTTATCTTAGTACACCCTTATCACAAAAATAAATGGCCAACTCTTGCACCAAGGCAAGTGGCTCATTCAAGACCAAGTTCAACAGATATTTCCCCATCTCATGGAGGCACTCAACGCAATGGGGACCAATGTTTCCTAATGGGAAAGGACTGATCTAGGTGGATATTGGTGGCCACCCACCTATTTCACTTGGACCCCCACCATTTCTTCTTTTAGCTTATCATTTTCCTTAATATTATCACATTTTACTATTTTTTTTAGTTTTTTGGGTCCTAAACTTCTAGAGTCATTTTGAGGGACCAAAAGATGTTTTTCGGGAATACGAAGAGATCGGAAAATTTCCAATCTAATTTACTATATTTTCTGGTTTTCTTTCGGCCTCCTCTTCTAGATATTCAAAATAAGGTATTATGATAGACAAATGGAGATTGTATACAAAAGTTACAAACCCAGGAGGTTGAGGTTTCAACTTACCCCAATGGGGCCCACAAGATTTTGGTGCTTCATCTCCTAGGTTTAGGTTTTTGGATGTTTAGGGATTCTCATTGTTTCTCAAAGATAAAAAGGCCATCAAGCCTCATGTTAACATAATTTGGAGGCATGTATCTACCACATCTCTTCTCAGAGATAAGCTACCATCTTGTCCGAACTATTGTATTTCCATTATGTTTGTAAGCATACTCCAGTTCTTTGATATTAATGAAATGAAGTGTGAATTTTGTTGCATCTTTGTATTTATGGCTATATCCATATTTTGTTGCGTTCCTGTCTAAGTTTGAATCATGTATCTTATAGGCTCAACTACACCCATTGGATTTATTCCATGTGGTTGTGAGGCTTATAGCCACACCCTTAAGCCTTTCTCCCAAAAGTTGGGGATTGGACTAGGAGAAACCTTCTATTCTCAATTCATAACTTGCCAAAACCTTTTTCCACAACATCAAATGTCTATTCATGAACAAAATTCTTCCTTCTACCATAAAGTGTATTCTATTCATTTTATGAAAATAATAGGTGTTGGTATCTTATGGATATTTTTTTCCCTCTGAATGGGAAGCCACTTCAATCAAAAGTAGTCAAGACATCAACCAATATATCATAATACTACCATGAATCAATAGAACTTTTAGATCATGAAATCAAATTATATCACATTCTTAGATATATATGTAGCATAGTCATAACATATTAACATCAACTACTTCATCATCACATATGAACATGAAATCAAACTTTCATCAAGGGTTAGAGTCATATAATTAGGGTAGTTGACAACTGTATCATCATACTACAAGGATCATAATTTCTTTATCAAATTAGGGCATACATTCATATTTATAAGCTTATGGAAAACTAATCAAGGTAAACAAGAAGATCTCGAGAATCAATCTTATTGTTACACTTTTATCGTCATGGTTATCATGAACAATAATTAATAATATTATAAAGTTACCATATATCAAAAATCTATGCATCAAGGAAATTAATCATGTCTAAAATGTAAGATACTTGCCAATTCTCAAGTACACCAATATGAGTCATTTATGAAGGTGATATTCCCATCATACCTTAGGGATTAACTTTCCTTCCAATCTTGTAGCTAAATCCTAACATTCAAACAATGCACCATACATATCTTATAGTATTCTGACTGTGCAATTTTTAGCTCTTACTTTTCATTGATAGTTGTAATTTTCGGATTCTACTTTGAAACATCTTCATCAGGTACCACCTGATCCTTTCTACCTGCACTAGCTTTCTTTTCCGGCACTTTAGATAATCCTCAACAAGGATATTCTTATCACATATCATCTAGAGATTAGAAGCATTAGATACTCAAATATTCATGCAAGAATTAATGATCAAATCAATAAATATAAACAAGAATAGAATCATAAATAATCATAAATCCAAAAAGTAATTATCTTTAATGAGAAGCGATCATCTCCCTCCAAGAGTTAGTATGTCCATTATCCATGTAACATTGATTCCTTTGATATTTTCATTGAATTCATCAGCACCCAGACCTAATTAAGACTATTCCATCTAGGGTTATATTGAATATGTCATAAGTGCTAGAAATATTTTTTATTGATCATGTTAGGGTTTCAAAATTGCAAAATTAAAGCCTTTATCTTATCCTAGTGTCTCTTCCAAACCCCAACCTCATGATATTCATCAAACCCTAATAACCAAATAGCCTATGGATTCCTTCAAACCCTAGTATTATTTTAGGTCTCCTCCTTCTTCTCTTTCTCTCATCAACGATGTCTTAATAGGGGCAATCTCAATGAATTTTCTTTAGCACAGATCTGATACCATGTTAATTTTTCTTAGTGCTATATTTTTCTTTGCATTAGATAATTGCATTTATTTATTTACACATTCAATTCACCCCAAAAAATCATAATATTACTTAGCAACATATGTAATTATATATAAATAAAAATTTCATCATCAATTCAGCGGAACATAAGGGAACAATATAAGAAAATCATTCACACATAGAGATGCCAAGATTGGTCGAAGACCAGGGAAAAAACCCACAAGGGGGAAAGCCCTTTCAAATTATTCTTCTTATTATATTGTCATTGAATCATTTAACAAAGAGAGAGTAAAATATTCCAATTCTTTATCCACAATTCTATCCAGCAAAACCAACCAAGAAATATACCAAATATGAACCCAAGAATAGTACTAATCATAATCACTTTTCACTAGCCTATGGTTAATTTTCATCAACTGTTGGAATCTGTGATCAACTATCAAAATAAAACCCTAGGTTCCAACCGCACAAAGAGAGATATATGTGTGTGTGGATGAAACATTCTAACCGCACACATAGGCTTCCGTGCCTATGGTTGCAACCAAACATTCCTGATGGAAACCCTGCAGCTAAAAAACAAAACCTTAGATCACACGTGCAAGCTTCATACCTTGCAATTTTGGACCTATGTGAACCAATATTCATGAACACTTCAGACCTGTGTGAGCCAAACCAAATAAATAAAAATGATTGATAATCTCCAAATGATGGTCCCTTGACTTGTATTTATAGGCTTCCAAGGGTTTTGAGATTCTTCGTAGGGTTGACCTATCCTTTTGTGCACATGTTGGTTTCCATAATAAAAATATAATTTTCCTTAACCAAATCAAATTCTTCCAATAGATAATAGGGGTATTCCTTGATTAATTAGATTATCCAAAGGATGGAACTTGTCGCCGAGCTTCCAAAATTAACATTAAACCCTTCAAATTCTCAAGAAATTTGCCTTCAACTCTTTGGCATAGAAGCAATTCCGAAATAGAGAGCCTAACAATGTTCTTTTGTAGAAAAAATTTTGAAACAAAGGGCATTCAATGTCTGTTTCACACTACAAGAAAGAAACATAAGGGCATAAATCATATCCAGAGCCTTTTGGCATCCGGGTTTTGAATATAAGGTTTTAGGAAGAATATAGACCAGTGTAAAATACCAAAGGACTAGAAAAGCTCCAAGAAAAGTGAGTTACAATAAGCTAAAAAACTATACCCACTAGGATCTCCCTAGTATAGTCGCCATTTTTCTTTAAGGGGGAATTTTTATTGTAGTAACAAGTTACTTTAGACCCAACATGATTTTCCCAAGGCCTACCCAGACAATGTGTGTGTGTGTGTGTGTAGAAGTGATTCTAAGCTAAAAGTAATCTCATGCATTCAAAGACACAAATATAAAGTGAATAAGTTACCTCTTATCATAAGAATATGATCCTTGTTGGTGAAGCCATATCAGGGAAGATCTCCTTAATATATTTTCTCTTGACTAATCCTTGTGACCTACACACAATGAAGATAACCAATTCCTATTCTCCTGAAAAAACAATGTTAACACATGCAAAATATATCAACCATATAAAATATAAGAATACATGGAAGATGCATGTGGGGAAAATTACTTTATTACTATAGCATCAATGTTGAACTATTCTACATTGATGATTCCTCACAACCTCTAATTTTAGTCTATCTCCTAACCTCTATGCTCATTGGTGTATGTACCCACATGCACAAGCTTAACTCAAAAATAGTTTGGAAACATTCTGGTCTAAGTCATTTATTCTCTCCCGTGACTAATGAAGATCTTGCATTTTATATTTTTTCCTCATGATTATTCTCATTGAAACTATATACTTTTTTTCAAATATCATAGGTTATGATTGAACTAGACCAAATCAATGATGACCTTATCAAATTGGTCAAAATGGACCAAATCGATGCTTATCCAATAGAACTTTCACTCTATTTCATAATTGTAATGGAAAGAGGGAATTGTTAGGCTTTTGTTTCGACCTCAACATTGGAAAAGGGCGTTGATGGGCCTTTTGTTTCAGAGCCAAAACTGGCTAAGTGTGTTAATCCCCCAAAAGTCCACTTTTCCTGATGTTCCACTAATCACAAATTGACCCTTTGACTTAGCAAAAAAAAAAAAAATTCTCTTAGAACCTTGAGGGTACATTTTTGAGCTATAACAAATACATAGAGAAAAAACATTCTCGTTATATTTTTTTCAACAATAAATCACACAATTACAAACTAATACTTTATAATTAAATCCCATAAAATTCACCAAAGATGCTATAATAAGTTGGGATGGTGGGTTCCTCTTCTACATCCCCAACTTCTCATGAATACCACCCTGCAATAGTCACAAAAGTTAGAGCATAGTATTTAAACAAAAAAATCCTAGAATCAATTCAATTCATCATAAACAAAACAAAATTATCAATGAATGATCTCACCATGAATGTCTTCTCCAATTATGGTTATTCACTCACAGGTGGACCATTTAGATACACAACCTACTCAAAATTTGTTGGATAGATTATGGATGCATCCTCTATGACTGGATGGGATAATGAAGATGGTGGAGGTATTTGATGATCAACACCCATGGGTTGTACTAATGAAGGAATTTCCCAAGTTGAGGTAAGATAGATACCACATATTAGGGCAATGTGATGATAATGGTGGACAATTGGTGGGTGAGCAGGGGATGTTCGTGAATGATGTGGAGGGGTACGAATGAAGAAATAAGAAAATGGAGGAAACTTCATATACATTTATAGTATTTCAATTAATAAACTAAAACAATATTATGAAATAAAAATTTACACAAAATCTAATTTAACACATGATATCTACGAACGGGAACATATGTCTATCATAGGTGGGCTTAGCTCCTCTCTAAGTATCACTATATTATGTAAAAACATTAAAATGAACACTACAACTATACTCAAACTAAAATAATTTATATTATGGACTAAAAAGATATGAAAATTTTGCAGGGAGGGATATTTTTAATTCACCATACCTAGCTATATGGTACATTAAATGAATAGGTGGCATCAGACGCAACATTGATGGATAAAACTAGCACTAATGCATTAATAGGTCTAGGGGGATTTCTATGAGGGCATAAAAATTGTAAACAACACATAATTTTATAGATAAAGAAAAAAATATAATAATATTTATACATACATACATGCATATATATAAATACGGTCAAGATCATAACCTCCTCCATAAATTTTTGTTGCATGTTTCCCTCCATCTAGGCATAAAAAGTGTCCCCATATATAGTATATATTTGAGGCTCAGTTGAATCTCCATGTGGCCTTTGATGTCAAACCCTACTATAGCTTCATATGGTCCAACCCCACCCACAATATTAGTTGTTACTGACTCCTCACGCAACGATTCCATAAAACTTCCATGTTGCACTAGCATGTGATTAAATGTGTCTAGTGTTGTTTGGGTCTCAACAATGCTACCATAACTAGAACATATTGGGTATGGGAGTTAGTGATTCTTCTAGGTGAATGAAGACCTGATGTTAGGTTGTGCTTAGCATTTTTTCTATCTTGCAGAGACCCATGACCCATCCTTTATAATTCTCCTATGTCAAAGTTGTTGACTTGAAGTCATCGCCAAAAATACACCCATAAATATGTTAAGAAGTATGGTGGTACAGTAACACTCATCCCTCTAAAACCTAGGGATAGACTTGGTAAAAAACAAGATGTGAAGAAGGTTTCACAAAAACAAACCGTACATTTTTTTTTTTTTGCTATGGATTTTTTTTAGCTATCTATAAAAAAAAGATTAATAATTCATCACACTTAGCATACCATAAGAATGTGTCTTGATAAGTAACTTTATTTTTAATATTATTCAATTTTAACAGCTTCTCATATTATGTATCTTGATTTTTTGTCACTTAACAACCAAATTTTTTATTAATGACATATATGAATTTAGGGTTTTTATGCCACATGTTCCATTACAGAGAGCAGGTGCAACCATGGCTTTATTTTCCCATACACCATTTGAGTATAGATCATAATCATGGATTTGATTTAGTCAAATTTATTCATAAGCTATTTCTTGTCTTGTTACGAGCTTCTAATACTATACCTCTACCCCAAATCCTAACAAGAATCACAAGTCATTGCTATATTTTGTAATAGAATATGATATGAAAAGTTACAATATATAATTTAGTAAGCAATAAGGATCAACCTATTGTGGTGCAAGAACTCCTCATGTGGTAATAAGAAGTAGAAACCATATAAAAACAATTCCATACAGAAGACTCCAGTAAAACATGTTATAAAAAATTTGCAATAAATTCTTAAGTCATGAGTTAAATAACAATTCATATCCCAACAATGATGTACGTTATCATTGTTTCATATATCTTTGTTTGAAATTGCAGGGTAGGTTTTGTTTAAGATCATTAGAGTTTCCTTCATTGCATAATTTTCACTTAACTTCCGAGTGTGATTAAAATTATTTTTCATTCAATTTTTCTACAACTACATATAAGTATATCTAACATATTTCTTTACTTGTGACCTCTACCTTGTTTCAAAAAGGAGCCTATCTATAAGAATAAAACACATAGCAATCAATTCCAGAGATATTAACTTTAATTTGACAATTTCTTTACAGAACATAGAGCTGATAAGAAATGAGTTTGATCTCTATTCAATACCCAAATGTGCCTAATTAGAGGTAGGGTCATGATGGTATATTAGTCCACATAATCTATTCCTTCAGTTTTTTTTTTCAATTACAAGCATTAATCTCAATAAATAAATTGACTTTATATATGTGATCCTCATCATAACTTCATAGGAAAATTTTGGAATGTCATGATTATGGTATTGGATACATAGAAAAGCTTCAACATGATTCGGATATGAACTTAGTGATATAGTTTGAAATTTTGTTCTTAGATCATTACAGGGAATGGACTAAGCATGGAATGTTATGATTCTAGTATTGGAGACTTAGAAAAAAATCTTTAGCTTGATTTAGATTACACCCTTATCTTAGTACTTGAACTTAGTGATTTATTTTGTGATCACTTCAATTAACTATTGTGTATATTTATTCTAGGAATATCCCATATATGCCTAGGAAGAAGAAATTCCATGATTGACACTTCAATAAAAATAATACCTCTTCCCTAATGTCAATTCTGTTAGAAATACTTGGGGAGGAGAGGGGGGGGGGGTGTGAATCAATATTTCATTCCCAATTCAAATTTTCTTAGTTCATTCTTTCATTTCCAAAGTTTCCTTGATTAGATATTTCATTAACAAAACACAATGTTGCAGATTAGAGATTATTTAGTAAACCATGAGTATAAAAGCATGTAAACCATAAGAACACATCAACACATATGGACATATGTATTTTAGGTGTAAACCCAATATGGGGGAAAACCATTGTCGTTGTCATATTTGTATTATTTCTTATTATAAAGAAAAAAAATTAATTGCATCTTGTACTGGTGTAGACTCTTACTAGTACGCAAGATCCTACCTACAGGAGGCTACAACCTCCAAAAGTACTCCATCTCCTACTGGAAGGAAGCTACTACTCCCTGACAATTTTATCAGATCCTACAAGAAGGAAACTACCACTCCCTCACTAAAGGCTTTGACCCTCAGTACCTCTGTGGACCACATTTCAAAATTTTCATATTGGATCTTCCTGTCTCAATAATCCATCAAGAACATGTAGGCAACCATCGACACTAATTCTATGTGAATATATCAAACACTGAACCACTAAATCACTAAATAACTGAATAACTGAATACTTGAATCACTAAATAGTTGAATCAATGAATATCAACCACTAAATACCAATATACCAGTCATTGAATACCAATTTTACTTCAGCAAAAATATCATTAATCAAACCAATATATACCAAGTCATAACTTTGTTAAGCCACACCAAGTCAAATCTTCACTAAGCTAAGTCAATGCTTACCATAAGGATACCTCTTACTCAATCAATTATGTCAATATCACACCAAATCACTGACAAATAAAATTCCAATAACCAAGTCGCAAGCTCTCAAATACTAGGACCAAGTACCAAGTCAAATCCTTCAAACATATCTCATACTCATCAATCCCTGATTGACTAACAAGATATCATCCATCACAGCCACTGTTATAAATAAATTTTTCATAAATCATATCAAATTCCAATCTAATCCAACCATTCACATCTCTGTATGTTACATCACTATCAGGAAAAAATCTCATGAAATTCTACACATCATGATCATGAACATAATGTCTCTAGCAATATGAGAGAAGAGAAAGCAAAAATATAGGATAACGCTTCTATTACTAATGTAATGTTTCAATGCATATCCCAAAGGTAAACCACTTTGCTAAAAGGACCATCAAGACAAAAAATTACATATATATATATATATATATATATATATATATATATATATATTATGGGATAGATACTTTATATTATAAAACCTGGATTAGATGACCAAAACCGTTTGCACCAAAATAGAGAAAACTTGCTTCAGAGATTTCAACTTCTTCTATGTTCCAGTACAACCAAAAAATAATTGTCTTCCTCGTACAAGCCATGTGGACTAAAATATTACACTTATATTTTCCATATGACCGGTAGAACTAGCCCAAAATCAATACATACTTGCAATACATAAAAATAAAAATAAAAACATTAACTAGTATTTGAATGCCCAACTTCCTTGATGTAGTGATTTTCCTCTTTGCTCATTCTTGCATCATCATCTCTGATGCCTATATTTATCTATTGTTAAGTGAGAGCAGGGTTAGGTAGAAAAATTATTATCTCCTACACATATGTGAATAGACTATTGCTAATCATATCAAAATTGGATGTAATAAGGTCGTTTTCCATCCAAATAAATTTTTAGTCTAATTTCACCTCCATGCTCTCAAATTTTGCATTGATGTGGTATGCATTGGTTGCTTGATCCTTTTCCAAAAATTCCACCCATTGCATGAGGAGGTTGAGCCTACCCATAATAAAATTGGATAAATATTCAGCTGCCTTCTTCCACCGATGCATGTCGATCTCTGGAGGATGCTCTCCCGAAGATGCCATCACAAAACCTCTCAGAAAGACACAATTGCTAGAAATACACTCAAATATTAAGCGAGCATATGCCTTTGGAAGAAGCATGATCAACTTATATAACACATCCTCCCTTGTATCACAATTTCCCTTAGACCTTGCCATTAATTCCTGTAAATATTTTATATGCATCCCCATTAAATAGTTTTCCTACCCAAGGGACCTGTTAAACCAACCAAATAGCCAATTCGCAGTGGTGCGAGGTGAAATATTCCTCTGTCTCTTCAACATTAAAACTCCTCATTGATATTTTTTCCTCCTAAGTTAATTAAACTAATTTTCCATGAAACCTTTCTACTCACATATGAATCTCTGCAAGGAGATTAACAACTTGCCTTAATACTCCAATACACCACCAAGTGGGTATGCTTCTTGATCCATCACATGCATGTCCCCCATGTGAATAATAATCACTTACAATTTTCCTTCCAGTCCCATCATTGATGGCCATGAACTCAATATTAATTCCCAAGCCCCGTCCATTTAATTTGAGTTTTCCCACCCCTAGGATCGAGCCATGATTCACCATTTCATCGGTGTCCCAATTGAGATGGTGGAGGATGTGGAATAGGGTCGTTTTAAAAAAAAAACATGTGATGATTGATCCTCATTACTAATGAAGGACTCAAAATGTCGGAATATTAATTGGGATCTGAAAAAATTCTAAGTACCATAAGGGAGTCCCCTGTGAAATTGAATTCCTTGATCTCATGACTTAGAGCAATGTTCAAGCCTTTCCAAAGTGCGAGAAGCTCATCCTTATTATTGGTTGTTGTTCCTAATCCCCATGCAAATCTTAATTCCACTTGTTCAATGGGGCAAAGGATCACCCCTCCCACTCTTTCCATCCATAAAAGAAACATATATATTTAAAACAAGAATCCATATAAGTTTATGCCATATAACATTCATTCACTGTGAGATCACTATTATTATTGCAAATATTAGCCTTCTAGACATATTGTCAAGTAGACCATGTAGTAGTACAATTTATTCATTCCGCAAAACCCTAGTCATAGTACAACCAAGGTTTGATATATTTAATAATCACTGCATACACCATTCTTAGAACTAACCAACAATGCATCTCTAGTACAAAGCATCATCCAAATTTTTCTGTCATTGAGCACACAAGTCTAGATATAAGGAGAGTCTCACTGTTATGTTAGCTAGGCAAAGTATCAAGGATAAGAGTAACCTCTGAATAATCAAACAATATTAGCCATGGATCCTATGAAATATCTTCCATACAGATATTATAGAAGTAATTCAATCATCATTCGTTGAACCATCAAACTCATACTACTCATTATTAAGAAAAAAATGACAAATCCAAAAAGGTCTTATTTTCACACTGATCTACTGATTTCTATTAACTAGGAAGAATGAAGAGAGATCTTTGAAAAACAATCAATTAAAGCATAGAACCTATATCCATAATAAAGGGCAGATCCAATAATTGTCAATCACTACAAACTCAACACAAGGAATTACTATAATATTTATCCCTACAAAATAATGATCTTTACATTCTTATTCAAGTTTCTGCTAGCATAAGACATACAATGGTAACCCAAACAAAATTCTACACCCAATATTAGTTAAGGAGAATCACATTAGGTTCAAGGACATCTATCCTTCTAGCCGCATTGCTGAGCCTTTCTCCATGTGGTTGAGGCTTATACTAGGAAAACACATTTCCTCTTAATCATGAACTTGGAAACACTTATGCTTCTTACTCTACAACTTCCTACAAAAATTTGCAATGATCTCTTGCTATACAAAAACAATCCTTAATGTGACACATATACATCTTGCACTGCATATCTATCTTGCACTACAACTGCTAACTGCGATGATGAATAAACAATCCATACAATCCATGGAGACATACAAAAATCTGTTAGGTTGACATCAAGGAGAACCCATGAGCCATAATTTTAACAAATTCATGATGTTACTTACAGATAAATACCATTTATAACGACCCAAAACATATAGTGTTGGGAATACTACAAATAATTATTCATGTGTACTAATAAAATATGTTTTGAATGTAGTAGTCATAGATTTACCTAGGTACCGACATTCCTAAATAAATTCATTAATAATTATGGATTTCAAGTTAATGAGAACTAGGATAGAGTCTACATTTTTTCCTCCCAACCATCCACCCCAAGCTTGACAGTCCTAATGGCTACATAGCCAGAAAATAGCAAGGATTCCAGAGTTTTAACACACCTCCATCATTTTGGCTTAAAGAACATCCATTTACAGGTTAGTCCAGGGTTTCGATAGGTAAGACACCTCCGCCCACCTGCCAAAGAGGGATTCCAAAGGTGTGAGCCTCCACCCTCTTCTTAATTTATGTAATGACCAACCTAAAATTACAAATAGAATATGAATATTAGCATGTATATGAGGCATGTGTATGATAATTACATATGCATGCATTGCATGCACTGCACTATTATACATACTAGCTAATATAAGATAATGAATTGGTTTTGAAATAAATATCTAGAAGATCATAATATAATGATTATATCAAATAAGGTACTTGATAGGCGTACCATCATCAAATTAGATGATTCCAAAAAAAAAAAAAAAATTAATACAATGGTTATACAAAATAAAAGGAAATTTTAAAGATAAAAAGAAAAAAATAATATATATATAATAAAAAAATAAAATAAATAATAATGAGACATTGGATATTATTTTTTCAAATCCCAAAAAACCTAAAAAATTAAAAGTTAATTAAATTAATAAATAAATTGTAGTACAATATAACATCAATAAACATTAAGAAATTAAAAGGGTAAAAGAAAAGAATATATATATATATATATATATATATATATATATATATATATATATATATATATATATATATATATATATATATATATAATTCTCATAAATTATATAAGCTAAGTCCATCACTCAAATCATGACCAAGCAAGGTGGAGGTTGATATCCCTCCACCTGTGACTGAAAAAGAACCAGCAAAAATATAAATGATTTAATCAATATCTTGAGATGGTGAAGAGGAGGGTGGTGGAAGGACTGGTGTATAAAAGAGAGGTGGGTGTTTTTTATAGGGGGGCGACAACTGTTAGTATTCTCAGGAGTTGAAGGAACATTTTTCCTTGGTTCTGAGGGGCTCTTTTTCGCTTACACGGATAGAGAAGGAGAGACAAAATTTACTAGAGAGAGAAAAAGAGGTAGAGCCTCATTTTTCTTGAAGATTTTGGGCACAGGGGGGAAATTACTTCAAATTTTGACGTACTTTGGAGATAGGTATCGATATTATACCCAATTTAGAAGGGAGGTGTTGGTATTTTGGTAACAGGAGAGAATTTGGAGTGACGAAAGCCCAAGATCGACATCAAAAGTGAAATCCAGGTATGTATAGTGAATTAAATTGGTAAAATATGCTCCTAAATTTCACTTTATGTATTGTTAGAATCAATTTCCTTAATTTTTATGAATTAAGAACCCTACACTAGCACATAAATTTTTTAATCAATATCTTGAGATGGTGAATAGAAGGGCGATGGAAGGACTGGTGTATAAGAAAGAAATGGGGGTTTGTTACAGGGGGACAGCAACTATTAGTATTCTCTCGAGTAGAAGGATCATTTTTCCTTGGTTCTGAGGGGATATTTTTCGCTTACACATATAAAAAATGGGAGAAGGAATTTACTAGAGAGAGACATAGAGGTAAAGCCTCATTGTTCTTGAAGCTTTTGGGCATGGGGGCCAAATTACTTCAAATTTTTAAGTACTTGGGATCTGGGTACCGATATTATACCCAGTTTAGCAGGGAGATGTTGGTATTTTGGTAACAAGAGACAATGTGGAGTGACGATAGCCCAAGATCGACATCAAAAGCGAAAGCTAGGTATGTATAGTGAATTAAATTGATAAAATATGAGCTCCTAAATTTCACTTTTTGTATTTTTAGAATTAATTTCCTTAATTTTTCTTAATTAAGAACCCTACAATTTATGCCAATCAAGGGATTCCAAAGGTAATCACCTCCACCCACCAACCAAAGAGGGATTATAGAGGTGTAATCCTCCACCCTTCCTTAATTCAAATTTCAGATATCAAAATTTTTCATTCTAATCTTATTTACATAGTAAACTTATTTAATCAGAATAAGCGAGCCAAAGTTCTACTGCTACTTTATGTGCCAGCCATGAAGGATAACTTCAAACAATTATGCACAGAACTGAGCTTGGTTGCAATAACTCACCAAGATAAAATCAATGATCCATGTCCTCAATTCTTCTTAGTATGTGTGTATTCCTTGACATCATTACTCTATGGTGTACATGACCAATTTATTGCACTCTTATCCACTCCTTATGTTTCCTTTAGAATGCTCTTCATTTCATGTCTCTCCTTCCCTATTTCTCTCCCATATTCTATTGTTTAGTTTCATTTTCTAATTAGTTAGAGCCCCTTGTAGCTAGTTAGAATATTTCTTCACCTACCTTAATTGTCACTTAAATGAATTTTATTTCATTTACACATTTTTTTGTAATTTTTTTATAATGACCTTTATAGGTGTATGCATCATAATAACATTGATTCTACTCCCACACAAATATATTTTTAAATATATTTATAATACTTTCATAGGTGTTTATGTGTCATATATTAATGTTACTCATACAAGTAATTACTATTGTGAATTTGACTATATTTTCAATATTCACATAAGTACTCTCATAGATGGATGTATTGGGAAATAGCTCTAGCAACTCAACGAAATCAGTTTGTTTCAGTCATGGATCAAACTCATCGTGTCTATTTTTATTGTCTTTTCCAGTTATTGTTATAAAATAGTTGCAGTATGTTAGTTTTCCTAATTCATGCAATTTATGTCTCTACACTTGTATAAATACTTTTATGTTTCATTTGCAAAAGAGGTTGGATATACTGGACTTTTGCACTACTGTAATATTTTTCTATATTAATATAAAACTTCATGTTCTCATGATCTCGTTGTGTAAACTCCTTTATCAGTTAAAGGGGTTGTGGGTAAGGGACGGACCCCTTTACTCACAAATCCAGTAGTTGTAGATTTGTGTTTCTTTTAATTCTTTCTCATGAATTGACAAAATATTTGCACAATTGTTGTTTCTCTTTTCTAATTTGTAGCAGCAAATATACGATGTTTAAATGGTGAAGCTTGTTTGATAAATATGTTTGTAGTTATTTGACTAGGCTTTAATTTACATTGTTAAATGTTGAATTGGTTGAATTGTTGTTTGATTGATCCCTTATATTTTTCTGATCAACATCAACAATTCTAGGTGTTGTATAGGGAAGATTAAATCCACTCCATAGCCTTTGTTGTTAAGTGTTGATGAGGAAAAGAGATATTGAAGCTGTGTGTGTATGGTTTTTTTATAAAAACACTTAAAGTATTATCCTGCATATATTTTTCACAGCATCTCATAAGATTACCTACCCCTGGTTGATGATTTATGTCTGTCAAAATATAAGTATATAATTTTCCCAAACATTTTGGCGTTGTTTCCAGGGAGGTGCTAACGGCTGATACTGAAAGTGTTTTATTATGATTTCTTGTTGTTTGATATTTTCAGGATTGAGGGAGTCGAAGTGGTAAGAAGTGGAGTAAGGCCTACACACCTGCGAAGATCGGAATTAGCCAAAGTCGTGTCCTAGTTAATTGTTTGGTAAGTATAAGTTTGAATACTTTTTGCATTCTATATGAATAGGGTCCAATATTTTCAAATGTTTTTAGTGGTGGTGTGAGCACCACTTCGTCCACTAATAAAGTGGAAAGGAAAAGGAATTTTGTAAATAACAAGGTGAAGGAGACAAATGAATTCAAACAGGAGGTTTGTAGTTCTGAAAAGAGCTTGGTAGTTGATCCTAAGTAGATTAATGCTCCCACAACAGATTCTTCTGTCATAAATTCTTATTTGTTTCTCATCTAGAATCTCCTCTTACAGGGAAGACAACATCTATTCTCAGTGGTAAGCCTGAAGAGAAATTCCTTGTCAATCATAATCAAGAACTAGAGTTCCAAACCGTTGACCCTGAAGAATCTGTAGCTTACGAGGGTCCTACTCTCTCCTGGTCTGATATGGCTCATCTAGAGGGTATTGGTACTACAAATGGGGACTATCATGATAAGGAAGAGGAACTAATCACATTTTAATTTCATATTAGGGAGGCTAGTGGAGCTACTAAGATGAAAAACATTCCTCCCTCACCCTTGCCTAATTTTCATGGTATCTCTAGTGAAGATCCTAGCGCCTTATTATTCGAATTTGATGTATTGTGCAGAATCTATGACTATTCTTCTAATTCTCAGAAGCTGAAGATGTTTCTTGCTACATTAAAGGATGCATCCCTGAGGTGGTTTATGGGGCTGGTTTCAAACTCCATTGCAACCTGGGGTTAAATGAAGAAGGTGTTCCTGAAAAAAGTATCAGGTTTGTTGTAAAACTAGGGACCTCAAGGAAGAAAATTTTGGCATGAATCAAAAGGAAGGGGAGAGTATCTAGGACCTAATGGAAATATTTCAATATAATTTTTAGAGATCCAAGATGAATCAACTAATTAAATTGACCAAGAGAACAATTTTTCTCAAGAAAATCAAACTAGAATTTCTGGAGGTTTTGAACCTGATGGGAGCAGGTGATATATAAAAAACTAGGTTATGATGATGTGTGTCAGTTGTGTCAATGTTATTCAAGGGGAAATTCTAAAATTGGAGGAGGATAAAGAGATACTTCTTTTAGACTCATCAGACCAGTTTTCGGAGCTAGACTAACTAGAGCTGAAATGGGTAATTTATTTGAAAATTTTAAAAATGATAGTCTTAGCACTTTGTCTTCACAGTTGGATGTTTTTCAAGCTAAGAAGAAACAGGAGGAAGTGGAAAATTCCTTGGTTGTGTTCTGCTCCAAATGTAGGAAGAAAAATCCCTTGAAGGAATGTCCTGCAGATAGTATAGAGGTATGTCGAATTTATGAGGTTGATCATTCTATTGATCAATGTCCTTCTCTTCCATAGATTAAAGAAGCATATATAGAAGATCAGGGGATCTTTCAATGTACTCTATGCAATGGCACCTCAAAATCCATGGCAAACACGTCCTACATGTATGTCACAACATCATTTTCAACTTCCTTATACCTATAATCAACCCAGAATCAGATGTGGAATATTCCAATGCCCTGGCAACCCTGGCCTCCACAACAACCTTGGCAGGGGAACTTTTCTTACCCTGCTCATAGAATTTTCCATCTCATAATTTCTATTCACCAAAACCCATACCACAAAAAATGGTCCAGCTATAACAACAACAACTTCATTTTCCCGCCCCACCAAATCAACCTCGTCCCACACAACTTCCTGCCCAGCCAGTATCCAAACCCAACAATAAAGCCATCCAATCTTCTCACAATATTGGAGTGGCCACTTATCCCACTTTTCCTACCTATTGTATTGCACCACGACCTATGTAGAAAAAATTTTTTCTGTGTTTCAGGAATTTCCTATGTCGCTGCAGGAAATTAAACTCAGATCGGGAAAAGTGGCGACTCACCCTAGAAAAATTGAAGAGATTATAGAGGAAGACACTCTGGACACACCTAAAGTAGAAAACACACTAGAACCAACAGATCAATCCATTCCAAAGTCACAAGAACCTTCCTCGTCCCATATTGTCTAGCCTCCTTTTCTAGAGAGGTTAGAGATGAAAATAAAACAGCTCGAGTTTGATCTTGTGCCTGAACTGAGAAATGTATGCCTTAGGATCCCGTTACTACAAGAAATTAGGGATATCCTGATTTATGCCAAAATAGTGAGGGAGCTATGTACCATGAAACTAGGGAGAATGAAGAAATAACCCTGCACAATTCAAGTAGGTGGGAAAATTGCAAGCCTTATGTCCACTGGATTTTCTACTGAGAAATATGTAGACCCTTTAATCCCTGTGGTTACCACCTCTATCAATGGTTATCTGATAAGAAACACTCTAATATATTTAGGGGCAGCCATCAATGTGATAACAATAGAAACATTATCCCACATAGGATCCTTTGACTTACTTCCTACTCCTACCATGTTAGAATTAGCAGACAGGTCTAAGGTAAAGTCAAAGGGTGTATTAGAAGACATTGCCATTTCATTGGAATCCTGGGAGTACCCTACAGGTTTTTATATTATTCAACCTAAGACCAACTTGGGAGGGAATTCTTTGATCTTGGGGAAACCTTGGTTAGCTATGGCAGATGCCTACATAGGGTGTAGGTCTGGAAACATGACCATCACTCATGGAGTTGAAACTAAGCATATCAATGTGTACCCCTTGCTAAACCCCTCTTAATATCAGAAAATACTCATTGGGTTGAAGAAGAAGAACATAATTCAGAACTTACCCATCCAGTTTTGATAATAGCCCAAGCCATGAGCCTTAAGGAAACTATGGAGGAAAATAAGATAAATTGTTATATTTCAAATCTTAATTTTTCACGACATTTAGAAGGGTGGTCGAGTCATAATATAGATATCATTATTGACCTAAAAAACTCTTATAAACATAGTACAACCACTGAATTAAATTCAGCCCTCTTATCTGTATTCCCTTCATATTCAATGATTGAATGTGGAGGTAAGGTAATTGAAATTTTTCCTGGAAAAACTCTAAATATCAATTCTTCCTTGACTCCTGAACAAGAGAAACAATTAATTCAGACATTGAAAAAATTTTTGGATACATTTTCTTGGGAATATAGACATGAGGGGTATTCACCCACACACATGCATTCGTCATATCTACATAGAAGGAGATTTCAAGCCTGTGAGATAACCACAAAGAAGAATAAACCTTGCTTTAAGAGAAATTGTAAAAAATGAACTGCATACTCTGTTAAATGTAGGGTTCATTTATCCTATTTCTGAAATCCAGTGGGTATCCCCACTAGTTATCATCCCTAAAAGTAATGGTAAATAGCGAGTGTGTGTATATTATAGGGAACTAAACAAAGCTACATTAAAATACCACTTTCCATTTCCTTTTACAGACCAAGTGATGGACACTTTTGTAGGGAAGTAGTATTTTTCTTTCCTAGATGGGTTCAGCTGGTACAATCAAATTAGGATAGCTCCAGAGGACCGGGAGAAGACGAAATTCACATGTCCCTGGGGTATCTATGTATATAAGGTACTACCATTTGGCTTATGCAACGCACTAGCCACATTTCAAAGGGCGATACTTGGTATTTTCTCTGATCTTTTGCATAATTGCGTAGAGGTTTACATGGATGATTTTACAGTAATGGGTGATACTTTTGAAGAATATTTACATAATCTTAGGAGATTTTTGCAGATATGTAAAGAAACTAATCTTTCATTGAGTAATGAAAAAAAATTTATGATTATGATTGAGGGTATTGTTTTGGGTCATCATGTTTCTTCTGCAAGAATTAAAGTTGATCCGGCTAAGATCGAAGTAATTGTAAAGCTGCCCCCACCAACCAGTAAAAAGGGAGTTCGAAGTTTCCTTGGACATGCAGACTACTACAGAAGGTTTGTTGATAATTTTACAAAGGTATCCTCACCATTATTTAAATTATTGACTAAATAATCTGAATTACATTGGAGTGACCATTGCCAAGCTACATTTGATACACTCAAGGAAAATATTTCTTCAGCACCTATCTTGAGAGGTCCAGATTGGAAATTTCCCTTTCATATTTCCAGTGATGCCTCTGATTCAACTATAGGAGCTATATTGGGCCAAAATTAAAATATTGTAACCCATGCTATCTATTTTGATAGTAAAAATTTAACTCTTGCAGAACTGAATTACACCATAACTGAGAAAGAGTTCCTTGCTATAATTTATGTTATTAATAAGTTTAGACATTACATCACTGGTTCTGAAGTTTTTATACATAATGATCATTATGCTATTCTATATCTCATGAAAAAACTAGACACTAATGGTAGGATTACTAGGTGGATTTTTCTGCCGCAGGAATTTGACATCATGGTATTGGATAGGCTGGGAAAATAAAATCAGGTAGTTAATTTCCTATCTAGGCTCAACCATGCATGTGACGATATTCCTGTTAATAATAGCTTTCCTAATGAGAATTTGTTTTCTATATTCGTTAAGACACCTTGGTTTACAAACATGGCCAATTACCTTGCTACAAGAATTTTACCACCCTACTTCTCATCTATTCAGAAAAAAGAGAATTATTAGAAAAAGCATTGATTACTCTTGGATAAAAGGAAACATATTTTTCACCAGACCTGATTTTATTATTCGTGAGTGTGTCAGAGAGGATGAGATATATGATATCTTGAGAGCTTGTCACTATGAACCCTATGGAGGAAATTTTTCAGATAAGCAAACAACCTATAAGATCCTCCGCTCAGGTTACTATTGGCCAAGTCTTTTCAAACATGCAAAGGAGTATGTTTGTAAATGTGATAACTACCAAAGAATAGGGCGACATGTTTAAGCAGATGAAATGCCTTTGCACCCAGAATTTCTCATAGAACCATTCGAGAGGTGGGCTCTTGGTTTTTTAGGTCACATCAATCCTATGTCCAAAGGTAAGAAGTATATTTTGGTTTGTAGTGATTATGTTATGAAGTGGGTGGAAGTAAGAACACTACCTAGTGTTGAGGAGGTAAATCCCCTCTGCAGACAGAGGCGATCCCACTAGCCCAGATCGGGTCTAGAAACAATCAAGTCACGCAGTGACGTTGGTTCCTAGTTACAAAAAGACAGAGATCGCGATGAGTAGCCTACCTCAAATCCCACGCAGTTGTCATTGGAGGAAAGATGATGTTTCCCGTCCCTCGCTTGATAGATAACAATCCTTCCATTCGACACGTCTGAAAACCTGTACACATGTAGGGAAACGACGACGTACAACATAACATCTAAAGCATGTAACTATATATCAGTCAGAGAGGATATAATTCATTGCATTACATAAAGAAATGAACACATGAATGGAACCAAAATCAGAGTCGATTATATTATAAATGACAAAAGGGAGATTACAACCAAATTCTCTGACGCTATGATCTTCCTTCGGCAGGGCTTACAGCGGAGCATGTCTCAACAAAGCCTGTCGGGAATACGGGCCAGCTCTCTCTCTTACGAGTTCTCTTCGGCTTGGCTATAATGTTTTCCGGCTATAGTTTCCTTCCTACAAGTTCATCTAGCTTGCTAATGGAGAGGGAAAGCTTTTATAGATGGAGGAAAGGAAGTTGGGATCCCTATAATCATGGGATAGGCCCTATCTCTTAGGAATGTTCCATGATAGGTGGAAAACCACTTCCTATACATGGAGATCCGGAGCCAAACCACTCAAATCCTTTTGATGATTCATTCTGGAGTTTGTTAGAATCAAACTTCTACCATTTATTTTTAGAAAACATCCCTTAATAAGCTTGGCGTGAATGAAACACAGGGACAGAGTGCCAGTTGGCATGCCCTCTAGTGTGGATTTCCCCTATTGGCGTGAGGGATGAACTGGCTAGTCGTGCCAAGGCTAAAACATCTGTTTTTAGGGTTTTTTAGAGGAAATGTTCTTCAGGAGAATGTTTGTCCTTATGCAAGAGGATGCCATGAAGGTGGTTTCAAGACACTTTACTGTTCACAGGTCACAGGAATAATCCTCCAATGTACGGGACAAGGGATTGCAGGGACGGTGACAAAATGCTGTGTAACAGATGCCCCCTAAAGCATGAGGTCCGAGAGAGAGGGAGGGGTGAAATGCTTTATGAGAATGTGCCCAAGTAAAAACATTTCCGTCAGAAGACCTGCAAATACAAATACAACTAATATCTTTGATACATGATATGTGGTATGGGCGCAGCCATCCATAATAGAGTGTACAATAATCAGGATCCAAGGTATGGATGCAGCCATCCAGCAAAGAAGGATCAACAAGTAGACTCAGGTATGGTCGCAGCCATCCAATCAAATGAGTCATGTAACTAATCATGATAATCCACAAAGAATCCACAACCTGTATTTTATCAGACAATATCCAGGGTCTTGCGCTCCATCTCGACCCGAACAGAGTACAAGTTTGAGCATGTGAATAAGTGAGCTGAAGTCGAACATGCAAGAACATCATCTGATTACCAGCCAATAATGAAAGTCATTAACAGATGCGAGAGGAACCACCAATAATGAGGATGGCACTCAAGGTACTATAGGTACAATCCACAGAATGTGAATAGTGAGCTGGCATCGAACACCTGCAGAATCATCTGATCGAAGGCCAATAATGCAAACCTTGCATCGAATGCGAAGAACCTGCCATTGAGGCATGCAGGCTCCAAGGTACCTGAAGGGAGTCTCTAGATCAGCTTCCTGGATAATGAGCTGAAGTCGACAGGAAGTGACCATGATCGAAGGTGGGCCATAGTGTTTCCCACATCATCGACGCGAGACAGAGGAACATGATGTTTACAAATCAAGATCAGTAGAGAATCAGAGGGAGGTTGAAAAATGCAAAGGCCAACTTCTCTTGAACATATCGGCAGCATGACACTGGATTTGGCAGTATTTGACATCAAAGGATCTGAGGTCATGATGATGTGGCAAAGAGCATATGAGCTGTCAATAGAGATTACCCAAACCCACAGAGGCAAGCAGATAACAAGATGATATGTCCCCAACTCGACATGAATGCAGACAAGTGCCATGTTCAAGAGCGACATACTGCCGACACGACGGTGATACTGGTTCCATTTTCCCCCACCATTTCTGGCGAGTACCTCTTTATTTTTACACAAGCTTGAAGAGGATACCATATGCTTGTCATGTAAATTTTTCCTTCAGACAAATCCAACCTAGTACATTTAACGAGCCCTAGGAAGGAGGAAATCGAGTAACATCATTACGACGGAGTCCGATGTCATAGTTTTTAACGAGTCTGACAAAGGAATAACTCGGCGTCTTTTCATGTTTAGAGAGTTTGAAAAGACAACAGAAAAGAAAAATTCAGCAGTCCCTTTTCGAGAATAGTCCCTCAGATCCGAAAAGGTAGAAAACAATATTCGAGAGAACCTCCTAGTCGCAATAGGCTAGAGTATTCATTTTTTGTAAATAATCTATCCCAGCCTGAAAAAGGGGTAAACGTATACTGGGTAGATATTGTTTCGCAGCCATTTAACGAGTTCAAAACTACAAGCGTCTCGACAATCTTTTCAATTTTAGAGAGTTAGAAAAGAGCTGAAAGGTGAATCTTCCTGGAGGAAAGAGTGGTATAAAGGGCAGCAACTAGTTCTGGTGATGGTGGAACTACTCAGAACAAGATAAAGGTCAAGAGGTTGGCTAACAAGACCACTCATCGCAACGGCTCCTCGGGAACGGGTAAAACAACCAAGTGAAGGCATATGATCGGCCAAGAAGATAGTGACGATGGGGTGAAAAAGCCAAGGCTCATCTGGCAAAAATGGGCTGATAAAATAGAAATCACAAGAGGTAAAATGGGAATGGTTTCATTTTTACACAAGCTTGAAATCAAAAAACTCTGCTTGAAGTTGGTTTCATTTTTACACAAGCTTGAAACAAAGATAAACTATGCTTGAAACCGGTTTCATTTTTACACAAGCTTGAAACAGAAACAAAATATGGTTGAAAAAGTAAGAATGCCCCCAGCATGGTGACTCAATTTGAGGTACATGCCCCCCAAGCTTCAGTCCATGTGAAAGTCAGATGGAGTGAAGGTTCAAATTACGATATCAAGAGAAAGACTCGACTGGTATTTTATGAGAACTAATCAAAGACTTGAATTGAACAGGAAAGTGTTTCATTATTTTAACGAGGTTGATACATTAAAAGAACTATCCTTAGATGACCTTCCTTCATTTTTTAACAAGGTTGATACAAAAGACAAACTATCCTCAGAACACCTTGTTTCATTTTTTAACAAGCTTGACACAAGAAAACGAACTATGCTCCAAACACCTTGTTTCATTTTTTAACAAGATTGACACAAGAAAACCAACTATGCTCTGACAGACTTCATCATAATGAAAAAGAAGCCATAGCTTCCAAGGGTTTCCCGTCTGATGGAAGGAAAACATCTTGGAAGTCTGGACCCAATGCCCCCAGCACATGATGTACAACAGCACTATCACTGAACACAGGCACAAGACAGGTAGCCACATAATTGACATGCGGCGGGGATGACACAACCAGTGGATAAAGATCCGACAGGGATGATGGTGGACCAGATGTCATGTTAGGACCAAAGAACGCAAGCTGATCGATGGTCACGATCCGACCTTGGTGCGGAAAACACATCACATGAAAGAGGGAGGAGACAAGCGCTCCCATGGCATAAGTATAATTGCGGCCCAAGAGTAAATTAAATTCCAAGGGGCTAGGAACAACCATCACATCCATATGGACAGTTTTCCCTCCCAAAGTAACAGGCAACTTCGGAAGGATCCCTAACGGTTGACTAGTTCCTCTATTAAATGCCAACAGATTCTGGGTAACAGGCACAAGCGGAGGCAAACCAAACGCTTGCCAAGTAGTTGAAGACAAAATACTGATAGAAGCGCCTTCATCTATAATGGTGTTGGGTATGACTAGATGGAAGGCCTGTACCATGATCTCAAAGGGCACATAAGAAGGAAGGCAATAACCTGCGAATCGACCCCAATCGAAGGAAGAGACCAAACCACTTGGAGGGGCTACCATTGAACCGAGATGGTCTTCCCCTGGTGTTACGGGAGAAGAAGGAGCATCCTTCACCACCTCCATCATGGAGGCAAAAGGAGTATCCTCTGGGACCTCCATCATGGGAGGAAGAGGAATAGCTTCTTGAGATATAGGGATAGGAGAACCTTTCTCCAAGTCCGAGGAATATGAAGAAACAAGAAGAACATGAGGGATGTGAGATCCACTCTCAACGGAAAAGACCTGGCGTACCGCAGACGGGGCCAGCTCAACCGATCCCATGACCAATGGTTGGTCAGGGATGGATTCATGATGGTGAATTTCCAAGGGAGTAGGATCAAGCAAGGATGACTCTTGACTGATCATTGAATCAACTGATGAAGGACTCAAAGAAATATGTTTGTAACCAGCCGGAAGGCACGGTGCAGAAACAATCGATTTGTCCAAAACTCTCTTGGCTTCATCCATATACGGACAAAGGTGAATGGCATGGTGCCCTTTGCACAACTTACAGGGATTGGCAAGCTTACCCTGCTTCTTAGGAGTTTTACCAGCACTAGCTAAAGACATGCCCCCAACCTGACTCCTGGAGGCCAAAGGCAACAACGGACGACCGTTGGACCATACTTCGAGCACCTTGGGAATGTCAGGGAAATCTCGAAGAATATGGTTTCCCTGGCACAACATGCAAGGTAACTTAACTTTCCGCGGAGGGTTGGAAGGTTCATCGAGAGCAGGCATTTTAGAAGCAACAAATGCAAGATTAGCCTCCCGCTTATCCGACTGCTTCTTCTTAGTCTTCTTCTTCTTCTTCTTAGCCACCTGGGTACTAGAATCCAAACTTTCACCAAGCGAAGTAGAAGATGAGGACAAAGAAACAGGCGAAGAAGGGGAGAGTTCCACCTTTGAATCAACATGACGTTGTTTATGTAAAGGAGTGCATGGTACGGTAGCCGGAACATTTGAGACCATAGAGGTTGAAAAAAACCAAACAGGCAACCCAACAGTTAACCCAGGGAGGGATAACGTGGCCATATAAGGAGCACCAATATTTCCTAAAGAAGAAAAAGGAATAGGACTCCCTTTAGGGGGGACTCCTTTATTGGAAAACTCAGGAAAAGTTGCCATTAGAAATGACCTTGAAATAAAATACTAAGGACAAAAATTATAACCAGGAATATTTCGTGGGCGATTAATTTTTAAGTCACTAAAACCAGAATCTATTGTTTCATATTTTAAGAGTCGAGAAACAAGCAAAAGGTGACTCTATCGCTTTTAGGTTGGACACGAGCATGAAAGGACAAGAGCTCAATGATCTTTTCAGTTGAAAGAGTCAGTAAAGATCAAAGTGACTACTCTGGTAATCTAGGTAAATGGGTGTACCACATATTCGTGAACTTCCATATACACCTTGGTAAAAAATGAAAGAGAAATCAACCAAGGACTTAACGTACATGCAGGTAATCTCCCTGAATGTTGTGTTCGGTGTATCACGGGTAAGAGGTGGCAGACTCGGCTTCCTATGGATAAAGGATTTGCAACCTAATGGGTTCTCCCTTTATATACGTGACGGTATGGGGAGCACAAGTCCGTACTAGCGCTATCTGAAGCCAGATGGCGAGCGACAGTTGCTAGGTTTAAAGACGCAAGAACACGTCTCTAGCCTAGACCACTAAAAATGTTTCGTTAGGTTTCAATTCTTCCTTAGGTTAATTCAATAAATTTTAAAGTTGATCTTCAATTTACGTTTCAATTTCCAGGCCCCATCGAATGTTGGATCTCATAAAACCTCTAAATGCAAGCTACATGCCACAAAACATCGTTTTTTTCAATGAAGATTCATCTACAGGAGAGTTGAGAGCTTTTCAAACTAAAAAAAAAATGAAAGGCACAAAAACATCCACTACTGTTTCCAATGCAAGATAATGAAACTAGAAAAAATCTCTCTTATAGTTATATAACACATGATATGCGAAAGAGTTTTCAATTTTCACTAGGCTAATTAAAATGTGAAGAAATTTGTTTTTGTATTTTTCAATATTTTAGAGAAAATGCACTAAATGAATGAAAAAACTAATGAAAACACCAATTCGAGAAATGACAATGAGAGAGCTGAAACAAACAAGTTCACCCAATACAAACGCATGCAATCAAGACTCAAACTAATGATTAAATCCATCAAAGCGAGGAAGAATCTCGAAAAAGACTCACACAAACCGTGTAATCTAGGCTTGGAGTGACACAAAGCGAAACTGAATGAAAGAGAAAAAAATCACTCAACTAACGCAATGATACAATGGAATCCAGCAAAACGAATGCAAAGAAGCGAAAATGAAGTTGACCGGGAAAGAAAGGACCCAAAACTCCCACAGGAGGCTCAGCACACTGAAGCACCTAGAATCCCTAGGGCTAGAATGCAAAACTTATAGTAAAGGGAAAAAAACCAGAGGACAAGGGCCAAACATAGTCAACAATGACTTCAAGGCACTCAAAAATGACACCAGGACCAAAACTCAAGCTCAGAGAGCCCAAAAGCAAGCAAACCCTAACACCAAACATAGTTGGTGCACCTGTTTGGCTGTAATCTGCGCCAAAAAAGCATTAGCACGGGGGCCTAACTAGCAAAAAGAACCAAGTTGGCATGACTGTCAAGAGCTAAACCGTGCCAATCGAGTTTACTATGGGAAAAAGATGAAAAAGGACAAACAGAGACTGGATTTGGTCTTCTAGGGGCTGAACAGGGGTTTGACACTAAGGGAGGTGAACCAGAAGAGAAAATAAATCAATCAAAAGCCAAAAACAACCAAAAGAGGAAATACTAACTCCAACTGACTCCCCAGCGAAGTCGCCAAATTTTTGAGGAGGTAAATCCCCTCTGCGAACAGAGGCGATCCCACTATCCCAGATCAGGTCTAGTAACAATCAAGTCACGTAATGACATTGGTTCCTAATTACAAAAATACAAAGATCGCGATGAGTAGCCTACCTCAAATCCCACGCAGTTGTCGTTGGAGAAAAGATGATGTTTCCCGTCCCTCGCTTGACAGATCACAATCCTTCCATTCGACATGTCCGAACACCTATACACATGCAGGGAAACGACGACATACAACGTAACATCTAAAGCATGTAACTATATATCAATCAGAGAGGATATAATTCATGGCATTACATAAAGAAATGAACACATGAATGGAACCAAAATCAGAGTCGCTTATATTATAAATGACAAAAGGGGGATTACAACCAAATGCTCTGATGCTATGATCTTACTTTGGCAAGGCTTTCAACGGAGCGTGTCTCAACAAAGCCTGTCGGGAATCTGGACGAAGCTCTCTCTCTTTCGGGATTCTCTTCGACTTAGCTCTCAATAGTTTCCCAGCTATAGTTTCCTTCCTACAAGTTCAGCTAGCTTGCTAATGGAGAGGGCAAGCTTTTATAGATGGAGGAAAGGAAGTTGGGATCCCTATAATCATGGGATAGGTCCTATCTCTTAGGAAGGTTCCATGAGAGGTGGAAAACCACTTCCTATACATGGAGATCCGAAGCCAAACCACTCAACTCCTTTTGATGATTCATTCTGGAGTTTGTTAGAATCAAACTTCCGCCATTTATTTTTAAAAAACATCCCTTAATAAGCTTGGCGCGAGTGAAACACAGGGACAGAGCGCCAGTTGGTGTGCCCTATAGTGTGGATTTCCCCTATTGGCGCGAGGGATGAACTGGCTAGTCGTGCCAAGGCTAAAACATCTGTTTTTAGGGTTTTTCAGAGGAAATGTTCTTCAAGAGAATGTTTTTCCTTATGCAAGAGGATGCCATGAAGGTGGTTTCAGGACATTTTACTGTTCACAGGTCATGGGAATAGTCCTCTAATGTACGGGACGAGGGATTGCAGGGATGGTGACAAAATGCTATGTAACACCTAGAGAAACGGAGAAAGCAGTGGTATAATTCCTTTTTTCTGATATTTTTGTAAGATTTGGGGTACCAAGGGAAATTTTAACTCATCAAGGTACTCAGTTTGTGTCAAATTTCGTGCAGGTAATTGTACAAAAATATCATATTACTCATTGGAAGTCCACCCCTTACCATCCACATGCCAATGGGCAGGTGGAATTAAAAAATAATGTGCTGGAAACAATCCTAACAAAGAAGGTGTAATTACATAAGAAGGATTGGTCTGATCGACTTCCTGAGGCATTATGGGCCTACATGATCACATGGAGAAACACCACTGGCTTCGCTTTGTATGAATTGGTGTATGGAAAAAAAAATTTACTGCCAATTGAATTTCAAGTTAGAACTTTTAAGATGACAGTAAATTTTGGGCATGGACCTTAATGAAGCACAGCAACATAGAAACTCGCAGCTTAATGAGTTGGATGAGATTAGGAAAGATTCTTTTTAGCATACTGATTTGATCCAACAAAAACATGCTAAATGGCACAACATATACATTAATAAAAACCAGTTAAAATAGGGAGACTAGGCATTGTTGTTTGATTTGAAATTTAAGAATTTTAAAGGGAAATTTAACACACATTGGCTCGGTCCCTATGAAATTGAGAAAGTTTTTTATAATGGATCTATTCGAGTTAAAACAATTGATGATGGAAATTTTACCTTCTTGGTGAATGGGCATAGAATCAAGCTATATCAGAAGCCCTAATCTGAGGAATTTGTGGAATAGATTGTGAAGAAGAAAGAGCTAGAAATGGTGGGAAAGGGTTTCATTCCTTTCACTACCTCTTCTTGATTTTCTACCATAATAAACTGAGCTCACTTTTTTCCTTCTCATGCTCAGTAACCATTAGAGGAATTTCTATTGGGTATAGTTTTATTCCTTTTTCCGTCCCTAATGGACTAATTACAGAAAAGGAGCCCCCTTGGAGTCTCCATTTTCGATATTTCAGACTCTCTAAAATTGAAATCTGGTGAGCATGAACTTCCCTGGGCTTGTTAAAATCACAGGTCAGTAGATCCTTCAAGATCCTCAAAATAAATTCTATCTTTCGGTTAATATTTTGTTTGCTTGTGTTTGACTGATATGGGATCTCTTAAGGCCCTCCTTCCAAAAATCTTGGCCCATCGACATCAACAAATTATTTGGGTTCAATATTAGAGACTTTTCATGCCTTGAAGCTTGTATACCTTAATGACAGGTTATCTCGTCAATAGAAATGGATATTAATCATGGCTTCTTGACCACTGGATCCTATAGGGGGTTCGACAACAACTCATACATTCACACCTGAGAGGATGCATCAGATGTACCTTGGTCCTCACTCTCATTAATGGTGATGGACCTCACGTTGGTTAACAATTGACCTTAATGGTTGGTAATCCAAAAAGATCACTATACATTCGACCTCATCACATATATTCATGTGTAGTGAACTGTACAAAAAGGTGAGAAAATGGTTTCCTGCAAAGGGATTTCCTACAGAAAAGTTTAGCAGTTTCATTTCTTGTATAAAAATCATTTATTTCCCAAAGAACGAATTTCAAGTAGAACATTATCTTAAAGAATATGGAAAGTACTGGTCATCTTCATCATTAGTTGAGGCCACGTAACTACACGATTTTGCATATGATATAGTTTCAAAGTGGTTTATTATTCCAAGGAAAGTGCAGTCGTCACCCAAGTTACTTGACCATTGTAAGGTAAGATCAAGCAGGTATGTTTGGCGTCATAATACTTAAGGTAAAAATGTAATGGTACGAAAAATTTTGAATTTTCATAAGTATGAGTCATGGCCACCCTCACAGAATAACATGGCTATGAGTTGTTTGTGTCATAACAACGAGTTCCCCTTCCTGATTATTATTTTGATATGTTCCTTGGTTATATTCCCAACATTTATCCCGCGGGATGGGTCGTGATGGAAATCATGATCAGGTTTTACGTCATTCAAATTTTCATCGCTACCCTGAACTTTTCTTAATTTAAGCTATCCTTGTTTTTATCAGGTTTTAAATTATCTCACTTGGTATT
The DNA here is from genome assembly GCA_034641835.2 of Pinus albicaulis. NCBI lineage: Eukaryota > Viridiplantae > Streptophyta > Pinopsida > Pinales > Pinaceae > Pinus > Pinus albicaulis. The sequence goes on along the minus strand of CM076577.1, from coordinate 615,290,091 downwards.
AGAAGCATATCAGTGAACTGAATCAAACTCTGCTCTCTCCCACTCCTAGCTACTATAAAAAATGTGGTATGCCATCCGGTTTGAACCTCAAGGTCCTGCATTATTGGACGCTGACCCACGGAGTAAGGCAAGGTTGGATAAGGCAGGATGTTTGCCTCTATTCTTAGAGTTTAGCGAGCATAACTCAGAGGTGATGAAGTATTTTGACTTAAACTTAAATGGTGACGGGGCGTGGGTGGGTAATGTTAAGTTCATATTAACGAAGGAGTTGGTAGCCCAAGCTTGTGGAATTCCACAAGAAGGGGAGCATTGGTTTAAAAACCAGCATTTCAACAAGGACATTTGCACACCCTTCTTCATAAAAGGGCATGCAAGCCCAGACTGGAGCAAGGGAATTCCGCAAGGTTCCCTTATAAGTAAGTATCGACGTCTCTTATTTTTCCTGCAAAAGTATATTACCTATGAAGGCCATTTTGGGCTAGCTTTTCTATTTCATATTCATCTCCTTGGCCATTTTTGAGATAAGCCCTTGAATTTACCATATTATCCTAGAACGTCCTTGTTGAAGATGTCTACTTCTGCCAAGGAGAGGAAAGCACATATAGAGAAGAACCTCTATCATCACGGTCTTGCAAAAATTATCATGACAGAGGTTTTGAATAAACAGAACAAAGCATGGGAATAAATTTTGGTAGAGAATTACTTTGTGGATGACGGGAAGGAGCCCAATTCACCATAACCAAAGAGGTAGAACCAGCAGATAATCCGAGAAAGAAACCTCGGACCCATAGTCAGTTGACAGAGGATGTCAAGAAAGATGAGGAGGTGATAGTAATCAGGGAAACTATGGGAAAGAAGCCTAAGTTGTCGAAGGTTACTTCTACCCCTACTAAGCGCTTTACGAGAATCCAGGTTGTGAAGCTGGTGATAAAGGAAACTACAGAGGAGGGGGTACAACAAATTAAAACTGATAAGAAGGATAAGAAGCCCCGAGACTTTTCTAAGGGGAAGAAAGGGAATATTGAGTTAGATGAATTAATTGACAAATAAGAGTGGGAGGCCACACCTTTCTAAGATCCACATCTATAGGAAAGTGGGGATAAAATAGCCAAAGATTGCCAAGAGCGGGAAGAACCAAGTCTACCTCATTCCTCTTAAGGACAGCATGGGGATGAGGGAAATTTTAAGAAAAATAAATCTCGAAAGGAGATGGAGGAAATGATCACCGAGCTCATTGTTTCTGAATGGGTTCTTTGGAAGGAAAATTAAACTCTAAAGGAGAACAACCTACGCTTACACAAAGAAGTGGATGAGTGGAAAGTGAATTATCAAAAGTCATGTCGAACCATGAAGAAAAAACAGGCTCAGATCAATCACCTGCAGAAGTGGAATGAAGAATATCAGAGTAGGGTTGAGGAAGTTGAGTCCAGCATGGCATAATTGGATCACTTGGTTGCAGTAGCTGCAGCATAGGGAAAAGGGTGAATTTTCCTTATGATTTGCAACATTTTTTCTTACATGGGGGAATGCAAGAGGGTAGGTGTGGGGGAGATATTGAGCCCCGATTTTTTTTTCATTTTTTATAAAGTTTCTAAGGCCTTTATTCCCCCCTTTTGAACTCTTTTTGACACTTAATAAATCTCTTTTTTCCATATTATATATGTTTTGACCAAAAGGGTGTTGTGATTAAGGTATGCAAATCATTTTAAAAATTATCATTTCACTTTATTCGTGAGTATTTTTGAAGTTAAATGATACTAAATCAAATCATCTACAATTTCAAGCGTGTTTATTGAACCTTATGCATACCAATTATCTTCTGAAGTAGTTCCACGATTTCCTGTAGACATCCCGCGATTTCCTCCAGGTTCGTTGATTTCCTACAGACATCCTGTGATTTCTTGTAGACGTTTATTTCCTGTAACCACTATGATTTCCTGCAGGGATCTTGGCAGTTGAGTACGTTCCACACAGCGTCAAGAAGAACATAGACATGGGTTTTGTTAAGAAACCCACCTCAAAACTCCCACTGAAACTACCCAGATCTTCAGTCCTCTCACAGATGGCCATATTAGGAAATAGCTCCAACAACTCAACGAAATCAGTTTGATCCATGCTTTTAGTCATGGATCAAACTCAGCATATCTATTTTTATTGTATTTTCCAGTTATTGTTGGCAAATAGTTGCAGTATGTTAGTTTTCCTAATTCGGGTAAGTTTATGCCTCTGCACTTGTATAAATACTTTTATGTTTCATTTGCAAAAGAAGCTGGATATACTGGACTTCTACACTACTATAATATTTTTCTAGATTAATATAAAACTTCATGTTTTGCTGATCTCGTTGTGTAAACTCCTTTCGCAGTTAAAAGGGTTGTGGGTAAGGGAGGGCCCCCTTTACTCACAACTCCAATAGTTTCATATTTGTGTTTCTTTTAATTATTTCTCATGAATTGACAAAATCATTGCACAACTGTTGTTTCTCTTTTATAATTTGTAGTAGCACATGTACGATGGTTAAATGGTGAAGCTTATTTGATGAATATGTTTGGAGTTATTTGATCAGGCTTTAATTTACATTGTGAAATGTTGAATTGGTTTAATTTCTATTTAATTTAGCACTTATCTTTTTCTAATCAACATCAGCAATTCTAGGTGTTGTAGATGAATGACTAAATCTGCTCCATAGCCTTTGCTGCTAAGTGTTAATGAGGAAAAGAGATATCGAAGCTATGTGTGTATGGTTTTGTTTAGAAAAACACTTAAAGTATTAGTGCACATATATTTTGCACAACATCTCATAAGATTTCCTACCCCTGGTTGATGATTTATGTCTATCAAATTATAAGTCTATAATTTGCGCAAACAATCCCAAAAAGGCACTTTATTTTTCCATTATAATAAAACCATGAAGCATTTGTAGTAGCCACATGAGTGTAAAATACCAAGAAAAATTCTTATATATATTCAAAATGACTAAGGTCATTACATGTACCTCCATATTATTACAAAGAGGTTTATTTAATACCATAAACCACCTACTATTTAGAAATGTTTGATAGGTACACTAGTCCGTACAAATTTCTTTTTTTTTACAAGTAAAGGTTCGTTGTTTCTCGGGTAAACAAACAAAAGGCAAAATATATTCTTTAGTAATGTTGAGGTAACTATTTTGGTCTTTATTTATATTGATTCAATAGTTATCATACATTTTATCCCTATAATCATAAATATTGGTTAACATGCTTTTGGCATAGGAGATGGATGATACAATTGAGTGTAATGACCTTGCAAAAGACACTTGTGATGGCTATCAGGTTTTTTGGATATATTGTATCAATGAACTCAATGTAACTAAGGATACATCAATTTCACCGTTTGGATTTCTTGGTTATTGGTTCAGATTTGATTTCTCTAAATTTGGTTTTGATTATGGTGGAATTGGGTTTTGATTAGGTTCCATATTAACCAACTTCCCTACAAATCAACACAACGATTATGTTCATGGTATTATTTTGGTTGATTTTTCCAATTTTAAACCAAACTAAAAATAAAAATAAAAATAAACCATTAGAATCTTACTTGGACTCTAAATATGAGGTGGTGTTGATTTGGCACTCGAGGTTGTTTGATAAGTATCAATTTTTCTCAATGTTTCCCAAAAATGTGTCTCACAATCCCAATATGGTAAAATATGGGGTTGCGGGTACATAAATAAAAATTCTTATCAAGACCACATGTGCATTCTTGGAGCATGTTTGAAAACTTGAAGCACATGCATGTTCCTAAGCTATGTTGATCTAGCAACCCATTTTGCATCGTAGTTGACAGGTTGGGCCTTGTTGAGCCTTGTACCCAATAACATGCACAAATTCCTATGAATACATACACATTCCTGGTGGTCCCATTGCCAATTTTGACACCATCATCTTCATCTACCACCTTTATCTCAATTATGATAAAAATTTAATAATCAAATTATTGAATATACTCTCTATTATTATTATTATTATAAGAAAGTAGTGTTATTTTATTTAATTAATATTCAACGTATAAACTTCTATAATGATTTAAGGTCTCCTATGTATTGGTATATGTTGGAGTGGGGTCCCTTGGGGTAAATTTTGATAAAGTTTTGTATATATTTTTGTTATGTGCATTGCGCAGAAGATTCAAAGGGGCTTTGGGGTGGGTCAAAGTCCCTATTTAATGTATATGGGTTTTAAGGGTAAACTATGGGCCTCAAACCATGGTTTGAGACCATAGTATCTATGTGCTAAGTTGATATAAATATAGATAGATTGAGTCAAGTAAAGTAGTAGTTTAGTTAATATCATGCTTATATTGATAAAAATTTTGTAAGAATTGCAGTCTAAGTCTAGGTTTGGGTAGAAAGGCTCCTGCTGGTTATGTGCGTGGAGACCTAGTCCTAGCTATGTACGGAATCCGCTAGCTGTGTGCGCGTAACGGTAATTTATAAGGGAAGTTTGAATGTATTGAACTGTTGAATCTATTAATGCAGAGGATTTTTTGACAGAATCAAATGTGTTATGTTATTAATATGTTATCTATCTTATTACTACGAAACTGTTATGTTTATTGTTTAAGATCGCTTTTACTTTTGTTTATGAACAAATGCATCTGCGCGAATGAATGAAGTATATGAACTATTATGAATAGATATGTTTAAATTGTATATGTTATTGCGCCCTATTGCATGCTGGAATAATCTGTGAAGATTTGTGAGTCTGTTATCTATTTATGTGCACTTGCATGTATCTGCGACGAAGTTGATCTGATAATTTGTTGATATGTTATGCGCACATTTGCTTATAACCTGTGATAAGTTTTGTACAAGTCTGTTTAGGGCCACCAAATAAATTTCTTCCTCAGGGTGCAGAAACCTGGCTCCAGCACCCCCCCATACTGCTTTGGGTGAGACTTTGATCTACGCAAGCATGTCATTGTCAAAAGGGCCAGTAGTTGGAGCATTTGTTGGTTGCGCAATAAATCCAAACTTGGGTCAGAACCCCTCAAGCCAACATTATACATGGTTATTAACCATACCTATGCTTATTTTTTTGTTTTTAAAAAGATAATACCTCCATTTTTTTTTTTAGAAAAGATATTCATCTAGATACTATTATATTCCTTGCTATCATCCCTTGCTTCATCTTCCAAACTAAATGTTTGGAGTACCATGATATATTACTTTACAATTAAATCAAAATTTACCAAGATGTTGAACTTAGTTGGTTTGTTGGCTAATTTATAAGTATCTATTTTATAATGTTCTTTCATCATGATGCATAAAATATATTAAATAGCACTTAAACTCTATCTTCTACCTATAATTCCAAACTACTCAATTATATTTAAATTTTATCTTTAACATCAATTTATAATTCAAATATTTTAATTTTGATGTTTATATATACTCATTCTTAGGAATAATGATGTGGAAGAGGATAAAAGAGATAATGGATCTTTTCAAGTTGAGGGTTATTCTAACAAGGTTATATGAGAATGTTACTACCAAGTTTATAATCACTAAGGGTTTGTTGAAAGAAATTAAATGCAATATCAAAGTCAAGGAAGGGTCCCCCTTATCCCCTATTGTTTTTGACATATATTTTGATAACTTATAATAGTGTAAAATGTAGGTTGTGTTAGGTGCATGATCACTAATATAGTCGTAACTCTTCTCCTTTATGCTAATGATATTTTTTTCTTGGGGAAAATTCATTACGATCTTGGAAAGAAACTAAGAATCCTCCAATATTTCTACTCCAAGATGGGTATGATTGTTAATACTTACAAAACCAAATTCATAATAATTAAATCAGAAAGGAATATGATATTTTGATATATTAAAACTAGTTCGAAGAATTCTTCTCCAATATGGTAATTCTTGTTCATTCTCACAAAGTCATGATAATTAAATCCAAAAATATCACACCTGATGCTTTCATGTCCATCACAAACTGAGTCATTGACATTATAACATGTATGGAAAGTTTAATATGACTTTGAAACCAAAAGTTTAAATCAAAAAACCTTTAGATATGAGATAAAAAGAAACTCATCTTTGAGACTCTCATTGCTTCTATTATTTTACATGTATTTATATGAATGTGAAGGTCGAGTTGTAGTATCTCTAGAGAGTCACGGAGAAAGATGCAATAGATCCAAAAGAAGTTTATACCCTACAAACTCAAGATTAAAAAAAACACTAACTATCATATCCTCCCAATTGAAATAAATATTCCCCCCACTAAAAGCATCGATGTGACTAGGTATCTCATGTATAAGAAGAAATTAAACAACATGGAAGCCAAAATATTTCTTAAAATTATTTCTAACTCTAGCCATAACCCCCGCCATCAAATCAAGTGGGGATCGCAAAAGGATGCCAAGACTTGGCTTGATCATTGGAGGATACAAGAGGAGATCATTTTGTAGAATGTTGCTACCTCATTCCAAAATCATTACGTTGAACTTAAAAGAATTCGCAGTCCTAGCTTAACCACTTGGGATAAAGAAGGATATTATTTGTAGAACAAGGATAATATTAAAAACATTATTACTTCTATTGAAAAGTCAACAAGAAATGTGTGTCTAATTTAATTTTCCCTTAATTAAATTGGACAATAAAATGTAATCTTATCTCATAGTCACTTGTAATAGTTAACTGAGTATGATAAACTCAGTTAGCTCACGAATTTTGAGTTGAGGGTGGTTAGTGAGTCGTGCATAGTGATTCTATTATTTATGGAGTTCGAATTGCAATTGGTGAATTATTTTAATGCATGAGAAATCAGTTAACTCAATTTATTGAGTTAAAGTCAGTTGGACTAGTTGTAACTGTTTGTTGCACTAGTGAGAGATCAATTGAATTAAATCATATTTAATTCACATGAAATGATCTGCCATGCAACTGATGATTTACTATCAATAGCTTCATGCATGTCATTTCTAGTGGAGAATTAATTGAGACAAATGTTAAAGGGATGTTAACTGTCAGTTGTATCATTAGTAGGTTGCCCACATTCAACCAGACATCCATTAGATTGCCCATGATCCTTGCGCATTTTTGGAAGGCTAAAATTCCTAAAGAAATTCCACATGAATTCCGAAAGCAAGGCAAGTTGATTAGAGGCAGGAAATTGGCTAAGTGTTGGTCGATTGTGTCTGGGTCAGTGTGACACAGTTGTGAGAGTGCAGGAGACTCTTGTGAGAAGAGTGCATTTTAATTGTTTCATGATTCCGTGGTGAATATACAATAGAAGATAGAGGGGTTTTGAGCAGCAAGATTTCCCTGGGAAAATATCTGTGTTGTTGTTTGATTTTTTTCTTTCTGCACTTGTTGTGATTGGCAATCGTGTTTATTTTCCGTAATTGATTTGTAGAAGGATTAAATATATAGCTTTAGTACATTTCTTGATCGGATTGAATCTATTTATATACATATGTTTTTATAATTTATACATGGTATCCGAGCACAGGAAATCACTATAGTGGAGGAGAAATTGAGTTCGTGACTGAATAAAATTCGAATTTGAAAAATTATTCTTGGTGCAAAAGGCAGATCATGATCGAAATGAATTTCAATGTCTTGAGATTGGAGTATGCACTCGAGGGCAGTTCCAATTATATTGCATGGAAAGACGGGATGGAGGAAGTACTAGAGGAAAATGGGTTGAAAGAATTCGTTGATAATGGCATTCCCAAACCCACTACAACAGATGCCGCAAATATTGATGCTTGGAAAAAAAAGGTTGCAAAGTCGAGGAGGATCTTACTCGAGGGAGTACGAGACCACATTATCTCAAGTATCCATATAAAAGCAACACCATATGCTATGTAGAAACATTTGATAGATCTGTTTCAGAGCAACAATGATCATAGAAAATTGGCAATGAAGGACAAGCTCAGGAAAATCGAAATGGAGAAAGGCGACACTATTCTAAAATATTTAACAAAGTTTTTCCAATGTCAGGATGATCTTGGGAGCGTCAGAATTACTGTCATGGATGATGAATTGGTGAGCCTAGCTATTCTAGGACTTCCCAAGAGTTGGCATAGTTATCAAGACTCTGTCAATGGGAGGGAGAAACTACCAGATTGGGAACGACTTTGGTCGGATTTGGTGCAACAAGAATTCAGGCAGAATACCAGGGATGGATCTTCATCTCAGACAGATGATGAAGAAAATTGCGCTTTGGCTGCTAAGGCGAAGAACAGGAAAGGAAATAAATCCTATTCCAAATCTGAGTCTGGAAAATATGGCAAGAAGCGCAACATGTCTAGAGTGAAGTGTTTTCATTATCATGAGCATGGACATTATGCCACTAACTATCCACAAAAGAAGAAGAACAAGAAGGCTTCAAGATCTGCAGTTGGTGAGGCTTTGGCCTTGCAATTTGAGTTGGACTTCTCGCTCATTGCATGGATGGTGTCAAGTTCAATGAGATCAGTGTGGTACTTGGATAGTGGTGCATCTTTCCACATGATGGGAGATAAAGAACTTTTCAGTAGCTTGGAAGAGAAGGACTTCCAGATGCATATCGAAATGGGTGATGACAGGCGGTACAGTGCTACTAGTATTGGTATACTTACCTTCCAGAGACAGTCAGGTAAACCCTTCTTATTAAAAGATGTAATGCATGTACCAGGCTTGAGGAAAATTTTAGTTTCAGTCATAATGTTGGAGGACAGAGGCTATGATGTGGCTTTTAGTGAAGGTAAAGTGTTCCTTTGACAAAAATCCATAAGACGAGCCAAGAAGATTTAGATTCATGTGAAGAATCTCTATAAAATTTATGTAGATGGTTGCACAACATTGATGGGTAAGGCGGACAAAGTGGTGAGCTGGGATGAGGATGAGTTATGGCACAGGAGATTGGGCCATATACACCATGGATCCTTGAAGTTCATGTAACAGATTTCTACGGGTCTTCCCAAGGGTACTCTTGCACAGTTAGAAACATGCAAGGGATGTACTATGGGGAAGTATGCAAACACCACTTTTCAAAAGAAGGAGAACTGAGCTTTGGAAATCCTTGAGAGAGTTCACTCAGATGTGTGTGGGCCATTATCTACTACTTCGATAGCAAATCACAAGTACTATGTGATCTTTGTTGATGATTTTTCTAGAAAATGTTGGATCTACTTCATGCAAAATAAAGATCAGACGTTCTCAAAATTTCTTGAGTTCAAATCATTGGTGGAAAAATATATAGGGAAGCATGTAAAGGCTCTTAGGAGTGACATTGGTGGTGAGTACATCTCCAATTAATCCAAGAACTTCTGCAGCAAAGAAGGAATTCAGAGAGAATTGATTGCGCCTCATAACCCACAACAGAATGGGGTCGCAGAAAGAAATAATAGAACAATTATGGGTGCACCATGAGTGATGTTGCATGATCAAGGCCTACTATTCCATCTGTGGGTGGAGGCATGCAACACAGCGGTATTTGTGCAAAACCGTAGTCCTCGTCGAATACTTGGCATGAGTACACCAGAGGAGGCTTTTTCTGGTAAGAAACCTGATGTTTCATATTTAAAATTTTTGGCTCATCTGTTTATGTGCACGTGACCAAAGATGCCAGGAAGAAGCTTGAACCAACGACTAATATTGGGATATTTTTGGGGTACACTGATACTCCCCACAACTATCGGGTGTATTTGCCAAAAAATAGGATGACTGTTATGAGATGGGATATAAAATTTGATGAGAAAAAAGCAATGTAATTGTCCCTTGAGAGGGAACTGGACTTGCATGTATATGAGGAACTCTTGGTTCCAAAGAATGAACCTCAAGATGTGGAGCAACCACATGCGGAGGATCATGGAGTGGCAGAAAACACTCATGCAAAGCCATTCATAAGAAATGGTAGAAGGCACACCACGGAAGCTAATAGATTGAGAATTGATGCAGTAGAGCATGTAGGAGTACTTACATCACTGCATAGACAAGGATAGTCTCCAGACATGTTTACTGGATACATGGCTCTTATGAGAAAGTGTATTGTGACATAACCATCTTCCTTTGAGGAAGCAGTGCAACAACCAATTTGGGTTGACACTATGGTTGAGGAGTATGACTCCATCGTCAAGAACAGTGCATGGGAAGTTGTCCCAAGACCGGTCAGAAAATCAATGGTTGGATCTAAATGGATCTATAAGGTGAAGCATGTGGCATATGGGAGTGTGGAGAAGTACAAGGCCATATTTGTGGCCCGGGGATTATCACAAGTTGAGGGGATTGACTATGAAGATACTTTCATTTCGGTTGCAAGATACTCATAGATTAGATCTATGCTTGCACTCTTAGCGCATATGGGGTGGCATATTCATTAGATGGATGTGAAAACTGCATTTATCAATGGAGTTATTAAGGAAGAAGTGTGCATAGAGAAGCCAGAAGGTTTCGAGATATTTGACAGTGATTTTCATGTGTGTCAACTCAAAAGAGCATTGTATGGGCCAAAGCAAGCACCTCATGCTTGATACACTTGGATTGACAGCTATTTCACCTGGTTGGGCTTCACCAAAAGTGAAGCGGATGCAAACCTGTACCAGATGTTGATGATCTAATTTTGACAGGTGATGAGCAGTTGATAACTTCTTGCAAGGAGGATCTTGCAAGGGAGTTTGAAATGAAGGACATGGGACTCCTTCACTATTTCCTTGGTTTGGAAATATGGCAGCGAGATGGTGAGCTATTTGTTTCTCAAGGCAAGTATGCCAAAGAGATTCTGTGTAAGTTTCACATGGAGAGTTGTGAACCCATGGAGACCCCTCTTCCAGAAATTTGGATGAAATAGGATGCTACTTTAGGAGAAGTAGTGGACGCTATTGTCTACAGGAAGCTAGTGGGTTCACTGATGTACTTGGTGAACACTAGACCAGACATTTTCTATGCACTTAACCAACTGAGTCAAGCTATGGTTAAGCCGACCAAGCTCTTTTGGAAGGCAGGGAAGCATGTCTTGAGATATCTCAGGGGCACTATAGAGTATGGATTATGGTACAGACGGATAGAGGGAGTGAAGCTTCAAGGCTTCACAGAAGCAGATTGGGTAGGCACATTAGACAGAAAGAGCACATCAGGAGGGATCTTTAACATAGGATTGACAACAATTTCTTGGTACAACAGGAAGCAGCGATCTGTGGCACTCAGTTCAGCTGAGGCGAAGTACATTGCAGCAATTCAGGCTGCATGTGAGGCCATCTAGATGAGAAAGATCCTAGTTGGTTTGTTTTTTTCTCAAATGGATCCAACTATGATACATTGTGATAACCATAGTTGCATTAAAATCTCGGTTAATCCGGTATTCCATGATAGGTCCAAGAACATAGACATCTAATACCACCATCTCATAGATTGTGCTCAGAGGTGCATTATGTTACTTCAGTACATTCCCACAGAAGATCAGGATGCAAATATTATAACGAAGGCACTCGCTAGGAGCAAATTAGAATACCATAGAGGCAGGATCGAGGTGGCAAATAATCCCTTTCTTGTTGAGAGGGAGTGTTGAAAAGTCAACAAGAAAGTGTGTCTAATTTAATTTTCCCTTAATTAAATTTGACAATAAAATGTAATCTTATCTCATAATCACTTGTAATAGTTAACTGAGGTGGTTGGTGAGGCATGCAGAGTGATTATATTAGTTATGGATTTCGAATTGCAATTGGTGCATTAGTTTAATGCATGAGAAATCAGTTAACTCAATTTATTGAGTTAAAGTCAGTTGGACTAGTTGTAACTATTTGTTGCGCTAGTGAGAAATCAAGTGAATTAAATCGAATTTAATCACATGCAGTGATCTTCCATGCAACTGATGATTTACTATTAATAGCTGCATGCATGTCAGTTCGAATGGAGACCCAGTTGAGAAAAAGGTTAAAGGGATGTTAACTATCAGTTGTATCATTAGTAGGTTGCCCGCATGCAACCAAACATCCATTGGATTTCCCATAATCCTTTCGCAGTTTTGGAAGGTTGAAACTCCTAAAGAATAGGGATTGCATTCACATGAATTGTGCAAGCAAGGAAGGATAATTAGAGGCAGGAAATTGCCTAAGTGTTGGTCGATTTTTTCTAGGTCAGTGTGAGATAGTTGTGAGAGTGCAGGAGACTATTTTGAGAAGAGTTTATTGTAATTGTTTCATGATTCCATGGTGAATATACAATAGAAGATAGAGGGGTTTTGAGTAGCAAGCTTTCCCTGGGAAAATATCGGTGTTTTGGTTTGATTTTTTTCTTTCTACACTTGTTGTGATTGGCGATCGTGTTTATTTTCCACAATTGATTCGTAGAAGGATTCAATATCTAGCTTTAGTACATTTCTTGATCGGATTGAATCTATTGATATAAATATGTTTGTATAATTTCTATAACTTCAAAATTTAAGAAGAAATTGTGGGATGATTCATAGTTAAAATTAAAGGAAAAATAAGATATTATCAGGAGGTGATCAACACCAATCTCGAAAACTAAAAGAATATCTCTATCTTGAGTAATTTAAGAAAAAATAAATATTTCTAAAATTAGAACAAATTCTCATGAGCTTCACAATGCAACTAGGCATTGGTCAATTCCTCCAAACTCCATTGGATGAAAGAGTTTGTCACCTTAGCCACTCTATGAGGGTTGAAGAGGAAAAGCACTATATTACATCATCTATCTTATAATCTAGCCCCTCTTATATGCTTTAAATAAAACAACAACTAGGTATGTCATTTATTTTCTCCTCTTCGAAGTTTGTGATTGGCCATATCGGAAACAAATGGGGCCATGAGTATATTATTTATTGAAATTTTACAACCATATTTGAAAAATAAAAAAATTGATATGTCATAAAAAATGATCACTTAGACCCAAGGGTCAAGATGATATTTTTATTGCTTTCCTTCATTATCTTCTGTGACTTAAGATGGACCTTCATCCAAATCCATTCCAACCTTTGACACAAAGTCTACGCTACTTTTCTAGTACCTATAGATATGATGGAAATAAATCTGAGTAAAGTGTGAAATCAATTGTTTTACCTTTTCAAAGAGTGGAATGAGGGTGTAATTTTGGGCTATGGAAATTCCATTTACCCCAATTATAAGATTTTGGCAGTCACCGAAAACATGAGGTGTTGGAGTATTCTTTTATATGGTAATATGGAGCAACAAACTTAGAGAAAAAAAATTAACACATTTATTTATTGTAGGTCCAATTTTTGCAGAAAAGGAGATGGATAAAAATTTTGAGTGTAGGATGCACCTACTCGACTAATATGGAAATTTCCTTGTGCTACCCCATAAAAAAATTTCCAACAAGATTCCATATAGATGTTAGGAGAATGAGAGTGTAGAGTGGGCTAAGATTGGGGATTACAAGAAATGTAGTGGTAAATGGAAAGATTGTGCATGGAAATTTTGTGGGAGAATATTCTTTTCCATGGAAAAATGGAAGCATTCTTGTCCAACCACACTCCTTAAGCCGCAATGAGTGGAAGGGATTTGTGATTGGGAGTTTTATGAGAATCGTACCAAAGGGTTAGGAAATCATTGATGCAAGATCCAAACCAATAGAGGGGGGTTCCTTATAATTGACATGTATCCATCAACACAATAGTAATAAAGGGGAAATATAGGGAAAGATGATTTAAGGTTTCAAAGTTCATGAAGTAAAGAGGGAATATAACAGGGCCTTGAAAGGAGCACTTTTGGAGGTTGTCCCAAGTAGGGAATTTATTTTTCAGAAGCAACCACATGAATATTTTTTCTTAGGAGGACATTTTAGCTTCCAATTTTTATTTTTTCTTCCAAGTTGGATCACCTCTATGCTCATCCATTGTTATACTTAAGTAGTCATGCTTTGGAGAATAAGACCCATGAGACCCTGTAAGTCCTAATCAATTAGTCCTCAGGATTTGAAAGAGACGCCTAAGAGTGTATAAGGGAATTTATGTACATGTTCCAAGAGTTCCCTTATTCTATATTTATCCCTAAACCTTTATAATTGACCCATTCTTTTTTATGTCTCAATAAATTATATTCAGAGATATTATTGAGAGAGCAGAAGCCTTCATAGTTTAATTTTTTATAAAGAGCGAGGAAGGATATGTTCTTGTTGACAACCAACCTAAGGATCAATACCAATATGAACATGTTCCCCATTCCATACTTTACAACAAATAGATTACCATATGAGGGGGGAGGCCTTGATGATGTATTTCCATAAAATGGACCCATTGCTTGTGGATTTCCTAGGAGATTACTCAACCAAGAATATTTCCAAGGAGGAGAAGGCATGTCCAATGTCCACTAGGGCCTAGGAGTCTCTGTTAGGTTTGTGTTGGCCCATTGGATGATGATATTTTAGCTACTTTTAAAAATTTCTAGAAATGGATTAGTGGAGATTCAAAGGAGTTAGGGGAGAAAGGGGAACTAAATATGTTTGATAAAGTCATGTAGAGACGGATATTCAAACCAATGAGGGTTAATTTTGAGTGGGGAGGGAAGTTTAGGGGTAGAGGTAGCAAATTCTAGTAGAAATAAAGAGTGGTTTGAATCTCCTCCAATAGAGACCCAATGGAGAACACTAAAAAAATTGATCATATATGGCTTCAATAATAACAAAATTATCTAGTTTCTTGGAGACCTAATAATCACAAAATGATCTAGTTGCTTGGATACCTAATAATTAAAAAAATGATCTAGTTTCTTGGAGACCTTGGTTGGCCCAAATCGATTGATTCACCAAGTGGGGAGAATTTTTGGGGGTAGAATAACAGTGAGGTCCACTCCTACCATATGTTATATGAGGTAATAAAAGGGGGTCCTAATCAATTGAGGTTCCAAAAAGTTCATATCTTCTAGGGTAAAATTTAGATAACCTCCCAAGGTGTTATGTTAGACTTCCTAAAAAATATTGAAAAAACTATCCTATAAATTTCTTTGATCAATATATGGATAATAGATATTTAAGCCTTGAAAAGATTGACTTAGGTTTACAGAGAAAAAATCCAGGAAGAGACTTGATCGAAAATGCCATTCTAATAGATAGTGAATGCTCATCCAGGAAGAGACTTGATCGAAAATACCAATCTAATAGATAGTGAATGCTCATCCAGGAAGAGACTTGATCGAAAATACCAATCTAATAGATAGTGAATGCTCTGAGTGCTAACCAGTGATAAGACCTCGTTGATCACCCAAAGGCATCTTGTGAGATAAATTCCCAAAGAGGGAGTAAGGGTTTTAGAAGGGATACAACCTTATCCTTATCAAGCATAATTTCTTGAACAAAAATAATTTGCAAATAGTGACCTAAATTAGATATTTTTTTAGGGTTTGGCTAGTCACCTACAATTCAAAGAGAGAAATTTCATCTGCAGATCACTTAAGGGGTTGAAGTTCTAAGGGCCCCAAGGATGGTATGTTGCATTTCGACTTGAATTTCTGAAGAAGTGTGGTTTTGTGCAAGAGTGTGGTGATATTTTCAACCTCTATTGAAGGGCACCCTAGACTTATATAGGGAATAGAGGTTATAGGATGGAGGGGGATGGATAATAAAGGGAAAATTCAACAAGGGCGAGGGAGTAGTGGAGGGAGGGAGGTGATGAGTGAAATGAGAGAGGGGAGGGAGAGATGAAAAAGGATATGGGAGAGGAGAGGAGAGGATGAAACAAAAGATAGAGAAGAGGGATAAGAACCAGGGAAAGGAACACTTAAATCATTTATGTGAGAAAATTTTAAAATCATTTATGTGAGAAAAAGTGGGGGGAAAGGAACAATTAAATCATTTATGTGAGAAAAGTGGGGGAAAGGAACACTTAAATCATTTATGTGAGAAAAAGTGGGGGAAAAGGAACACTTAAATCATTTATGTGAGAAAAATTGGGGGTGAAGGAACACTTAAATCATTTCTATGAGAAAAAGTGGGGGGATAGGAACACTTAAATCATTTAAGTGAGAAAAAGTGGGGGGAGAAGGTCGATCCATATGTTGCAAAGTGGGAGCCCCATCATTTATGTGAGAAAGTGGGGGGAGAAGGTCGATTCATTCGTTGCAAAGTGGGAGCCCCATCATTTATGTGAGAAAAAGTGGGGGGAGAAGGTTGATCCATGCCTTGCAAAGTGGGAGCCCCATCATTTATGTGAGAAAAAGTGGGGGGAGAAGGTCGATCCATGCCTTGAAAAGTGGGATAAGATGCACATATTCCATGCTTGATCAACTGGGGATTTAAAGTGGGAGCCCCATCAAAAGATATAAGATGCACATATTCCACATTGATATTACATGCTTGATCAAGTGGGAGCCCCATCAAAAGATATAAGATGCACATATTCCACATGTTACATGCTTGATCAAGTGGGAGCCCCATCAAAAGATATAAGATGCACATATTCCATGCTGATATTACATGCTTGATCAAGTGGGAGCCCCATCCCCATCAAAAGATATAAGATGCACACATTCCACATGTTACATGCTTGATCAAGTGGGAGCCCCATCAAAAGATATAAGATGCACATATTCCATGCTGATATTACATGCTTGATCAAGTGGGAGCCCCATCCCCATCAAAAGATATAAGATGCACACATTCCACATGTTACATGCTTGATCAAGTGGGAGCCCCATCAAAAGATATAAGATGCACATATTCCATGCTGATATTACATGCTTGATCAAGCGATGCACACATTCCACGCTTGATCAACTAGGGGTTTTAGATTAGGGTCTATTGGTGAAGTGAGTAAGCGAATGTGTCAGGGGGTAAGGAGGGGGGGCATCCGTGAAAGGTGGAGGGAAAACAATGTGAGTGGGACTATTGTTTAGATTAGGGTCTATAACAATGTGAGTGGGACTATTGTTTAGATTAGGGTCTATTGTGAAGCGAGAAGTTAGATTAGGTTCAGGTTCTATTGTGAAGCGAGAAGGAGAATGTGGGACTATTGTTTAGATTAGAGTGTGTCACCTAGAGGGGGACAATGTGAGAGGGACCTTTGAGAGGGGGACTTGGAAGGGAAACAATGTGAGAAGGACCTTTGAGAGCTTTTGAGGGGGAGGTGAGAGGAAAGCCTAAGTTTAGATTCCCTTTAGAGGGTATTACAAAAAGTGAGTAGTCTAGTGTAACAACCTTAACCATCCATAAAAAAAAATTGTTTGTAAAAAGAAATTAAATAAAAAAGAAGTAAAATAAAAAAGAACAAAGTAAATACCATTAGATATCTAGATTGATTAATTTATTTACTTATTTCAAATTTAATTATTAATAAAATGTATATAATATATACTTTAATTAATTAATTTTTTTAATGTATAATTTATTAAAAAATATAATGCAATGATAAAATAAATATAACAAAACATACTTTAATTAATGATTTTTTTTTAATGTATAATTTATTAAAAAATATAATGCAATGATAAAATAAATATAACGAAACATATTTTAATTAATGAATTTTTTTTAATGTATAATTTATTAAAAAAATATAATGCAATAATAAAAATAATGAAAGGTACTTTAATTAATAATTTTTTTAAATGTATAATTTATTAAAAAATATAATGCAATAATAAAATAAATATAATGAAAGGAAATTTTGATTTAGAACATTAAGATTAACATCTTTTATATTCCATTTTTTTTAACAAATAATTACCATAATATATAAAAGTAAACATGGCATATTAAAAAATATATATCATTATAATAAATAATGAACCTTACCAAGTGAAAAAATAACAATATCATTTAAGTCTCTTTATGTTAGGTTGATAACACTTTGCCAAGAGAATTTTTATTAAAAAAATATATGAACAGATTTTTTATGTCTTCCTTTCTCCCCCTAGAAAGTATCTTCATCTTCCCCACTCGACCCCTCCTCCTCCTCATCTTTTGGTTCCGATGAAAGCGAACGGTATGTGTTCGAATCCTCGCTCACCGTCTCCTCCTCGTCGCGG
The DNA here is from genome assembly GCA_034641835.2 of Pinus albicaulis. Classification (NCBI taxonomy): domain Eukaryota; kingdom Viridiplantae; phylum Streptophyta; class Pinopsida; order Pinales; family Pinaceae; genus Pinus; species Pinus albicaulis. The sequence continues at coordinate 615,272,112 of CM076577.1, read as the reverse complement.
TTCAAATTACCGCGCTCCACCACCACCTTATTCTCCGCCCACCGCCTCTCTTCCCACCGCCTCTCTTCCCGAAGGACAGAGCGGGGCGGGCTATCAGTTATACCCCAATGGAATAATCCGGCGGAAATGGTGCAGACGAGATCGCCATTTCTGGCAAGTGAGGCGCGCGAGCAAGGCTGCCCCTCGCACACGTGGACAACCCCGGTGGCCTTGCACGCGTATATGTTACCACCGAAGCGCACGAAGTCGCAACCCACTTCGGGGGGCTTCACGCCCTTCCCCGCGGAATCCACGACCCGAGGCCACTTCGCTACGTGGCGGTCGTCCACGCTCCTGCCCTCGCAAAAGTGGACCCCACCGTACTTTTCGGGCAGCCCCGCGTTCTTCTTCCACGCGGCGATTTCCGGCAGGATTGCGTCCGGCACTTTCCATATCTCGTCCGTCGGCTCCTCCCCGGGCGGAGGAACGCGCTCCTCGTTTATCCTCTCCGCCTCAGCGGCATCCTCCGTAACTTTCGCCGCCAATTCTGCGAGCGGGAGGGAGCTGTATTGCTTGGGATCGATCCTGTATAACTCCTCGAACATTTCCAGCCACGCGGCCGTATTTTGTTTTAATGTCTCTGTGTTATTCCTCCTTGGAACTTTATTTCTTTCTTCCTCTTTTCCCCTCTGCCTTCTTTTCACCCCGCGACGCTCTGCTACCGCTTCCGCTTCCGATTCCGCCGCCGCCGCCTCCGTTGGGACTATCTCTGCATTTAATTCTTCATTTTCTTTCGCTTCCGCCGCCTCCTCCTTGGGCACTACCTCTGCATTTAATTCCTCATTTTCTTTCACTTCCGCCGCCTCCTCTACGTTTAGTTCTTCATTTTCTCTTTGCTCTTCAGGGCGGGAAGGCGAGGAGTTGTTTGAATTGGCAGGTTGAGTCGACGACATTGTGAGATTTTTATTGGGAGTGCGTGTCGATCAGGCGGTCTGCATTTTCTTGTGGAGGCTTCAGCGTTTTCTGATGGCGACGTCGCCACAAGAAATGCAGACCGGCTGTCTCTCACGTTGGCTGCTTCTCAATGTATAGATAGAGAAAGGTATGGAGACGGCTCATGTTGTTGCAGAGACGAAGAGTGGTTAATCATCAATTTAGTCGTTATCATAACTTCTCGAACTGAACCACTTGTAAACTAATTCTTAGCAGAGAAAAGTTTTGAAATTTCATAATTGGTTAATTTGTTTGAAGCCAGCATCTTTATTTTCCTCTATATTAATGTTCGAAATTTTAGATGTTAGATTTTTGTGATTTATATATCTTTCTTTTAGATTAAACACATTAATAAGATTGGGTTAATGTTTAAATTTATCTAATCATATAATGTGTTTATTTTCGGGACAAAAGCTTATTTTTAGGGGTCAAATTTAAATAAGTTGACCAAATTTTAATGATGTGATTAATCTGAAAGACAATTTCATTTTCTAAATTTATTAAATATTATTGAAGTTTATTGTTGGAATTTGTTTATATTCATATCCATAAATTTTTAGAAATATCAGAAAATGTGATTATTTTCATAAATATCATAAAATGTAGATGAACCACAATAAATAGTTTGAAAAGTTGACCAAATTTTAATTGATTATTAGGAAAGACAATCCCATTTTCTAAATTCATTAAACATTATTGAAATTTATTGTTAGAATTTAAATTTATTGTTAGAATTTGTTTATATTCATATCCATAGTTTTTTAAGAATATTCTAAAATATAGATTCAAATTATATTTAGATATTCAAAATATTTGAAAACTTAATTATATATTTATTTTAAATTTTAAATTTTCTTTTTTATTAACTTTTTTTATGAAAAAAATAAATAAATAGTACTAGATCTGAGTCTTTTGTGATCTGTAGATTAAATAAATGTTTTTCCGGATTAATCACATTAAGATTTGGTAAAAATGGACCAAATCTTAATGATGTGAGTAATCCGAAAACACATTTATCTAATAAATAGTAATAACATAATTAATTTATGTTTTAGTAATGACCATTATTACTTAATAAATATATTAAAATTTAAAATTTAAAATATTTTTTTAATAGAGAGAAATTAATTTATTTTTTATTATAATGAAATAAAACCTAATAACCAATTTTATATAATAAATATGCTAAAATTAAAAATATAAAATATTTTTTTTTACTGAAAACAAATTAATTCCTATTTTATTATAATAAAATAAAATATAATGATCAATTTTATATAATAAATATATTAAAATTCCAAACATAAAACATTTTTTTTGAAGGGAAAGAAATTAGTTCATAATGGATTGTAGATTTCTGTGGTGTAGATTTTCAGAATCAGAGCTCGGAGCTCGGAATCTCCACAGTTCTCATTTTTCAGTCTACGTTTCGGGTCTAAAGCAAGACCCATCATCAAGACCCGAAACGTAGACTGAAAAATGAGAATTGTGGAGATTCCGAGCTCTGATTCTGAAAATTAGTTCATATTTTATTATAATAAAATAAAACATTAATTTTTAAGTTGGAAAAAATCATTACATTATTTGTTTTCAAATATTTTTAATTAAATTTAAGAAACGAAAATTGAGTTAAATAAATTTTGGTGCTTAATTTTATTTGAAGTTAATTATGTACTTACATGAAATAGAGAAATGGTGTTTTAAAACCATCTTTATGATTTTTAGGATAATATAATATCATAATATAAGAAATAAAAAACACTTATTAGTGCCAAAAGTTCATGTTGGCTTAGTGTTTCCTACCTAGATGATTAAATTATTTTTAGAATTCCCAATAGGGGTGATACTTTCGGAAAACTTCATGATGGGAATTCAATCGTAAAATGAATTATTGGAGAATATAGTTTCACAATAGATATTAACGGCCCACTTTTTAAAGCTGAGCATTTTCTTTGTGGCAAAGGGTGGCAGCCCTTCGTGAGCGTGCTAGGCACCACAATGGGGGCCACATGCTCTTCATGTGGCACGTCGTAGGATTCTTGGATAAGGCAAGTAAAAGAAAATGGAATGGCATATATGTAGTGGAGGGTGCATCACTACGCTGTGCATAAGCTTTGGATAAGGTATAACATCTTTTACAATTACGTTACCTATCTCATGGAGGATTGGCTGATTGCAACCCCAGTTTGGATAAAGGGAGGAAATTCATTTATGGCCATATAATGAAGGAATGTTTTGATAGTGAAAAACATCAAATTTTAAGACAGATTGAGCAAGAGATGAGGACAAAGTCATCTCTTTGTCTTTATCTGTACATACTCCCCTTCACGTCGCTAACTCCTTATATATGCATACTCATGGCTTCATGGTGGTGACACTATTACGGTAAGGTGGCAATAAATGAGCCTTCTCCTCCTTGGGGAGGAGGTAAAACATGTATATCTTTTTTTCTAGGTTTACAATTCAGTTTCAGTCAAGGTGGAAGGAATCTGAGGTGCTTTGTTTATTTTTGAGTCTGTGTCATTCCATACAACTTTCCTTTGCCAACCATATTGTTCAATATGTACAGAGACAAATGTTTTTTGTCCTTTTCCTTCACAATTCAGAGTTTGGTTCGACCTTTGAGTTGGTGGTGGTTTTACCATTGGCGGATCTCCAACATTCAGAATCTGCAGGAATATCCTTCAGTGCCCAGTTCTAGTGTGTGGAATGTGGTATCAAGGTACATTTTCCATTTGGATTTAGTCAAGGTTTGGCTCAGGTCTTTGTTTAATTTTTTAGCACTAGTTTCATTAGTCACGTCCCACACACCACCTGGTTATTCTTTCTGCCTCCCTTACTACTCGAGGTAATAATTTCATTCCTGCACTCGGTAACTAAAATTTTGGGGTATCATGGGTGTCTGGGGGGTTTTGGTTCCATACCACAAACACACCCAGTCTTCCATCTTATATGTCCTTCAAGGTTGGAGGCCTATCTGCATCAAAAGTATCCCTATCCTGGTCTAGTCCAAGTGCATCTCCACACCACACTCTTTGTTTGTTTTTGCAAGTGTATTGGTCCTATGGCTCCTAGGCAGCGTCTTCTCAACTGCAAGGGTCATAGCTCTCCTAGTCCATCCTTAACAAGAGGAAAATGCTTATTTGAATGGGAATCAGTGGCACGTTTCTTTGATGCAGTTCCAATTGAAGTTTGAAAGGAAATACTTTAGCTGGAGGCAAGGGAATTTGGCGACCGTGCCTACTTCTTGGACTCAGAGATTGGTGGAAATAGGTTCAAATGGGTTCTTGACCTAGGAAAGTTCTGTAAAATAAGGTTTCATTTTCTTCAGTCCATTACTCATCACCATTAGATAGATACTTTGCTTATTATGGTCATGTGAGACAAGCAAATTGACAATTACAAGTTGTTGAGGGTCGAGAGGAGATAAAAAGAATCCTCAGGGACATCCAATATAATATGGATGATACAGTGGTGAGATTGTCTAACGTTGAATGTTATGTGCTTTTAGAATCAAATATTGAATCCAATGAACATCTTCAAGTGTCGACAGTAATTAATAATCCAACTCCAGCTCTAGCTCCAACACCTTTGAACACCTCTAGTTCTGCAACGTCACCAGTAATTATCTTTGACTAAAAATTCCACTCTCCAAATGTTATATGGGTCTCACTTTTTACTTATTTTTGTTAGATATAGTATTTAAAAGATGTATTGTAAAGGAGTATAAACTACAATTTTGTTTACTTGTACCTTAAAAGGAGTGGTGCCTCCAGAGTGGTTGTTGGATGAAGATGCGCTGTCAATGGGTAGTCGTTGAAGGATCTAGGAAAATTTATTCATCATCACGTTCATTTATCTCTCGAGGGCCTCCTCGAGAAATATTTTGATAGGATCTCCTACTCCCTCATATTTCTTTTCTTCCCCCCATGGGAGGTCATCGGTGTTGAGATTCAACAAGATGATGAGCTTAGTGAAAATTAAACATCTTCACTAAGTGGGGCCCACAAGCTATTTTTAGGTGTATGTCTATTTTTAGACATGGTGATAATATTCTATAAGTTTCAGGATGCTATTTGTAAATGGTTGATCAAGTTGGAAAAATTGGTGAAATTCTATTTTTAGAAGATTGGGCGAAGTTTATTTATAGATCGCTAATCTAAAAATAGATGCATGTCGATTATTATTAGCCCTTAATAATAAACCGACAATAAATATCAACCTATTCTCTTGGAGCACTTGATTTCAATGAATAGATTTGGCAAATCAGTGGGCTGAAGGAATCACGCAATTCCTAGGGTGGTTGGTGACTCATGCATGGAGGACTCAGTTAGAACTGAAGTGGCAGAGTTGTGACAAAGTTGGAAGAGTAGTTATGTGAGCTATAATTTAGTTTAACTCAGTTGTGCTAGTTGTATCTAGTTCTAACTGAAGATACACTAGTGAGAGTTTAGTGAGTTAATTATTTAATTAATTCACAACTAGAGACTCACTTGCAACTGAACAAATACAATAGTTAACTACTTTCATGTCAGTTCCAGTGGAGACCCAATGGAAAGATAGGTGAAAGGGTGAGATGGACTATCTGTTGTGACTATAGTGATGCATTCAATGCATCTGACACACATTGGAGATGCCAATGAGGATTGCACAGTCAAGGTAAGGCCAATTCGAATTCATTCAGGGGTCTTCTTCAGCAGGGATTGCGCAGTGAAGGCAGGTTGTCAAGAGGCAAGAAATTGGTGCATAGATATGCAAATTTCTACATGACCATGTGTAATGATTGTTGATTTTACTAAGAGCTTGATCTACTAAGCTTTGTATGATATTGTTACACGATCCATTGATATACATAATATATGATACTTAGGGTTTTCTAGCTTTAAGCTTTCCCGTTAAACAATTGTTTTTATGTGTGATTGATTTTTCTTCGTATGTGTTTGCAATTGGCTATTTAATTCCCATAAAGAAATAAGTGGAAGGATTATATATTTAACATAAGATTAATTTGTTAGATTAGGGGAGTCCGGTAATATACATGCATCTTGTATAATTTCTACAGTCGGGGTTTGTGAGGTTGATCTTGCAAAGGTTCAACCAGATCGAGCCCTAACTCCTTATAACAGGACCTCATTGGGGACATGCAAAGAAATATCGAGAAAGAGAAGACCCACTCTGATACTACTGATCTGGACTTACGCAGGAACACAATAAAATACAAAAATAAATATATACCCAGAGATGCAACATGAATAACACTTCATTTCATTAATATCAAATACTAAAAAAATGCTTACAGACATAATGGAAAATATACTTGCTCGGGCGATGGTAGCTTATCTCTAAGAAGAGATGTGGCGGCTACATGCCTCTGAACTGTGTTACAATGAGGCTCGAAGGCCTATTTATTATTAAGAAACAATGGAAAACCCTAGACATCAAAAAACCTAACTGTAGGAGATGAAGCGCCAAAATTATGGGCCTCGTTTGGGTAAATTGGTACATCAACTTCCCGTGGACTTAACTTTGGCATACGATCTCTGTTTGACACACATATTACCTCATTAGAAATATCTATCTAAGGACTACAACTTTTGGGTGACCAACATCGGGAAAAGACCCATGTTTCTCTTGGTTTTTCCAAAAAAACATCGTTTAGGGCCTCAAAATGGCTCTCGAAGTTCAAGACCCAAAAAACTACCAAAAATAGTAAATTGCGCTATAATTAAGGAAACTGAAAAACTAAAAGAAACAATGGTGGGGGTCCAAGTGGAATAGGTAGTTGGCTACCAATATCCACCTGGATCAAGTCCTCATGAATCTTACTCAGCCATGGGTAGATGCTAGTCTTTTGAAAACTTTTGGACACTCAGGTCAATCCAGATCTACCAAGTCATCTAGATATCTTATAAGTTTTGATTTTTGTTTGGAAAACTTTTCCATGTAACCTGATCTTTCTACAAGCAATAGAAATCAAAAGAAAAAGTAAAAAAAAAAATACATTATTTTTGGAAAATGTTATTTGTTTTAAATTACATAAATTAAAGAGAATATGAGATTTACTTATTGTTTTTGTATTAAGAGGGGTTATATATATATATATATATACATTTTAATTAAAAAAAAATTACATCCACTAATATAATTAAAAAATGAAATGATTAAAATGTTTTAGTTGTGTGTTATTCATTATGAGAGGTATACACAATTATTTTTTTCATTAACATGGAATACACGTGTTCACTCTCCCACACACCACTATTACCATGATTGTGAATGATATATATGGTTATAATATTTGGTCATTAAGATAGGCTTGGTATCTGCTTAAGGACTTTTTTTTAGTGAATATGAGGTTGTTGGAACTAGTTGGATGTGAAATATTCTCTTCAACTATATGCTTCCTAAAATGGTGTGAAGTTGATATGTTCATTCAAATAGGTATAATGCACGATCAAGGTAGTTTTTCTATCTTAAGAAAATGTTTTAAGTATTTGTATATACTATTTTATTAAATTAATAAAATGTTCAACATATTATTTGGTGTGCATAATAATTGTGTACTATCCATGAATTATGTATTGAGGTTGTGATGGAAGTTAGTTTTTTTTTTCATTTATGGATCTCTTCTCCCTGTCGTTGTGATCCAAGGCTCTAACTCCCTCTCTACGTATGCGCCAAGGATTGGTGAAAACTATCAATATTTTGTCCTGTGCATATAGCCTTCCTTGATGCCTTCACCTTCAATGGATAAATATAGATCTTTCGTGTGTTACGGTGTCTGTTTATCCATCAAGGGATTAAGAATATAGTCAATCAATTGGGTATGTCCTCCTCAATTGAAATCTAGTTCCATTCACTCCTCTATATTGATTTATTTTATTGTTTTTTCTAGATGGGTGATTTGGTTGTTTTTGAAGAGAGGGTTGTGCCCAACATGGGGATTTTTCACAGTCCCTATCCTCTCAACTTGTTTTTTCTTATATGTTTTTTTATCATGTACAATGGATATGGGGGCGAATTCACCCTACACACACACTCTGGCACCCTCATGACATAGATTCCTCTCTGTTATAGGTCAATTTGGGCATCATCCACCATGACCTGGTCAAACTGGACATCATCCCAAGGACCAATGAAATAGGGTCTATCATCTCTATCATTTCAATTTCTACATTCCCTAAGAGAAGAACAAATCATTCATGACTTCTATTGTGATATTTCCAAGGTTTTAAGTATGTGTTATATCACTTATGAGCTCACCAACGCTACCTGTCAAGGGACTAACTGCGTTGCATATGTAGCTCCCTCCATTCAAGGGTGCACTGCAATGCACTTCCCAACATTCAAGAGTGTGTTGTTCAAATGGGAGCAAAATTCTCATTGTTCCAGAATCTCCACATGGCCAATGCCTTCTAGAAGAGTCCATATGTGTCAAACTTCAAATCCAAGTGTCCATCTAACACCTCTGAGCTTGGAAACATGTCTTGCCTATTATTATAAAGTCATTGATTGAGAAAATACCTTCAATTTCCCTATAAATTGAGCATAGATCCTAGTGCTAGGGAAGGAAGAATTTTGGTAAAGAAATGTTTTTGGATTATCAATTGAGAGAGTGATAGAAGTGATATGCTGCTGGTGAGATGTTGATTGTGATGAGGCTAGGATCAAGCTGGAGCTGGTGACATCAAATTGATCATTGGTTGTAACCTCTCCCTTCTATTATTTAAGAAAGATTGTTGCTCATTTTTCCATATATGTATCTGTTTATGTTTCTATTTCTCATGCAATGGAATCTTGAATGATATATATGTTTCATGTTCAATTGATTTAACTGATTAAGATAAATAGGCACCTATATATTGCAATATCTTTGATGTTCTCTATTTATACTTGCAAGAATCAATTTGGTGATTTAAGTTGGATTAGAGGCTACAAAAAAAAGTGACAGAAGGAGAATAGGAAGCGCTTGAATCACAAGTAGGTCATTCTATCTTTCTGTGTGTCTATTTACTCTTAGAGAAAGTGATAGCAAAGTATTTAATATGTTTTTCTAAATGCATAGAACCACATTTAGGGAATTTTGATTTATCCGTAGATCATAATTATGCATAACAAATTGGCGACTCTGCTGCGGAGTTTCCTTTCATTCCTGGTGTTTTTGCCTCTGCTTATCCACCTAGTAGCATCTACTTTCAGTTATTGGACTTTTGAATTAAAGAATTGCATTAGAAGTGTGTTCTATAGCTTGAATTTTCAATCTCTACTGCACCCAATGCACTTTTGGTCAAAACACAGTGCACTGTCTCCCACTCAGGGGTGCATTGCAATGCATTGTCTCCCTTTAGAGACTGTGTTTCCCCCTTAGCCAACCAAATTCCATTTGAATTTTTCATTTCCATCACTCTCAGCTATCTGTTTGTTGTGTTTTCAATTGTCTGATACCTCATAGAGACCAGTGAATTTACCTGATTCTTCCTCCTTTGAAAATTAAGTTTGTTCAATGTCTCTTTAAGTGTTTTTCTTTATCATTGAAAAATCAAATTCAAAGTATTTTATTTCTACATTACATACATTTGTTTTCATAAAGAAATTTTTCATTAAATTCTTCGTTTCCTGTAGGAAAAATTGTAGTTCCATTCTTCGTTTTTCCTAAAAGAGAAATTGTTGTTAAATTCCTCATTTCTCAAAGAAGAAAACATTTGTTTTTGTTGATTTGATGCATATAGTTTCCTTTCTTGAATTCAAATTAAAGGGACTGGAAATAAAAACCTGCATTTGCATAGTGAATTTTTTTTTTTGCATAGGAACAAGTTAGGAAAGCTGCATATTATTTTGTGCTCTTTGTTGTTTGCTCTCAAAAATGATTTCTCTTTCCTCTTAGTAGCTAGGATTTTCATTGAAAAAGCTAAAATTGAAAAGTTTTCTTATCATTTTATTTTGCATTTTAGGAATTCCCATCACATCACGCAATGAACCTCAAAATAAAAATTGATAAACAAGATCAACTTAAAATTTACATCAATTTACCTAAAAAAGAATTGGAACCATAACGATAACATTTAGAAGGTCTAGGCTAGAGACATGTTTTGGCATCGTTAAACATAGCAGCTGTCGTTAATTGTCTGCGATACATTATGAGTTTGATACCTCACTCCACATACGTAAGTATATCGGAGCTCGTCCATGTACCTTTGAGTATATCGGGTGGTGTTCTAGTACGAAGAGTATAAAGGGGTGCTCTCACTTTGCGGTTTCACATTAGACAGCACTAATACGGACTTGGGCCTCCACATACCTTCGGGTATATTTGGGAGGGAAACTTTAGGTTGTTATCTATCCGTAGTGAACCGAGTCAGCCACCTTGTAAATTGTGATACATTGAACACAGCATTCAGGGAGATTGCCTACCCGTACTTCTTGGTTAGGTAGGAGGTATTCTGCAGTTCATAGTTTCTTGGTAAACATTTTTCCTAGAATTACCCTTTTATTTTGTTTATTTGTTTTGGTCATAAAATTAATCATTCATCGTGGAAGAATAACATCCATTTCCTCGTCGTTCACGTATAATAGCATTGAAACCACCTTTACCACCAGAAGCCACTTCTATTCGTTGAAGGTGACATCGCTCTACTGAAAGTAGCACTATCAGTACCTCTGGTGCGGCATCATCCTCACATATACCAGAGTCGACACAAGTTGTTTCTAAAAATCCTGGTTCATCTATTGTTGTCGAGACCGAGTCCTCACAGCTACCCGTGATCATGATCCATCCAATCAGTGAGACCATACATCCTGAACCCGACATTGCTCAACTGGAAGTTGATCCAGATCCTGACACTTTTTTGCCAGAACCTCTGCATCTCGAAGTAAAAATACTGGAATTTTTTCCTGCATCGGTCACCCCATAATCTATTGTAGCCATTGAGTCTCCCATATCGGATAATCAACCTCCTGAAATATACTTTGGACCTGACGGTGAAATCCTTATACCTGGTTTAATTTCGATTGAAGAAATACCACAAGACGAAACACCTTTAACTCCAACTCAATTTTGGGAATAGCTTTACCTATACGAGTCTTTTCCTCAATCACCTTCCTTTACTTTTGTTCATCCTGTGTCTATTAAAACTCCCATAGATCCAATAGGGTACACATTTGGTTGAATAACCATGCTTGAGCCAATATCTTCAGCTGGAACATTTGTTCCAATTGCGACAGCACCTGATTTCACTACCCTATCGATGTTCATGACTTCACCAGAGTCACATTTATATGGTGGCCCTTCCCTCCCACCTAGTTACCAATCTTTATCCGGAACCTTCTCTGGTGCATCCTCAAACCCATGGACTTCACCAATGTCATCGTCTAGTATTCTAACTAGTAAATCTATAGTGAGTATTGAATGGCTTGATCCTTTATACACATCATCAGGGCAATATCAAGCTGGTCCATCTGGGTATATTCCATCCAATACAATATGAACTGGACTCCCTGCATTTGGAGAAAAATATTTTCCATCTTATTATACTCCTCACGCTGGGGGGGAACTTATGGTTACCCACTTCGATAATACTCCGTCATTATTTGGTCATCCTAATGTCGGAATGATTTTTTGTCAATATCAGCCCACTCTACCTATCCAACCACAAACGGTTGTACACTCGTATCAATCGGTTCAACCTGTTGCACCCACATCAATTCCACTTATTAATAATTATTTACCCCTGTTACAAACTCAAATTGTTGTACCTCAACCATCTCAGGCGGGTCCTTCAAGTCAATACCCTCAAGTATTGGGCCCTCAAACTCCAACTCCTTCGGCTCGTTTACAACAACCACCTGTATCCGAAATTATTTATTCACAATATGGATTACCATATTATGGGATGTTGCAACCACAACTAGGTTATACCTATCCTCAACTGAATCCAAACTATCCTAGTTTGGGTTATAATATTGGTGGACATACCCCTTGGCAGCCACAAGCGCAAATTCCACAACCTTCATTTCAACAAGTATCGTACCCAGGTTTTTGTCAACAGAATCCTCAAGTGTTTTTTTATCAAAACAACCCCTATCTGGGTTACCAACAACAGATTACTTATGTTGGTGCTCAAAGGCCTATTTCCCAAGCAATTCCATCATACCCTAGTTATGCTCAACATGACCTCAATCGGCAGTTACCCTTTGTTGCAACTTTAGAGTTACCATATTTAAATCATCTCACCAATGATCCAATCAACTATGCTCCTTGGTGGGCGGTGATACCTCATAAATTACCCTAGTATATTCCTAAGTTCAATGGAAACCCTGGGGAAGACTTGTCGACTCATGTTATGAATTATTATTTGTGTTGTTCATCTAACTCCTTAAATGATGACTTTGTTCGAATACGTCTTTTCCAGGATACACTCACTGATTCGACCGAAAAAATGGTACATTAAGTTCCCAAGAGCTTCTTTTGATAATTTCACTGCCCTAGCTACTGTATTTTTGACCCACTTCAAGTTACTCATACAATATGAAACTGGAATGGAACTCTTGACTAATTTTAAACAGACTAATTCTACTCACATTTCTGATCATATTCATGAGTGGCGTCGTCATCGTAGAATGGTTAAGAAATTTGTTCCTGGTTATCTCCTTGCTGAGTGGTTCATTAAGTCCCTGTTACCATCTATAACTGAAGACGTGGCTAAGGGTGGCGTCGTCACTGAAGAGAAGGTCTTTTCTCGTGCTCAATATTTAGACTTGATTTATACTCAGTCTGGCACGCTCTAAGATAAAATTCCTAACACGTCGCGATCTAATTTTATTGTTCCTCCTCGATCAAAGGACTCCCATGTCGGAGACGGTATGATTGGTATTGCAAGCACACATCACTCTATTGCATATGATCCTGCACCTTATTCCTAAATCCATGTCGTGTCATATGACAAGGGAAAAAGTGACAAGCAACCTAGAAGTAAGAAAAAAGGAAAATCATAGAAAAAGCAAACTTCTACCCCGCAGGAAAGATCATATGATCAATTGTCTGGAAATCGAAAACCTCATTACCCTTGCATAATCTGTAATGAGGAACATTTTGTTCTAGACTATCCTCATCGTGCTGAAGTCTCAAAAATGGTTAAGACCTCGCATGCATCAGTTGTGTTGACAGATCCATTTCTGAATCCGGACACAAATTTGGTTGCTACCGATCTAGCTTCTAGTTCCCAAGTGCTTATGTTGTTTGTCACGAATCCATCGACTGATGTTTTGGTGTCAACGCGTAATAAATATTACGATATTCATGCTACTGATCAACCTACTACCTCGACCACGAATCTGTCTACAGAATCAATACCGCCACCTATTATTCCTGAATTGACAATCAAGCCACCAAAGGGAGTCATTCATAAATCGGCATTTAATCCTCAAGCTAGAGCTGCTCAAAATTATAATATAGTTGAAGATTTGGCTCAATCCCCTTCAACTATGTCAACGCTTGAGGTGCTACAAAATTTTCCCTCCCAGAAGTAGGCTTTGTTGTTGGAAATTGGTGGAATTGATCCAATAGATTCCAATCTCATAGTCTTTAATCATACGGCCTATGTGCTGCAATTACCAACAGAATTTGAATTCTCCATCCAAGTAAATGTTCTCAATCACCTTGTTCATCGTACTATTATTGATGATGGAGCATGGTGGAATTGATCCAATAGATTCCAATCTCGTAGTCTTTAATTGTACGGGCTATGTGCTGCAATTACCAGCAGAATTTGAATTCTCCATCCAAGTAAATGTTCTCAATCACCTTGTTCATCGTACTATTATTGATGATGGAGAATCTACATGAATTATGTCTCTAAACTGTTGGAAGTCACTTAGCTCGCCGCGTCTATCTCAATCGCAAACGATGTAGAAATCTTTCGACATACTTACATATAAGCCTTGCGGTATTATCAATAACTTGCATATTGAACTAGGGGGGAAAACAACGAATGTTGAAGTTGAGGTCATTGACAGACGCCTTGACTACAATATTTTACTCGGAAGGCCATGGGTATATGCTATGACTGCAATCATTTCCACATATTTTAGAATGATCACCTTTCCACATAAAGGTGTTATCACAGTCATCAATCAGCTATCCTTCTTTACCTCCAGTTCCCAGGTAACTGGAATCGTTCCTTTAGTTCACGCACCCCAACTCGCACTTCAGAACATTAGTGTAGGACTCTTAAATGATTCCACTCTCATTGGAACCTTTGCATTACTTCCGCCTGTGACGTCGGCATAGATTGCAAGCATAAAGACCCGCTACATGATATCTTCCACTCCATCTGGTTTAAGGAAGAGTACGGGTGATTTTGAAGTTGTTACGTTGGATGAGTTTCCGCCGCCCATCCAAATTGAGTTGGCATAGCAATCAATCTATCTGGATTGGGCAGAAAATCTGAAATCATCGTCGTCAGTCGTTTGGGTTGATCATTCATTATATTTTGGTACTCCATCTAATCCTTTTTCCTCAACTTTCTTGACAAATAACAATATTTTGGAAACTGTGATGTCGGAAGGAGAACCATGAGAAGATCATCATCATCATTCTAATATTCTAGATTATGAAGAATATAATCTTAGTGAACTATATCACCCATTGATCAAAACATTATTTTCGAATTCTTTTCCTATTAATGCAATCGATTCTGAGTGAAATTTATCAAATATTGAAGAAACCATTTCTATCGATATTTCGACCAAACCTGGCATTGTAGAAAAAATTAATGTCGGCATGTCTTGTTCTCCACCAGAACTCGAAACATATCACTCTCCCTTTCGTGAATTTCGTGATTTATTTGCTTGTTCTTACGAGGAAACTTCAGGCATAGATACTAATATCATTGAACACACGATTAATATGTACCCTGATCTCAAACCGGTACGTCAACGCCTTCGTCCTATTCATCCGAAGAACGTTGTTGCCATTAAAGCAGAAGTTGAAAAACTTTTTCCTGTCGGTTTCATTTACCCTGTTCCACTAACTGAGTGGGTTTCCAACATCGTTCCTATTATGAAAAAACAAGGAACCATCAGAGTGTGTGTCGATTATTGGGATGTAAATCTTGCTTGTCCAAAAGGCAATTGTCCTACTCCCTTTATCGATCAGATTATTGAAAATTGTGTTGGATGCAAAATATTTTCGTTCATGGATGGATTTTTCGGCTACAATCAAATCAATATCCACCTAGAGGACCAATATAAGACAACATTCATCTGTCCCTAGGGCACATTCAGTTATCAAAAACTTCCGTTTGGTTTAAAGAACGTTGGGGCAACTTTTCAGAGAGAAATGGATTATGCTTTCAATGACATCAAGCACATTGTTCAACCCTATCTAGACGATTTACCCGTGCATTAACGAAACTAAACTGATCACCCGATGCATTTGAGAGCTATATTTTTATGCTGCCAACACTACAAAATATGCCTCAATCCACATAAATGTATGTTTTGTGTTGGTTTTGGTCATTTGCTAGGATTCGTCGTCTCAAAAGAAGGAATTCTAATAGACCCACTGAAGTTCCAGGCCATTCTTGATTTTCCCGTGCCATCAAATTTTCTTCAGTTAGAGAAACTTTAGGGAAAGGCTAACTTCCTAAGGAGGTTCATACCCAACTACGCCGAAATGGCTAAAGGATTTACTCGGCTCTTGAAAAAGGGGATTCCCTTTCATTGGGACCAAGTTGCACAAGATTATTTTGATGTTGTCAAGGATACCCATGTCTGGGCGTCATTAATGCATCCCCCCAATTATCAAAGTGATTGTTTCTTATATATCGTTGCGACTGATACGACCATTGCTATGTTATTGGTCCAAGTAGAAAATGGGATAGAACATCCAATCTATTATTTGAGTCGTAATCTCAATGATACAGAAGTGAAGTATTCATACGTAGAAAATCTTGCCTTGGAGGCTATTCAAGATATCCAAATATTTCACCACTATATCATGTTCTGGAACACCATTGTCATTTCGGATTGCAACCCCATGACTTACATTTTATCACGTTAATTTCTGGGGGGCAAGTATTCAAAATGGATTGTCATTTTGCAGGAATTTTATTTTAAATTCATCAAATCCAAGTCAAAGAAGTCTTTAGTTCTAGCTGAGCTTCTCTGTGACCTTCCCTCTTATAGAACTGCTACTACGTCGGAACCATCTATTCCTGATGAGTCTCTGTTTCTGATCGGATCATCTGATCCTTGGTATGGAGATTTTATCATTTATCTCCAAGCCTAGACTTTTCGGCCTGATACCTCTCGCTTTGACCAGCGACATATTCGATACCAAGACAAAGATTATCTGATCGTCAGCGATACATGTTATCATCGTGGTGTGGATACAATTTTAAGAAGGTGCCTCACACATGAGGATTCTGAAAAGGTTTTAAGTGATTGTCATGTTGGGGCTTATGGTGGACACCTGTCTAGATATGCTATCGCACAGAAGATACTCCACGCTGGTTACTTTTGGCCTACCATATTTTGCGACTCCATCCTCGCGGTCAGAAATTGTCATGCGTGTCAGATATTTGATCGTAAAATCTGCAAACCGCCAGCGCCAATGCATACTTTTGTCTCTATGGGACCATTTTCAAAACAGGGCATTGAATTCATGACCTATAACCCTCGTTCTTCCAGGGGGGCATGGTTATATTATTTTCATAGTAGACTACTTTACCAAGTGGGATGAAGTGATGCCTACATTCAACAACACAGTACAAACAACTACATTGTTTTTCTTTAATCATGTCATTTCACAATTTTGGGTCCCACAGGCTATAGTCACAGATCATGGTTCGCATTTTTGCAATCATATGATGAATGAGTTGACTTCCAAATTAGGACTGTCGCATGATAATTCTACTGCTTATTATCCACAACCAAATGGACAAGTTGAGGCTGTTAACAAGATTCTTAAACAAATGCTTCAACGAATGATAGGAGTTCATAAACAAAATTGGAATTTAATCTCGTACTCGGCCTTGTGGGCTTACTGAACCACGGTGAGAAATGCAACTGGATTCACCCCCTTTCCATTGGTGTATGGTCTAGAAGTTATCTTTCCAATCCAATGTGAAATATCATCATTAAAACTCGCAATCGACTTGTTACCTGACACCTCTGCTGAAGAAGCGCGTCTTTCTAACCTCATCCATCTTGATAAAATGTGTCGTGAAGCCCAATTGGCCAACAAAGCAGATAAGAGGTCCATATAAAGGCATAATACGGCAAGCATGTCCAACCTCACATTTTCCCAGAGGGTGACCTGATCCTTCTTTATGATCATGAAGCTGATGTAATCGATACAGGGAAATTTGAGCCATTATGGCATGGCCCCTATATTTTCAAAATATTTCTTGCTAAGGGTGCCTACAAGTTGGTATATTATGATGGAATTCCGGTGGCGCAGCCCTGAAATGGGTTGTTTCTGAAACGTTACTATGCTTAATCATAAGCGTAGTAATTTTTTGTATTATATTGTATATATGTTGTTTATTTGCATTTACTATATTAGTTTGCTTTTTAGAGTTTTATTGATGTTAGTAATCCGCTTTACATTTCATCGCAGATGTATGAATATTTAGAACTATTTTTTGGGTATGTTGATGATGCTAGTCGTAGTACACAGAATCTATCCTCTGCAATGTGGGCCATTTTCACTCCGAACTGCGAGTTAGTGAGTTTTCAAGGGATTTGTATTGGTCGATCTACAAATAATATCGCTGAGTATAGCGCATTGATCAAACTTCTCTCTCATGCCATTTCATTTGGTATTAACCACATCATCATAAGGTTAGACTCACAACTTGTGGAATTACAACTTACTAGTGTTTATACTATTGGAAATCCAACACTACATCGTATGTTCCTAGGAGTTCGATTTTTGGAAAGACATTTTTATTTCATTCAATATCAACACATTTCCAGAAACTTGAACACATTGACCGATTCTTTAGCGAATTATGTTATAAACAGACATTTGCAACACATCTAAAGACACATTCACATAATTAAATAGGATTGTGCAATAAACATAGGAAAACATTGAAATCAAATAGATAGATATTTATAGGCTTTTACAAAATTTGTGTCCAAGACACATTGTTCATTTGACCTCAAAATGTATGCAACATGTCAAAAGTAAACTAGTGATGCTCATGATAACATGCTACTAATCTAGCTATCATGCGTAGTAACCGCATCCAGCGGTTAGGAACGCCAATAGTATGGCGCTGCAGTCGCATGGGTAACTCTTTGATCCGGAAATCCGAAATCCTAAAGGTCAACCCTTGTATGTGTTGCTAAAGCTCGGCAAGAGTCTCAGCCATATCTAAATCCTGAAGGACTACTCTCCCGATAGCCCTCTATGCTGGCTCATCCGCTCCATGCTCTGGCTCTCCCATTGGTTTAACTCGACACACATCTGCATCACATTAAAATTTTAGTTTAGTTTTGGGAAAACATAAAAATACAAAAACATGTATAAACCTTAAAAAAAATAAAAAAAACATGGTCAAAAAAATTCTTACAGATTGCACCCCACTGAGCACCTTCTAGAAAATCTAAGTCTGGATCTCCTCAGAAATCGACGCCTGCAAATTCATAGTCATCAATGGCGATAATCTGTCACCTGAACCAGGTGAAGAATGCATTCAAGAACACGATGGACGATTGGCCTACATGTCTAACCATCAGTTCTACCCATCTCTGCATCCTTGGATCTATAGGGTTACATACACCCAACGTCACATGTTGAGGCTGCATTAGTGGAATCCACTCTAATGTAAAAGAAATGAGGATTGAACCATATCTGAAATTTTTCTTCCTTCCTCCCTTTTCCTTGCTAAGTTATTCTTTCATTTGAGAGAGTACAGATTCAACCCTGTTGAAAATTGTTGGTTCCATGCACTCTATTGCATACTGCATATAAGATATGTTCGCTACATGTAGTGTAGCGATACTAGCAAGATTTTTGATCATGAATAAGATGGTTCTCAATGTAAAATCATGAACATCACGGATGTTTATTTTCCCATCCTTGCTAGGCTCTGCCCCTGGATAGCAATACTGCAAAACATAGTATCTCACCATCTCTCCTCTGAGAGCAGACCCTGAGAGAGAAATGGGTAAGCCTCTCCTCGACAAGTCTGTCATAAAATATATATCATCCACTGAAATTGGGACCACTTTTTTCCCAATATGAAATGCCTCAATTTCCGGATCCCATGCACGAACAAGGAACTCCAATAGTTCCATTTGTTTCCTCATACCTGATATATGGAAGTACTTCAATAACCCACAACCCCTGAGGGCTCTTACAGTACCCAGACCATTAAAGTAAATCATGTTTTTTTCTTCATGCTCTCTTTCTCTCCAAGTAATTGTCATTTTAGTCCGATGAATCCCTGAAATACAACCATAAGATTCATTAAGACCCTTTTCATACAAAAAACTAGGCTAAATTTGGGTAGAATGGAAGAAAAAAAAATGTGAATTACGCCCAACTCAGCCTTGGACAAGAGATAGTGCATTGCATATGCACCTGGCCTTCATTTCAGGTGCATTCCAACACAGGTTTCGACATCCAAGGGTGCGTTGCCCTCTTTTGATAATAGATTTACCCTAAGGGGCCGAAATCCCTAAAAAATTGCAATGGAATGAAAAAAAAGACTACTAAAGGAAAGAGGAGGTTTATGGCACCAACCTGGATCAAAAGGTGAGGAAAACCATCCACAGAATCAATCAAAATCAACAGCTAAAGTTTAGGGGCAAAAACAAGTTCAGAGCTCCAAAATGAAAATGGTAACTTTCAAATGGTAAAAATGAATAGTAAAACTCTTTTAATTAGTCATTTGATTATTTTCAAATCATATTTATTACTGTGAAGATGGTTTTATTCAATTTTTATCATGAAACAAGCATTTTCAATCCATTTGATGTTGTTCTGAATAGGTTTTCAACTGATAAGAAGATTAGTCGTGCACATTTATTTCAAGAATGATTTGACCACAAAGTATAATTTTATCCTTATTTTTCGAGCTTTGATAAAAATGAAAAAGGACTTGAAGCGCACTTTTATCTCTTTTTCAAGCTTTGATAATGGCGAAAAAGGAACCCCTAGAGTCTTATTCTAACTCTTTTAGACTCCGATAATATTAAAATATTGCCGAGCACTTGCCTTTTCAAGCTCGTAAAAGTAAATGAATTGATATCTACTCAGTATAAGTTTAACCCTTTTCCAGACTGAGGTAGATTATTTACGAAAAAGGAAAACCTTAGTCGAACATGGCTAGGAGGTTCTCTCATATATCATTTTACACTTTTACGGATCTGAGCGACAACTTTACGAAAAATTAATTATGGAGTTTTCTTTTGTCCTCTTTTTCAAACTCTCTAAATTTTAAAAAGAATCGAGTTGTCACTGTCGTTAGGCTAGTTAAAACATAAAATAGCGATCGGCTTGTCGATCATGGCAAGAATCGAGTTTCATTCATCGCTAGACTCATTAAATTAATAAATAGTGATACATTATTCACCCGAAGGGTTGAATTATATATCAAGCATATGTTATCCTCCTCAATCTTATTAAAAAATAAAGAGGTATTGGTCGACAAATGACCGGGAAATTGGGAAAGTGAACAGAATTTTTACCAGGTTGCTCTTGAACATGACACTTCACTCCATCATCGTGACTGTTTGGGTTGGGTAATATTCTTGACAGTTTATTCATGCTTATGGTTCATCATACCTTCACTTCGTTTGTGGGTCAATGTTGCCAACTCATCTCAGTGTCCCCGATATGTTCAAGAGAATTCATCCAGTGAATACTCATCCTTCTGCAATACTCATAAACCTTCATTTTCATGACATTCATCCCTGAACATTTCTATATCAAGTCACATTTTGTCTCCAAAATCAGTAACTCTCGTTTTGCGATAAAGTGGCTTCCTGTCGACATCAAATCATTATCCAGGAAGTTTACTTAGAAACATCATTCCAGTACCATGAGGCTTGTTACAACATTGAAAAGATCCTCGCTTCCAGACCTTTGACCGAAATATTTTGTTTGGAATTTGACATCAAATCATCTATTCACGCCTTACGAAATGTACTGCAATACCTTGAGAGCCATTAACATCAATGGTGGTTCTCTCGCATTTGTTAACATCTCACATCATTGGCTGGTAATCAAACAATGTCTTACCATGTTCGACTACAAATCATGTATTCGCATGGCTATACTTGTACCTGAACGATCGAGTGAACGAGATATGAAGACCCCAAATCTAGTTTCAGCCATTCGAGTTGTGATTTCAAGATTGTTGTACACATCATTTGTACCGTGACCTTACATACAGATCGTCATCCGAACGTGGGCCTATATCTATAGGCATGTATATATTGAGAAACATTCTAATGTAGATGACTTTCTGCACTATGTACATGTTATTAGATAGTTTATGTGCTGAGCATGGGAATTCCTCCCTTAGAAATTCGTGATCAAGATGAAAATATCATGATGTTATGTATTGTAATATTGATGTAGGTCACCACTCCACTTCAGTTCCAGCCCATCACACTGTAAAGCATCTCATTCAAAAAATATTGTTATTATTTTGACTTCATGCTTTAGGGGGAAACTATTATAGGTCAATTTGGTAATCATCCCCCATGACCTGGTCAAACTAGACATCATCCCTAGGACCAATGAAATAGGGTCTATCATCCCCTATCATTTCAGTTTCCACATGCCATAAGAGAAAAAAAAATCATTCATGACTTCTATTATGAGATTTCAAGGTTTGAAGTATATGTTATATCACTTATGAGCTCACCAACGCTGACTCTCAAGGGACTAACTATGTTGCATATGCAGCTCCCTCCATTCAAGGGTGCATTGCAATGCACTTCCCGACATTCAAGAGTGTGTTGGTCAAATGGGAGCGAAATTCTTATTGTTCTAGAATCTCCACATGGCCAGTGCCTTATAGAAGAGTCCATATGTGTCAAAATTCGAATCCAATTGTCCATCTAACACCTTTGAGCTTGGAAACATGTCTTGTATATTATTAGAAAGTCATTGATTGAGAAACTACCTTCAGTTGCCCTATAAATTGAGCACAGATCTCGGTGCTAGGGAAGGAAGAATTTTGGTAAAGAAATGTTTTTGGATTCTCAATTGAGAGAGTGATAGAAGTGATATGTTGTTGGTGAGATGTTGATTGTGATGAGGCTAGGATGAAGCTAGAGCTGGTGACATCAAATCGATCATTGGTTGTAACCCCCCCCCCTTCTATTCTTTAATAAATATTTGTAAACCCCCCCCCCCCCCCCTTCTATTCTTTCCCATATATGTATCTGTTTATGTTTCTATTTCTCATGCAATGGACTCTTGAATGATATATATGTTTCATGTTCAATCGATTTAACTGATTAAGATAAATAGGCATCTGTATATTGCAATATCTTTGTTTTTCTCTGTTTATACTTACACGAATCAATTTGGTGATCTAAGTTGGATTGGAGGCTACAACAAAAGCGACAGAAGGAGAATAGGAAGTGCTTGGATTACAAGTAGGTCCTTCTATCTTTCTGTGTATCTATTTACTCTTAGAGAAAGTGATAGAAAATTCTTTAATCTATTGTTCTAAATGCATAGCACCACATTT
Organism: Pinus albicaulis; assembly: GCA_034641835.2. Lineage (NCBI taxonomy): Eukaryota > Viridiplantae > Streptophyta > Pinopsida > Pinales > Pinaceae > Pinus > Pinus albicaulis. Next base: position 615,249,421 of record CM076577.1, on the reverse strand, counting down.
AGGGAATTTGATTTATCTATAGATCATAATTTTGCATAGCACTCTCCCAACTATTTCGACTTGCGATTCTAACCTCTCAAACAAAGCTAGGCTAGAAAATATTTTTCAAATATTAATAAAAAAATATTTGTTGGAAGAATTCTATCCTCTAGATTAGAAGTTTAGCCTCTATCTATTCTCTTAAAAATTCCATCAAAGATAAATTGGGCATGCCTTCAGAATTCCAATGTTTGCAATATGAAGGGAGGATTCTCCAAGGCACCTATCATCTCAATCATTACAATTCAATAAGAAACTCAATCATCATCTTGAATTCTAGACTACATGGGGGTGCTCATGGTGCCAAGGTTTTAAATGGAGCTTTTTTATCTTTCTAGGAAGCAATGAAAGGGAAGATATTATCCAAAATAGAACAAGGAAAAACTAATCTAGGCCCCTATATTGTATAAAAAATGGGGAAATATCCAATAATGGAATTCAATATTTCTAAGGTATCTTCCCTCTTTTTTATCCTCCATTCTAAGGTTGTCATCTGCAGATTTAATGGATTTTTTCCTAAACCTAAATATTATTCTAGTGGTTTTCTCTTTTTGGACTCCAAATTGTGACATTTATCTATTTTCTGAAGGCTTCTTTACAATCCAATTTGAAACAGAAAAGGATTTGGAGTTTTTTCTAAATTAAGGGCCTTGGTTTTGGGGTAGACATGGGATTTTCATCACCCCATGCTTCCCTGAGTTTGATGCCACAACCATGGTGGTATCTAATATGTTGGTTTGAGTGAGGCTTCCAAACAACCCTCTTCCTTTCTGGCATCACAAAGTACTTGAGGATATTGGAAACACTTTGGGAAAATTCAAAAAAATGGACTTAGAAAGAAAAGAGAAATTTGTTTTCACCTTTTCCAAGATATGTGTGGAGGTATACCTTAGAAAAGGTATTCCATATCACATAATATTGAAACACAAAAAATTTCAATGGTCACAAGTTTTAGATTATGATATCATGCAATTTCGATGTCAAGTATGTTTCAAATAGGTCATTGGAAAAATAAATGTCCATAGGAAACAAAGAATCAAAAAAGGAAAAAGAGGCAACCCAATAGGTCAAAAGGATAGAAATTTTCATAACACCTTCATTCATAAGAAGAATAAGAATATGTCAATGAAATCCAAACTATTGAATTAGACGTAGATGATTTGACTCAACATGGAGACCAACCGAATGGGGATACTTCGGTACAAATATAAACAATCACCCTTCTTCAGAAGAGTACTGAACTTGAATTTTCTCAGGCATCAAATGGGAATAGGGGCACAAAAATTGCTCGTGTCTCATAGATCTTAGATTTAGACAACAAAGATCCTCATATGGAAATAGGTCAAGAATTGGCTTTGGTTCCTATTGAACGAAGCTTATATGGTTGGAAAAAAGTGAAAAAAAAAGGAAAAAGGAAAATCTATTAGCAAATTGTTAGTCGTAATTTTTTCTCTCTTATGTTGTATGTTTCTCAAAAGTTGTTATGTTCTATTACTAGCTCCATGTCATGAGGTGGCTTTATCTGGAATTCTTACAACATATTTAAAGTGTAATTTTATTTTTCTTTTTTTATGGATAAAATTATGCATATTTTTCTACAACAAAAAAATGTACTATCCCACATTTATAATATAAAGAAGATGAATAACATACAAAAAGGAGAATATATTAACAAAATTAAACATAAATAACTGTGAATGAGAAAATAACAATAAAAAATTATGAATGAATTATTTCTTAATATATATATATTTTGTAAACTGCAACATTTGATATTCACTAGAAAAATGAAGTTACATAGTTATCATATCCATATTCATATCTTTCAAACTTAACAGACATAAAAATACATTTCTAATAGCAGCAAATAAAGAGAAAAAGCGATAAACTTCTCCTTAAGATAGCAAGATACAATAAATCATTTTCCAATCATATGAGATATCACCAAAATGTAGATAGGATGGTTTTAACCAGGTTGCTCAAATTCAAGAATCAGAGGCATCTCCAATACACCATTGCTTTCAATGTTCTCTAAAGATTGTTCAATATATAAAACATAACAAAAATGTACATCTAAAGTAACTCGTTTAGAAAAAATTCAAGGCCATGAGTTTTGCCACATAGGAGTTGTATTATGCAAAGAAGGTAGAACAAACTCACATCAACCATGAACACCTTAACCAATCCATATCTGGCATGTTCAATAATAACATTAATCACTGAAACATAACCATAGCAATACTTGACCACAGTTAAATTTTAAACCAACCTAGGATAAACATCACAAAAAAATCATGGATATAAAGAAAAGTGTTGTAGTGACATATATGCACAAAACAAATTTGGGCTATAAAAACGACCAGCATTAAATCACCACATGTGAAACACATAGCGTATATGAGACTAAAATCCTCGCTTTCACCAAAGATACAAAATACCTATCGAGGCCAAAAACCACCTCAAACCCAATAAGCTCGTGTTTTGAAGAACGAGAAAACCATCTACAACATTGTGTAATCATAAAATTGAAAATAGAGACTAGACAAGTTTCTCCATAATAGTGTTGTTTGTAAACAAACAACAGAGTCCAGTGCACTAACCTTAAAAGCCAAAATATGTTGAGACTTCCATGAAGATACCATACCTAAAACATGATTGCAAAAATAGGAACAAAAAACTTGAGACCCACCATTGGTAATATTGACCAGAAGAAATTATAGATAAAACATGAGCACTATCAACCAGCGGATCAATGGGATCACCAGAAATATTAGTGAGAACACTAGAGGTTGAATCCAACACTAGAAATTTTTCCACCTAGGCCAACCGAGAATCCACATCGGTCTAAATGGAACCTTTAGTTTCATAGCATGCGGTTGATGTCATCAAATGCAGAGAATTCATTATAGTTCTCTACTTGCTTATAATTGAAAATTGAATGCAATAATGTGTCCATTTGTTGGTGTAAAGCCAAAGATTTCAAGAAATGAAGCTGCATTTTTCTGATTTTTCCAGGATTGGGAATTCATCTCATATATTCTCATACCACTTCCAAATCTAAGTGATATGAGTGTTTCTTTGCTTCTTTAGACTCTATAAATAATATTTCCTTCCTCACCTCAAGAGGAATAACATCAAAGAAAGTTGCAACTGAGTCATAAGCAAAAAGACGTACTTGTTTGTACTTGAAATTAACTACACCACCGATATTTCTTATCATTCTCTAGCGAGGAGGCATGATATCCATGGAAAGGGAAAAAATTGAGACAACCACTGAGAAACAAGCAAACAAATAAGAAACAATTCCTTAAAACCTTGACCTAAAGGAAACCAAATCATCCCCCAAATGCCACACCAAAGGACCAAATTCTAGTAAATTTCCAAATTTACCACATTGCAGAGACATGCCACACAAAATTCCCTAAATCCATAACAAACAATGAAAGTTCCCAATACTCAAACAAAATACAAGAGCAATTCCAACACCAAAAGTTCTCATTGTCATAAACAACGTGAAACCAAAAATACTTAAATAGAATTGCACTTGAACTAACATACTGAAACCCAAATTCATAGACTCAAAGTACTTCTAATACATAAAACATATGCACCCAAATGAAACCATTGAATATGACACACCTCTATTGACAGAGAAATAACCCTCCCAATGTCCTATAAACATTGTAATGTTGGAATCATGATTTTCATTAGACCAAAACCCGCAGGCATTAGTCTCTGCTACAATCGCTAGAGTTAGGATCCACGAGAGGTGGTTATTCCATGTCGTGAAACACACGGGGAGTGTTGAACCCAATGTCCAACAATCTCCCCCCCAACACAATCTAGGTTAGTTTCAAACTTGAGACCTATCGCTCTGATACCACTTTTTGGAATCACGATTGTCATTAGACCAAAACCCATAGGTGTTAGTCTCCGCTACAATCGCCAGAGTTAGGATCCACAAGAGGCAATTATTCCATGTCGTGAAACACATGGGGAGCATTGAACCCAATTTCCAACATGTAAGACAAACAAGCTACTAAAAACAAAATTCAATATCTACAAATGGAGATATAATAACTCTACAAACACTATCAAACTTTTGAGAATAAAAGGAGTGAAAAGTATGAATGTGAGATGAGAAGCAAACCCAAAGTCTTCATCCTGAAAGTGAGAAACAAAGTGTTGCTACCCCAGATGGAACCAGATGAAGGAGGTCAAGGAAAAATCCTCACCTCCACTCCCACACTGCTTGTACCTTCACCTCCCCATTTCCTTAATTGTGCATTTAAAATGACGAGACATCTAGTTGGAAATCCCACTCCATTTAGTTTCCTTTTGACACACTATAGTTAGGGTGAGATGCTTGTGAATAGGGCACAACTTCCAAATAATATATAAGTCCTCCTATGTTTACACCCCCATCAAGGACCAAACTATCATCCTCCAACAAATCCTGGAGAGGCTCAATTCCATCTACTAAAATAGAATGTGGCCAGCCATCATCCAAGACCAACTATCGATATCTACAACTCATATTTGCTAGGAAATTTGAAATATTATTTTCCAATCTCCTGGAATGCATTATCGTTACATATTCCATCTTTCAAATTAAAAATTGATACGCCCAACAATTCCTTCCAACCGCTAACTATTTATTATTTTTCCTGGAGGTTGTCCATTTAAAAGGTGTTGTAGACATTGTATTGTAATTTGTGGAATCAACATCAATCTACAACAAATGAAAACCCTCATGAATATCTATCACAATATTTATTTCCATTTCCAAAAACTCTTCCATATCGTTACTAGTCGATCCAAAACCATATGAAAAAAGTATCAATGTGGATGAATTCCAATCATGAAAGACACCTCCAAAGACAACAATTCTCGAGTTACCCTTAGAAGCTCCATAAAAAATCAATTTGATAAAACCACGAGGAGAAGGGGTGAAAGAATTATTCGATGAGGGAGTTAGGTCTTGAGGAGGCTTATCTATGAGAATGCTCATTTTTATATTCAGATTTAGTTTCTTCCAGATTGTTTCTTCTATACTTTCCACCTTCCAATCACCCGTAGACCAAGAGATAACAATAATATTTTCTCTAGCTTTTTGTATAATCATTTCATTTATCATTTTAACCATTCGCTTCTTATCTCTAGAATTTATTGCATTCCTTTCCTCCCACAAATTCCAAAGAATAAAACCTATAACTAGGATCAAATCCCTATGGAGTATAGGGTTTTTAAATGAAAAAAAAAATCCATTGAGCTAAATATTATACTAAAATATCTCTATTCTAATTATCATTTCCAAAAATAAAGAGAATAATAGACCACACTCCCTCTACAAATGTACAGGAGATAAGAAAATGCTCCATAGTTTCTTCAACATTTGAACAAAGAGTACAAAAGGATGGTCCTTCAACACCCTTTTTTCTAATCCGATCCCAAGTAAGTAGCTCGTGCCTTACAAACAACCATAGGAAAGTTGAGATTTTTGGCCATTGAATCCTCGACTAGATCTTTCTCCAAATATCATATTTCTCTAGCTTATTATGACCCGCAAGAAAGGAATAAGCTTTCTTTAAAGTAAACATTCTTGTAGGAATATTACCCCAATGCAATATATATTTGTCCTATGAGAATCATATTTTTCTTTCTAATAACTCCTTTTGAAATCCTTCCCATGGAAAAATCCTAAGATGAGTAGGCACAATCTTCCCTAACTTTTCATCTCTGTCAAATTTCACCATCTAGCTACACCTACCAATAATCCCTAATATTCACCACTCCTAAACCAGTTGTAAAGAGTTTCAATAAGTTAAAGTATTTTATCTTAGTCATTCAAAGTAATTTTTTCCATGCTTCCTCTCAAAACAAGGTTGAATCTCCCTCCTGTATCTCCCAAAAAGCATGACTTATTATCACCTTCTTATTTTCTTGAGCCCATATCCATATATTTGATCTATCAACAGTCAACTTATATCTTAATCTCTCCTCCTATAACATGAGAGGAACCGTATATTACGCTCCCATAAATCTAGCTCGCCTATCAACCACAACTGCCATATTTTTGGGCTTAAGGCCACACTTAGTGTTTTTGGGTCACAAAAACCTAACTTTCCAAACCACTTTGGTAGAACCGTAGTCTCCCATGCCACAAAGGACAATCATTTTTCCTTATTCACTCCACACCATAGGAAATCTCTCAATTTTGAAATTAAATTCTTCCAAACCAATTTAGGTGTAGGGATAACCAACATTTGATAAATTAGAATGCCATGAAGCACAAATTTCATGAGGACCAATCTCCCTGTGAAATTCAAAGCTCAAAATGTCCAATTCATAATCTTGTTAGTAAGCTTTAAAGGAAGACTTTTCCAACAGGAGATGTACTTTAGATTTAAAAATAATGGCACATCCAGATACTTAAAAGGAAGAGAAGCTCTTTTGAATTAAAGAACCTGAGCTAAATGACACTGAACCCTTCCCTTATAATTAAAAAAATATATACTGGACTTCTCATTATTGGCAAGCATATTAAGGCTTCAATAAATATTGAGAGTAGGGAGCATGCATCTTTAGCCTCTTTAAGGGTTGGTTGATCAAATAGACATACATCATCAACAAATTGTTGATTTGTCCGAGGGAGGTCTTCACAAAATAAATGCAAACCTTGAAGAAGCCCTCTAGAACAATAATTTTGAAAGAATTTCCCAAGTCCTTCCATAGCCAAAATGATTAAAAAGGGAGATAATGGATTTCCCTTCCTAAGCCCACGTGACAGGTTAAAAGTGTTAGAGGGAGAACCATTAATAAATATATATATAAATGATGTAAAAATAAGAGATCTCACCTAGGATATCCATTACCAGGAAAAAGCCAAAAGCATCTAGGACCTGCAATAAATAATACCAACTGATTCTATCATAGTCCTTCAATAAACTAAGCTTGATTATCATGTTTGGTTTCTTCAGACTTTGCAGAGAGTTAATAATCTATTGCATTGCAATAATTCCATCAAAAATATATCTCCCTTCTACAAAGTCAGTTTGTTCCAGATAAATAATCACTTTCAACAATGGATTCAAACAATTAATAATAATCGTGGCAATCACTTTGTAAATTAAATTGCACTATGTAGTGGGTCTAAAACCACTAGGATATTTCGATTTTATAGCCTTAGGAATTAGGTTAAAAAAAGTAGCATTCAAGCCTCTTCATGAATCTCTTTGCCCAAAAAATCCATCCATCTTTGAAAAAATATAAAGTGTATCCATTTGGACCAGGTGATTTGTTGCGAGGAATTTCCATAATGACTTCCTCCACTTCTTGAAAGGAAATTTGTCGCATTAAAGCTAAGTTTTGCTCCTTAATAATAAGTTTTGCAATACATGATGTAATCTTATAAATAACAGATTGTCTTTTATGTGAAGGCACTATTAGTACATTCTTATGATAAGCTATCAATTCCTCCTCAATTTCCTAATGTTTGAGCTTTCTTTGTCTGTCTATGTTGGTCAAAGAAAAAAACGGTTCACATGCCTATGGTAAATCATAGATTTGTGAAAATTTGTATATTTATTTTCCACCTATCTCAACCTTTGAATTCTAGATTTTTGTCTCCGTAGTTTTTATTCCTATTGTATTTGCGTTTCTAACTTATTAAGTGTGATCCCATCCTTCATCACTAAATTAGGGGTGCATCCTTCTACAATCATATGATGTTGAATCTCCTTCATATGGCATTCCAACGCTCTGTTTTTCCTTCAATATATGACCAAATTCTGTTGTATTCCATAACTGAATTTGTGCTTTCAGTTCCTTAAGTTTCAACTACAGGGTATGCATATTATTTTTACCTCATACCATAATTTTCTCCCACCATAGTCTGTATTCTCCATAAACTTAAAATATTGAAGCCAAAAACTCTCAAAACGAATAGGTCAATTACATGGGGCTTCTTTAAGATCAATCTCCAGATGAATTGGAAAATAATTTGAACCAAGAAAGGGAAGATAGTTGCTTCAATAAATATGTCCTTATCCAGTACTAACTAAAAAACCAAAAATAATTCTAAATGACTAGTGACCTTATGTTTAACCCTTTTGATTACTCCATGTAAAAATACCATTAATTGTTGGCACATCCACTAACTACAAGCATTTGATTAATTCCACAAAATAGGTATATTTTGAATCCAACCTATGAAGTCTGGCCTTATTTTCATCCAATGCCTTAATAAGGTTAAAAACCCCCCTATAATCCATGACGTGTCACATATAAGATTTATGTGAAAGTTAATATCTGCCAAGAATTTTAACTTCTCCCTTCCCGTGTGAGGGCCATACACCTTTGTTGGGCACACCATATTTTTGATCTAATATTGTAATGTTCCAAAATTTTCATTAAGTTGATTGGAACATTAATTTTGCTTTCCTTTTAATAAAAAGAATAAGATGGGTAAGGGGGCCCATGAATAAGCATAATAAACACTCCTAATATGCAAAGGGGTCACTTAAGTGGCTTATTTTTCATCTCCTAGTGTGAAAAGGGGAAAATACAAGAAGACCAGGTCAAGATTGACCAAGTCAACAACACTACCTAAAGAGGTGTGGCTTGCATGAGAACACATCACAGTTTTTATAGGAGGGATATTATTGGATGAGAGAAACCCTAATGGGTGATTTCCATGGCAAGGAAGCCTCCTCTTGGCATAAAAGGGGGAAGGAGAGCCATTTCTCATTATGTTTGAGATTTCGATTTTGGTCTGCTCTCTCCAGTTGTTCAACTGGGATAGTTGTGCTGCTTAGCACAAGGGAGATTTATGTTTAGAAGTTTCCTCTCCTTCATTGGGAAGCTTTGGAGGACCTGTTCTTCATGCTCCTCACATCCAGGCTTGAGGCCAAGGTGACCATCTTCAGCTATAGCATTTTCCAGCTGGGCAGAAACGTTGAGTTGATGGGGGTTGCAGTGAGGATTCATTACCACCCACTTCTAGAGCTAGTTTTGCAGAGGAGGAGCTCATTCTTTCTCTGGGAGATTAGTGAGGAAGATCCTGGAGCTTCATTACAGATTTGGCATTGGGCCATATGTTTCATCTCATTCCCAGTGCAGTCTCTTCCTCATATTGCGTTATTTTCAGAGGGCACTTACAGGAGGGGTTCACACTATGGATTGGAGGGTGTAATCTTCATTGAAGGGAGAAGCCTTTCACTTTGAAGATCATTGGAGGAGGTTTCTTCATCATTTTCAGCATTTCCATCCTTCTCCATTTTTGTATTGTTATTGAGTTGTTGTTGCTACCCAGCAACTCCAGCATTTTTCCATTTTGTACATTCTAGTCAATCCCTTGGAGGATTGTTGTAGTATTTTTTTTCGAGGTTGAGATCTTGCTCCCCTACTTTATTTGAGCTTGATATTGCTATATCATTGTGTCTATATTAATTCGCAGTCATTCCTCACTATGGACTGCGTAGTCATAGCTTGTTGCTGGGTTGTGTAGCACTATATTTTCACATTTGCATGTACATCTGTCTTGAGGCTGATCTGGCCTATCTTGAGAGGTATTTTCATCAAGTTCTTGTATATCTATTTGCAGCTACACATAATATCATGGCTATGTTCTCTTCTTGCACCATATGTGTTGATGTTTCACTGCTGCTACTTGTTGGAATTCATATATTACTGTAGCTCTCTCTCTTTGAGCATTGTTTGAGATACCTAGGAGTGGGAGGTCTCAATAACCCACTTAGGGTTATTTCTTTGAGCTAATATTCTGGAAGTGTAATGTATGAAGGGTAAAAAAAGGGATCCAAGACCCCTTTCAGCTTATTTTTTCATTGGCTTCCTTATACACCTTCCTTGAGGACCATATTGCAAAGATTCCTGAAAAAGGGATATTACAGTGGTATTGGAGCTTTGAACTTGGCCCAGCCTGTGGAAGTTCGAATTACAAGATGATGTAGAGGATTAGATTACTCTCATCAGTTTTTATATCCAGCAAAGGGCTCTCCAAGGAGGTTGAGAAGACTGAAAAAGGAGAAGAGGAAGGACCATGCACTTCCTACTCTCACCACAGAAAAATGGAGCATGAAACACACTTGGAATTTGAAGTTCTAAGTGAGTATCTTGCTAAGTACATAGAAAACCCTAGAGCCTTCCAAGAGACTCTATCTTTTCCACAATGTATTCAGCATAAAGAAGAGAGAAGACCCCACATCTATGGGATGATGAGAGGCAATAGATTTCTATTGTCCACATTCGATGGATCACTCACATGTGTAGCAGAGATTTGGGTGAAGAAGCTAGAGGCTTTCTTCCTACTACATCCTGTAGTAGACAGATAGGTTGTAGAAGTTGCAGTGCTGCACCTTAAGAGTGAAGCAAATACTTGGTGGTTCAGCCATGGGAGTCATGCAAGGGTTTCTACTCTTGCTGATTTTTCTCAAAGATTGATCAGAAGATTTGGTCAAAAGAGGGAGGAGCCCTCACCACCAGTTGAAGAGGCACATACCAGCGCTGTCATAGTGATGGAGAAGCAACCTTCATCTCCGGTAATTGAGGCAGCCAACACTATTGAGGAAGAAACTCTTGCAACAACACAAGGCTCTTCCAAAACTCTTCAAGGTATGCCTAAGATTTTATCTTTCATGGAGGATTGTATATCATTGCATGCTGATTGTCTAGAGCAGGAATTTTTCACTGTGTTGTGCCATCATCCTTATACACCATTGATATGTTGTGTACCACCATTGAGGTTTGGGTTTGGAAACTTTATCATGGAAGAGATTGCATTTCAATGTCCCATGAAATGCAAAGGCCAAAATCTGTTTTGGGAAGATGGTAGCCCTTGTTGGGAGGATACCAAGATGCAGGAGGAAGGGAGACATCCACAAGGGGTTGAGTGGATGTGGATGGAAGGAAAGAGGATGGTGAGCCTCTTGCAAATCTATGACACAGGGCAGCAAGAGGCAATGTTGTATTGGCTACTCCTGAGAGAGTTTGGCCAGCATAGGACCTATCCTTTTTCATGGGGTATGGAGAGGGAGGTGGACTAGCAAGATACTTACACCATGGGGCAGAAAGGAGCATGGGTGCATTATGATGATATGGCATTCTTCTTACCACTCATTATGCCACCTTCACATATTTGTTATGGTGGGAGTATGGAGGAGCAACAAACATTCTTGTTGCTCAGATTATATTCAGATGTTGCAGGAGCAGGAGGAGGCACTAGCATAGTGCAAAGGGGTTACTCCTTGGCCTTAGGTGCCCAAGAAGTACCTTCTTCATGGGAGGGACTCTATATGTGTAGCAACATGATGAGTAGAGTCTTTGACAAGATCCATGTCAAAGAGTTGAGCTTTGAGATGACAATGGCCCCACTCCACAGGCCAGCAGCGCTGTCACTTAGGAGCTTGGATTACTTGCTGAAGTGTTCCCAAGACCACTTCACAAGTGATGTACCATGGAGGCATGTAGATGATGAGAATGAGGGAGTAATGGATGGAAGCATCCCTTACTATATCTTGATGTTCTTGGCTTGGGTTCACAAGCACAATGGGAGATACCTACATGCACTCTTATGCATACTATTTATTGATGGAGGAGTCCACTTGGGAGGGCATCCTAATGGATGTATATCAGCATATGGATAGATGCACAGCCGGAGAGATGATGAGATGGTTGGCACAACCACTTCCCTACTCTGTTACAGTAAGGGATAATTTTCACTTGAGCCATTTCAGCTCAAAGACCGCAGTACATGATGAGGGAGGTAACTATTTTCTTTATGTTTTTCACTCTCTTATCTCTTTGAGTAGCATATCATATCAAGAAGGATATTTCCTTCTTGCACATTATTTTTTTTTGTACTTATGGTCAATTGCAGCAATTATGATGGCCATCTTATTGGTGGATTGTGGGGGAAAGCCACAGGATTTTCGGTGTGCACCATTGGCACCAAGTTATATTTTCATGATCTCATCTTGCAGAATGAATGTGGCAGCAAACAAGTGGCTAAAAGGACACTTGTTGCACTATATATTGAGGCAGGCCAATGATGCCCTGCATTGGTTCCATGTGTGGAGCTATGTTTCACCTCCTTGCTCTCACAGTTTTATGCTTCCATATTCTGCTAGTAGAATGTTGGACATGAGAAGCACCATTGGAGGAGTGGCACAAGAGTTGAGGATGCCCATAGGGAGTGTGGTTCTCCATACTTCTCATGCTGCATATTTCAGAAAAACAAGTGGGCCAGCCTTGATTTCCATGTTACACCTCTTGCCTTCAAATGAGAGGAACCATTTGGAGAGCTTGAGCTGTTTAGGGAGGCACCCCATGGGTGTTGAATTTGATGGGATGGCTTGGGTCTCTCTTGAGGATCATTATTTTTCAGCCATGTGTCAGCAGCAGCCCCATATGTATCATAAGGAGGGAGAGATACATTGGGAGGATGTGCCCTTTTGGGAGGAATACCTCCACACTTTTTGCAGCACATGCTCTAAGGGGAGTATGGAAGAGGATATGGTCACCATGAAAAGATATTTTTTTCTCCATGAGGTGAACCATATGATTGATTGGATACCATATGATGATGACTTCCAACTCATCACATATGAGATGATTTGGGCCAGCTTGATTTACAGCGCTGAAGGAGAGATCCTTGGAGATCTAGACTTCATCTTGTCACTTGAGTGCAACACTATTGCAGCCCAAGTTTAGCTTTCACTCCACACTTATCATAAGTGTATAAGGAGACATCATGGGGTAGGCTATGAAGCCTACCATGTTCAGAATTCCAGCCCACCTATTCTACATGAGCCCCAGGTGGAGGATGATTTCCAGGAGTTGCCTAGTAGGAAGGTGACTCATTTTGCATGGTTGATTGCTTGGGGATGGAGGATACACATGGGGAGAATGTCTCCCAACACATTTCAGACTCCATGCCTTGGGAGGACCTCTATACATCACTTTTCCACTCTCTTGAGCACCTGACTTTTTCATGATGATAGCTTGGTAGCTAATTTACATGCTGAGGAGAAGCAATGTGGGAGATTTATTGGTGAGATAGCATCCTATTTCTTGGAGGATATCATCATACATGGATGCTGCAGGAGAGGAGAAGAGGAATCATTCTACCCTTGTACTTTCTTGAGGACAAGCAATCTTTGGGAGGGGAGGACTATAATGTTCCAAAATTTCATTAAGTTAATTGGAACATTAATTTTTCTTTCCTTTTAATAAAAATAATAAAATGGGTAAGGGGGCCCATGAAGAAGCATAATAAACACTCCTAATATGCAAAGGGGTCACTTATGTGGCTTATTTTTCATCTCCTAGTGTGAAAAGGGGAAAATACAAGAAGACTAGGTCAAGATTGACCAAGTCAACATCGCTGCCTAAAGAGGTGTGGCTTGCATGAGAAGACAACGCAGTTTTGATAGGAGGGATATTATTGGATGAGAGAAACCCTAATGGGTGGGTTCCATGGCAAGGAAGCCTCATCTTGGCATAAAAGGGGGAAGGAGAGCCATTTCTCATTATGTTTGAGATTTCGATTTTGGTCTGCTCTCTCCAGTTGTTCAACTGGGATAGTTGTGTTGCTTAGCACAAGGGAGATTTCTGTTTAGAAGTTTCCTCTCTTTCATTGGGAAGATTTGGAGGACATGTTCTTCATGCTTCTCCCATCTAGGCTTGAGGCCAAGGTGACCATCTTCAGCTATAGCATTTTCCAGCTGGGCAGAAACGTTGAGTTGCTGGGGGTTGCAGTGAGGATTCATTACCACCCACTTCTGGAGCTAATTTTGTAGAGGAGGAGCTCATTCTTTCTCTGGGAGATCAATAAGGAAGATCCCAGAGATGCATTGCAGATTTTGGCATTGGGCCATATGTTTCATCTCATTCCCAGCGTAGTCTCTTCCTCATATTGTGTTATTTTTAGAGGGCACTTGCAGGAGGGGTTCACACTGTGGATTGGAGGGTGTAATCTTCAGTGAAGGGAGCAGCCTTTCACTTTGAATATCATTGGAGGAGGTTTCTTCATCATTTTCAGCATTTCCATCCTTCTCCATTTTTGTATTGTTATTGGGTTGCTGCTGCTACCCAGCAACTCCAGCATTTTTCCATTTTGTACATTCTAGTCAATCCCTTGGAGGATTGTTGTAGTATTGTTTTCTGGGGTTGATATCTTTCTCCCCCACTTTATTTGAGCTTGCTATTGCTATATCATTGTGTCTATATCAGTTTGAAGTCATTCCTCACTATGGACTACGTAGTCATAGCTTGTTGTTGGGTTGTGTAGCATTGTATTTTCACATTTGCATGTACATCTGTCTTGAGGCTGATCTGGCCTATCTTGAGAGGTCTTTTCCTCAAGTTCTTGTATATATATTTGCATTTGCACATAATATCATGGCTATGTTCTTTTCTTGCACCATATGTGTTGATGTTTCACTGCTGCTACTTGTTGGAGTTCATATATTACTGTAGCTCTCTCTCTTTGAGCATTGTTTGAGATACCTAGGAGTGGGAGGTCCGAATAACCCACTTAGGGTTATTTATTTGAGCTAATATTCTGGAAGTATAATGTATGAAGGGTAAACAAAGGGATCTAAGACCCCTTTCAGCTTATTTTTTCATTCGCTTCCTTATACAATGTCCTTGAGGAACATATTGCAGAGATTCCTGAAAAAGGGATATTACAAAGATACTGGAATCTACCAATCAACATGCAAGGACTGGTCATCCAGTCTTGAAATATTACCTCCATTGGATTCCACAAAATTTCTAGACCTCTATCACTATCTTGTGCATCAATATCCAGAACTTTGCATCTTCCCCAGCAATTAACACCTATTTCATGCAATTTGGACATGAAAACCTTGGTTTCTTGCAAAATCACCAAGCCAGGCTTTTCAATTCTTATCCATTCTCATAGATGATGTTGTTTCCATTTAATATTAATACCGTCAATATTCCATGTAATGATTTTCATTGGAAATATTTTTTAGAGGGCAAAAGAAACATCGAAATATTTGTTGCATGTCCCAAATTGATTAACTTTTCTCCAGTATTTTGAAGCAGTTCACGTCTTTTGTTTCAACCTTTCCTTTTAACATATTTACCACTCATCTCTTTTCATGTATCCTTCATATCTTGCGATGGACGGGTGTCATTAGTGCCTACTTTACTCTGACCATTTTCTTCTTCTAACTTAGATAGGCTTGTGCATAAAGTACCCTTTGGTCCTAAGGAAGTTCCACCAAATATTGCATATCCCAATCATTCAAGATATTCACAAGAGTTTTTCCTCCTCGGTGAGGCTATATATATATATATATATATATGTATGTATATATATATATATATATATATATACATGTATGTATATATATATATATATATATATATATATTCGTCTCCTCATTTGATAATTTCCTCTTTTGCGTAACTTTGTCCCCTGTGGTTTCTTTTGCGATATCAAGTATCAAAATATCATCTGGAAAGGAAAAATCTTTCCGCATTCCATCCAAAAGCTACAAATGCAGTTTTATCTTTAATTTTGTTTTTCAACTAGGTTATTCTTCCCCAGGTACTCCATGTTTGAGAAGGGACTTTAGTAAAACCATCATTCATTGTCATATCTATTTCCTATTGCTCCTTCTTGTGAATTGGAAAGTCTCTAAATAGATGTCCATGCTCATGGTAATGGCAAGAACAAAATGATACATGTTTGTAATCCAATGGTTAATTCCATACCTCCCCTTGGAATTTTAAGTCGATTTATTATGGTAAATTCTGGGAGATGTTCATATAGATGCAGAGTCTCGCATAAGATATATTTCTCTAAGTTTAGTGACCTTCAAAACTTTCACAAAATTTCCAATCGCATTTCCTATACCCTCCAAAAAAAATTAATCCAAAATTATTTGGTAGAGAGTAAATTTGAACGCAGATTGGAGTAGCCAAAAACTCCTCCTTGTCAGGATTGGAACATTCTTCCCAATTCCACACATGCAACCCTCCATTGTTAAATAAATAGGTAACTCCCTCAAAAACCCCATTTTTCCCTCTAAACTGGTAAAAATCATTGTGAAAAGCCCTTACATACCTAAGTTTAAATCAACTTCACCTTTAGGCTTCCATTTCTTTTGAATCCATCATTATAGGTCTCTTTCTATTGGCCAGCCTCCAACAAACTTGCAAATTAAAGCATGATATTTCATTTTCCTATGATGATTTTCCAAAGTATTCAGAGGAATAAAAAGTTTTGGATTTTTGGTCACCTTTGGTAGAAAATGTACTCTCAATCTAGCCTACCAATGAGCCCCTAAAATTGGAGCTTCATGAGAACTTCCACATGCCTCTGATTTGTTTGGACTACCTGCTCCTTGCTTCAAATGTCCTACTACAACATTTCTAAAGGAGGGGTGCCCTAATCCCCCCCCCCCCCACCATCAGGGCACTCATTTCTAACACTCAGGTTTCGTCAAGGAATAGATCTACTACAATATCACTTGAAGTAAAAACCCTAGATTTTAACTTTGATACCCTCGCAACAACATCCTAAAATCAAGGGAACTTTAATTTAACACCATCTTGATATTGCTTTAACTATGTTTATTCATTATTTTGTAAGACCATAATGAATTAATTCAAATTACTTTCATAATAAAACTTAGAACCTTGCTTATTTTAAGAAAATGATCTCTCATTTGGAGTTGGAAAAAGAGGACATTACATCCTTTAACATTGTAGTGGAAAATTTTGAAGCTAGCCAAGCATAAATGGAATCTTAGAAATCCTTAATTACTCTACATATGCACAATCTATCAATGTAATCATGGAAATAAATTATTCAATGTGGTTTTTGGCTACCCATAAATGAAGTCATTGAGATTCGTTATAATTTACATGGTTATTATAAGTAGAGTTTTTTAGAATTGATTTTTAACTAACAATATTCTCCTATAAATTTATTAAAATTCATTGATTACTCATTTTAAATATGGTTTTACAAATAAATTACCCAAATTCCAATGGATATTTTTTGGAATTGAAAACTTGAATTATTTTGTTTATACAATTTGTACACCCTAAGAAATTTTGATTATATTGAATCCATTTATACAAATAAACATATAATTTAAATAACAAAAAATTAACATCTCATCAAAAGTAACAAATTAGTTAAACTTTACCATAAAGTATAACCAACTTAATTTTAAATGACTGGAAATTAATTATTTAAATATAAATATAATAAAAATAATATAAAAGTTTTACTCACAACCCCACCACACCACATCTAATGTAGTTACTAATAGCCTTAAATAATATAGTTATGAAATATCTTCAATCACAATTAGGTTCTTGTTCAATAATAAATATGTGAAAAAGTATACCATTATTGGGCTTACCCTCTTATGTTATGTATGGATTTTCTCACCCTCGAGAAACACAACCTAGGAGGTTGATTTAGAAATATTTTGTGGACATTTAATGGAATCATGAATATCCTTTTTCTATTTTAAAAACTTACAAAAGATTTAGGGTTGAAATCATTTTTCCACAAACATTTTAAATTCTACAAACCATTGGGGATGTGTATAAGAAAGATGTTGAAAGTATGTTAAAACTAGGTTGCAAAGGACTAAGTTGGTAGTGGTACCTTATCTAGATCTTTTTAGAAGATTCCTCTAGTGACCTTTAGGTTGTGTGTGAAAATATAATGCTATTGTTAAGTGTATTTCATCGTAGTCTTATACCTTTTATGCGATCATATTATTCTTATGTTGGCTTAAGGCCATAAGTATGATATAAGCCCATTATGTTATGGATGTGTACATTACACTGCTATAATATCCAAGTATACTTCTAGTTAATGAATGGTTAAGACTAGTTTTCTTCTTATTAACATGTTCAAGGGGTATCTCAAATGAGTATTATGATGTGCTTGCTTATTTTCTCTATTGTGATTTTCATTTTATGTTGACTGGGTAGACATCTTCTTTTATGTGTTGCATAAATGCTTCTATTATGCACTATCTTTCAAGGAAATTTTCATATATAAATTGGAAGAGAATTGGCTTTCCTAAGGACATGAGAAATTATTTGTAACTAGATTATGTTGCCATTTTTGGGTACTCAAGTAGACCTCAGTTCTTATAATATCTTCCCTTAAATGATTCTACTCTTAGCACCTCTTTCATACATAGTGAGGATGTATGTGTTAGAAATAAATCAAAGAGGAGACTAAATATTGATTTGATAAATAATTAAATTTCTTATTGATTCAATATTGTGAGTATATTTTCATGGAAGTAGTTGAGTCTAAATATTAATATTTAATCTTAAAAATAAGAAATATTTTAGGTGAAACTTCCTACAAGTTTGTTGAATGGCTAAAAATGTTATTGGCAACCTTTTTGATCAATGGTGAAGGGACATATAAGATAATGTAATATTACAGTTGAAGAGTTATGTTAATGGAATCGCCTATGTTATAGACTTTTGGTTTTGACATTTTATTAAGTGATTTGTGTTAAAGTTTCTTTTTAAGTTGTAGCAACCATATGTCTTGCTTTTAAACATTGACTATTTTTAAACATTGAACTATTATTGGATTGAATGGCTATGGAATTCATCATGGGATTTATATGATGATGTAATTATTTTAATATTATTTTAATTAAAAATAAAATGTTTGGAAATATTCAGGAAAGAACACTAGAGTTTTAGAAGACTTATTTCCAGCTTATGAAAAGTTGTTAGTGGTTAAAGTCTACATGTTGGACATTCCCTAAAAGTCTCCTAAAAATCACTAAGAGAATATAATTAAAAATATTAACATAATGGGAGAGAAAAATTATGTTAATCACTTAGTTGGACAGAAATACAAAATGGGGTTTACTAAAACAAAACGAGAGAGAAAAACACACTTTAAAGAAAAATAAAAGAATCATTTTTTGAAAAAACTAAAACAAAAAGGCTTAGGAAAAAGGTTGGCAAACCTTAAAGCGGGATACTGCTAAAAATATGCTTGGAAGAAAATCTATAAAACAAACCACATAGGAACCAAATAATTTTTTTATTCCTGATGGCATGAAGGTCTTAGCTCAGGGGGAGCTATTGGAGATAGTTCATGGTGAGATGGAACGTGCTTTGTTCTTGAATATTCCCCAATCATTGGTTTATGGTTAGATGAAATTTTGTTTTCTTATTTTATGATAAATAATGAGTTAATTATTGCTATGAAATGTTATAAAAGAATACAAGAATTATTGTTGAAGTTTTCATGCATAAATTTATGTGCACATCTATGCTATTGGTTTATGATAATAAATGATTGAGTACATTATGAGGATATGATATTACGGATAGAATCTGTTTTGACCTATATTTCTATGTTCCTTATAGCCTATGGGTTTAATATATAATTGTTATATATACAAACTAGAGAGGAAGTTATTAATTAAGGAACAATAGATGCATACAAATATCGATAAATGAATATATTCTTCAGAGTTCATGAATATAATTGTTGCAAAATTAATGCATAACATATGTATTAACTAGTGATGGAATACCTCTATACATGATAGTTTAATAAAATTATCATAGATATAAATCTAATGATATTAAAGGCTATATGTTTATATAAATTGGAAGAATAAACCTATGTGGTATAAAGGATTGCATGCATGAGATAGGGGATAATATTTAGAATAAGAGTAAAATAATTATGGAAGTTAATATGTGTTCTTTGGTTAAATGGAACAAATTAACCATATCAGAATGTTACTACTAACGGTGTACTAGCTAGTTGCATGCAAGGATTTAGAGTGAGATCCATTTTTTTATGAAATCTAGTGAACACATATTCCCTTGCTTTTCTTAGTCCCCCCTTTGAATGGCTCAGATTTCTTTTCAAGAACTTACCTGAGCAGAGCTCAGTCTTTGAGGAGAAGAAAAAGAAGCGCCTTGTTTTGTTAAAAGATAACAATAACCCTTCGCAGAGATTTTTGTGGGGCCGAGGAAATGAAGGAGAAGGCGGTTGGGATATTAAACAAGTTGAAATAAAACATGATATTCTTATTAATTCCAAAGAGACTACTACTGGAGATACACCTAACGATACCGACCAAGGGTAAATTAGGGACTTGGAGATATTGTCCATGTAGTTATGGAATAGAAGGATTAAATGCTTAGGGCACATTTATCAATTAGATGGGGATTGGCTAAGGATGGATTGGAGGCATAGTCCCATAAGTCAGAGGCATAGAAATGTGCTATAGATCAGAGATTTTGGAATTGGGAACATGGAATCAAACATAAACCGGTGGTCGTCAGTCACATTCATGAAAATATATGTAGAGGTACGAGAATCAAGGAACATGAGATAACCAAGGGGTTGTGGAGTAATTTCATCTTCTAGACTATTACATGCACAATCTCGGCACCATAAGTGAACCAAGGGGTTGTAAGCTTCGTAGTATTCTATTTTCATTCATTTTCTAGAACATGTTACATCAAGATATAATAGTTTGGTGGCCTCAACCCACCTGTGATAAGAAACCGGATCTCTTGACCACCTAATAGCATGATATTGCATCCAAAAAAATAATCTTAAATATGTTGAACTAGACAAACATGACTTGGATTTGAAAAATATAATTTAAACTTATAATAATTTTTATTAAAAATAACCCAACATTTATATTTTTTTTTTTTAATAATGTTTTGTTTTTATTAAAAAAATATATGTTAACTTGAAATTAAGTACAAACAAAATTATACATCTCTTTTATATTAAATTATAAAATAAATCTTTTCCAACCATAAATAAACAAACATATATATATTATTAACTTTTAAAAAATAATATAATATAAATATTATTTTAATCTATTTAACTCACCCATAAGTTTCTAAGTTTCTAACCTACCCAACATGTCACATAAATTGTGAAAGTCGAAACTTCAAAAACTTATTCTTTGCTAACTCGTTCACGTTATATATTCTCATATCTTAAATTGTTTTCTACTAACACATATCTTAAATTGTTTTCTACTAACGCATTTATGTTATATCTTCTCGTATCATAGATGCTATTTTTTAACTTTACATCATAAAATCCAATCCACGAACTTCACGCACTTATTCCTATGTTAAGGGAAAGGAGGACCTACGATGCGAGAAAAGGAACCATATAAATTAATTTAGTGTTTTTTGCGTAGAAAATAATAGAAATGTGAGGAGTGTAAGAAAATTTTGAAATTTTTGATGATGATTGGTTTGAAATGCGTTAACAATATTTGTTTATATGTAATTTTCACTAAAAAAAAATTATATACAATCTAGATTATTATTATCATTGTCTAATTTTAAGATCACGGCCAACACCAAATTAGTGCATAAGACCTTTTTGTTTGTAAAACAAAGGACCTACTTCCACGCAATGATTTGACTACTACGTCTACAAAAGCATACATACTCTAATTCCTCTAGTTTTGTGAACCTGTATCTCGTAAAAAAAACACATACTCTTAACAATTAAGCGCACACAAATAATTAAACTTCATAATTTTAAATCTCCAAATTAAAAATTAACCATCCAAATAAAATAATATACTCCTTAAATTACATATGCATCTGATTTGCACTTATTCCTATGTTAATGGAAAGGAGGAGGACGTTGATATTTTTGAACTTTTTATTACATCAATCCAATACACCAACTTCATGCACTTTTCCTATGTTAACGGAAAAGAGGACTTACAATGTGACAAGACGAATCATATAAGTAAATAACGTATAAATAATGTCCATCTGAATTGCACTTATTCCTATGTTAATGGAAAAGAGGACTTACAATGTGACCAGAGGAATCAGAAATAAAGTGAGATAAGTTGGGGATAAAATGGTTTTGTAAATTTTTTTTAAATTAAAATATATTTTTGAATTTATAAATAAACTAAATATTTTGGTGAATTTTTGTAGATTAAATATTTATTACTTGAAATTTTAATTAAAATTAATTAGTAAAAAATATATTTATTTATTAATTAAATAAGAAATTTATTTTCGAGTAGCGATTTGACTATTAAGTTTGGAAGGTATACATTTCTATTTCTCTAGTTTTGAACTTGTGACTTTTTAAGAAGAAACACATGCTCTTAACCATTCCATTTGATTTATCAAATATTGTAAACTAGCATTTGCACCAAAAGGGTGCAAATACATGCCGATAAAAGTGTAGACAAGTCAAACAATAAGGAGTGTGTTTTGTCTATGTTGAAATTTATAGTCTCTTGAACATTCTCTGCAATAGTTGAAGAGGTATGAGAACTCTTGGAACCCACTTCAAAAACAGACTTTGCAACTGGCATTCCAAGGATTCCATGCACTTCATCATCTTCCTCTGACTCAACATCATGCTCAGACTCGCGAGGTCGTTTCATTGTAATTCGTTTCTCGTCCTTCTTTTGTTGATCTGCTTCAGTCAAGGGCTTCAATTTTGTAGGTGAATCAGATAGGTGATGCAAATTTGCTTGCATTTGTATCCAACGATTTAATGTTGGAAACTTATAAGATTGGCCCAAGGCAAACTCATAAAATATACGATCATCTGAGGCATGTGATGAAACATCATTCCTACCACTTAAGTCTGAGTGTTCATAACTAGATGAAAATATGTTGCTTCCAAAAACACATGCCAACATAGCTCTTATAGGAGAAATTGTAGCTAGATGCTTAATTACATTTAACTACAAAGGATACAGTTGAGATCTAGTATCCTTCGAACTACAAGAAGCATAGGCATAGAATCTAGAAGTTGTAAATGAACTTGGAAATCCATTTTCCAAATTGTGATGGGAAAAAAGAAGTATGTGGACTGCAAGCCCTCCCATTATTAGATTATGGGCACATAAATAGCAGGCACACAAGTTGAAATCACCTCATGTATTAAATCTACTCCCATGGTATCTGCTACTTTACCGGCTGCATCAGCACTTCCCCTCTCAAATACCAAGTGGTTCAATACATAATTGGGCCACTCATAGACAAGAGAAAAGAAGTTGAAATTGTGAGTGGTATCAATCCCATCAACAATATCACCAATCGTAGCGATGTATAGAATAAATGCAGCAAGATATGATGACCGTTTAGTACTTAAAGGACCAAGGACCAACCAAGCACTTTCCAGCACCGTTCATGCTAACATGTATGTTCTCCTGTTTGTGCACTGGATGTAGTATGTCTAACATGTCTGAATCCAAGGCCTAGAACTACATCATTCTCACTAGCAATAAACAATTTAATGTCTGAGTAGTTGCCTCCCACTTTGGTGTTGCTTTCATTAGACTCCTCATCACCAATGACCTTCACAAGATTGTGAAGCTTGCCACTCAAAAATTGTCGCTTGCCCCTGTGAGCATCCTCTATAATCTGCTGCAAGCTCACTAAAGCACGTTGTTTGTGACCTTGTCTATTATTCTCATAAGAAGCAGACAACACTATTTCTCCAAAAATCATAGACTGCAACATCCCAGTCTTATATTGTTCGAGGCACTCCTCTAAGCGTTGGAGGACACGCTTTACCACAGAAATGATGCAGAATTCTTGAACCTGCTCCCAATGAGTTAGCCCTGCCCTCTATGTGCCTTCGGAAGAGACCTCAAATAATAATAACTATGTCTGATCCAGTAACTATCTAGACAATTTTACAAACCTAGCAAAAGTAACAGCTACATCAATGCATATAAGAATTGTAGCTAGAGGTCCTAGTCGAGAAAAAAATGCTGCAAAATCAAGGCCACCTTATGAAAGCGAAAGGCGAGGACATAGTTAAGCAGAACGAGGCAAGAGCAATGGTCACAGGGGGTGTCAGGTTGGGGTGTCAGGTTTGCAAGTTCTTCGTACGCCTCTATTATGTCAAACTGACACTGTTAAGATTCATGAACAATAAATCTCAACAGTGTCATGAAGTAGAACTTCGTAATAGAATGTCTATCGGCATAATGGTTGTTGGTTAAATTGAGATGTGATTACTCATAAGTAAAGTTATAAATAATATCCCTCTAATTTATCAAATGTAAATAATCACTGTTGGATCAAGATGTGACGATTCCTTCTTCCTCCTTGAGCATTTATTACTATCCACCATTTCCAACGTACGAAATAGAATTTATTACTATCCATCATTTCCAAGGCACGAGATACCTTCTCCCACTAAATTTATTCCCTTCAAACTTTAGGCAATGACCAAATTTATTCATTTATTCATACCACTGTTGTATAAATCTGTTGGACATTAGTTGGTGTATGGCAAGATGTGGGTGAGAAATATTATCGTTGTTCTTTCTTGAAAATGGGAGTGCCAATGCGAAAGGAAATTAGTGGTAGCACATTGTCCCAATACATAGCTTTTAAAGGAGATAATGGCAAGTATTTAGGGTTCTACATAGACAAAGAACACTGCGGGTTTCTGAAATTTGAGTATGACAATTTGAGCAGTCCTTACGTAAAGCACGAGCTGGTGCTTCATCCCACTAATGAGAGCTACGTGCACATAAAATGTTGCTACAACAACAAATTCTGGAGGCCACTGCACGATGGCTGAATCATTGTTGGTCACCCATACACCCATACGTGAGTAGTGTATAGAAAGATACAAGCAATATGAAAATATGAAAGCAAGTTCTATTATTAAGTTCAAGTTGAGTTCAAGTTGTTTTGTTGTTTGTGCAAGTCATACATCTTATTCAATATCTCTTCACTCCTATATATGATTGTCAAGCCTAGTTGCAAGCAATCTTAGTTTTTCTTTCTTATATGTTAATATAATATATATTATTTAGGGTTTTATATGTTCATTACATGGTTTTTATTTTTAAGCAAAGAATTTTATAATTTTAATTTAATTATCAATAATAATATTAATAATTTCTCTATTTTGAGTTTTTATAAATTTAATTTAATTATTATTATCTCTATAAAATATTCTAGAGTATTTATAGTAGTATACACAAATCAATAATGAAGATTTATCTTCAAAATAGTTAGATGCTTTTTACCTTTTAATTAAATTGATTAATTAAAAAACTACGTCTCATGAACAAGTATCATATAGAGTGAGTTATAGTTATTGGGGTAACTTGTACTCATAAATCATGATATTGTAACAAAAAATCATAATATTGTAATAATCTTTATTTACAAATTAAGAATCTCCACAATAAAATAGACATAAATATTCATGATTAAAAATCTCATTCCATATATATATATATATATATATATATATATATATATATATAATTTCATTACTTTTTATGATTTTTTTAATTTTAGCAACATGAGATGTATTATGAAGTAAGTGTTTTGATGCTTATTATTAAATGATGTCTATCTTATCGAATTTAATTCACAAAACATTAAATTTTATTATTTTATGATAGAAATTCTTAATCTTTATATAGGTTTTGTTACAATACTATGGGACAATACCATGACTTATGAATACCACATGCTTGAAAGATCATAATTCACTTCATATGACACTTGTGCATATGACATTATTTTCTAGGAAAAACGTATTTCCAATCTTAGCACATAAATCTAAGAAATAAGAAAATGTAATGTGGTGTAGTAGGATTAGAGGAAGATTGAAGTAATATGATGTGATTTAATTAATTTTTTTATTGATTAACAGAATGTTTAGTCTTAAAAAAAAATCAATGTGGTCATAAATACAATATTTAAATATGTAAGGATAAGTAATTATGATGTGACTTAATTAATTTTTTATTGATTAATAGAATGTTTAGACTTAAAAGAAAATTTCAATGTGGTCATAAATAAAATATTTCAATATGTAAGGTTAAGTGATTTACACGTCTCAAGAGATTTGATCCCTCTCGAGTTTGGTAAATCAAGAGTTAAGATGGATGTAGGTTGATTTAATTCCCCTCATTAAATAGGCTATATTCCACATGAATACCATAGATCAATACCATTGGTTGTTAATACCATGGGTCATTTCTTTTATTATCTTGACTAATTAAAATGTTTACATTACATTAATATTTTTATTTATTTTATTTTTATTTCGTTTATAAGTTAGACTATGCCAATAAAAATTACAACCTATTATTTTTATTTTTATTATTTTTTGTTGAGAAATATTGTTGAATGGTAGAGATAAGATGAAAATAAAAATAACCCTATGTTAAAATAAAAATTATATATTATTAATTTTTGTTGGATAGGTATTCATGTGGAATATAGCCCATTTGGAAGTTAAATCATCCTAGATCCTCTTAACTTGAGATCGAAGTGGAACAAGAGATATTCATAGTAGCCTCTTTCGAGAACACACGATATTCATAGTAGTAGGCACAGACCAAAGGTTGAAATTTGTCTCCAAATTAGCTACTAGCTATGTCTTCCCATTTAATTAAATTAATTAATTAAAAAAAGATTGTATGAGCGTGAATTAGGGTTTTTTAGACATGTGGTATTAGTAAACATGGAATTGGCCCATAATATTGTAAAAAACTATATTTACAAATTAAGAATATTGTTACATGTTTCTTAAAAAGTATACAGGTTTAACTCATATATTGATTTTATTTATAATTATTAATAATTATAATAGTTTAAAATAAAGTTATAATTTAGCTAATTTTTATGATTTGGCAACGTAATATATAACATGAAAAATTGCTTAATTTACTCGAATTTGAATTTAAATCTCACTATTTACATAATACTTAATAACCAGAAAATAGCCCATTAAACCTTCCCCATAAACTAACAAGGATAGAACTGGCGTCGTGCATATCGTGCAACATTCGTTGGGATGATGGGCTGTCATGAATGATCGTGCACAAGTCAGTGTAAATCTGAAGATTTTTGTGGCGAAGTCACGCCAAATACTTGCAGGCTGCGACACACTTTGGGGTTGACCTTTAGGGTGGGACCTATCTCTTGAATAAGTCAAATATGAATAGACATGCATTATATCAATTGAGACGCGGAACAATGCACAGGAGTCACCAGAGTAAGGATATTGTTTTGCCGAAGGGTTTGGGTCTGACTAACCATATAGTCGATACCTGTAGTAGCCGACTGGGAGAAGGAAACAGCACTGGACAATCACACAAATAATTGGAAGTGGCACAATTCCCATCCAATGGGTCGAATTAATAGTAAAATAGGTTGGTCAAATTAAATGTTGCATCTAGAGAGTTAGAAGGGTTAACCGCTATAAAGGGGTAGATTTCTCCATCTAACGGTAACTTGGTCACACAGTAAGTTCAACAACATTGTTTTTCTCAATAAGTTGAGGGTTATTAAGGCATTCTAAGATTGCATTAGCTTCCGAAATTCAAATCCATTATTTATGAACTTGCTCTTTGGCAATTTTTCATAAATAAATATGGCAATTTGTCATTTAAAAAAAAAAAAATTGTGTTAGGGAAATTTTATTGGGAGTAGTTGTCAATATTGCTGAAAAAAAAGAGGTAGGAAAATCATATATTTTATTATTATTCAACTTTGCGGCTATAATATATTTGGGCCAAAATTGTTGAAGACATGGTTGACAAAATGTGGATGTAATCTCCTAATGAAGAATTAGTGTATCACTGCATATTTTCCCACTTTGGCATGTGAGAAGATGGGTCGTCTTGAAGAAACCCTAGAAAACAACCAGAAACTTCTTGATGAACTAGTGAAAATATATAGTCATTTATACACCAATAACTCCTTAGAACATTGTCAAAAAGCAACCATGGGAAGTGAAGGAAGGACATGAAAGACGAGCTAAGCTCTTCATAGTTGGATCTGAATTGCAACAAACAAATTTAGCCATAGACCTTCATAGGTTGGAGGAAATAGACACGTGTCTATTCGCGCTGGGGCAACCATAATGGAAGAACTTATTTGGGCTCTTAAGCCATCCATGCTTGCACTAATATAACCCAAATTTTGGGAACATCATTGTGAAGAGGTCATGCTCATAGTTTCTTCTTGTCTCAGTACGATCATGGCTTTAACATCACCCTTACTTCCTTACAATAATGATATCATGAGGGAGATATTGCAACCAGTAGTAGAATACCTTCAAGGATTGAACAACATCATGCCTCCTACTTTTTAGAAGCGGCGTAGAATCTTAGAACTCATGGCAGAGTTCAACTTTGGCACATTCATGTTGAATTTGGAATGTGACGAATTAATATTTCAGGTGTTCCAAAACTTTTACACCAACATTACATCATCTCATGCAGTCCGCGTCAAAACAAGCATGTAAATATTGTGTCCTTGTTCTTAGAAGGATATGTCAACATCTACAAGATACTAAAATCCAAATTTTTGACCATTTGGAGAAAGGAACTAAGTATATCACCAACTGCCTACTAACTAGGCGAGAAGTTGGTCATGCAAAATATAAAATTTCTCAAAAGGATGTTAAATAAGAAGGAGGTTAAAACGATTGATGGAACAAGCAAGAATAAAGTTAGTAAAATCTACATCAATAATGAACTAAGAAGGAGAGGGCTATGCTTTATGTGCAAGGGATCTTAGGCACTTACCCATTCATGTCTAGGTGATAAGGATTTAACAAGGACAAAAACAGAGGATATTCCTTCAGATCATGGGGAATCTTCTATAGTTGGATCTATTGATTTTCAGGATGGTGAGCAGCATCGTGATATTATTGAGGGAGATTTGTGGGATGAAAAACATTCATACATGCATGAGGAAATTATACCTAATAGTGTTGATGAGGTATAATCCTATACAACTGAGTCCATAGGTCTCCAGGGGGATGTCCATAAATAATATGAGCATTCAAGTATAGATAGCAATCCACAAACTACATTTATGTTCGACAACTAGAGAGGATGAACACCATATTGTCTTCACATATGGAGGACGCCAAGGAAACTTGAGAGAGGAGCCAAAAATAGTGAACCGACATGATGAGCATGATCATGAGGGGGAGTATGACAAACATAACGTGTAGGATGAACCATTCTCATAGAGTCGGTCAAAGGCTCAAG
The DNA here is from genome assembly GCA_034641835.2 of Pinus albicaulis. Lineage (NCBI taxonomy): Eukaryota > Viridiplantae > Streptophyta > Pinopsida > Pinales > Pinaceae > Pinus > Pinus albicaulis. The sequence continues at coordinate 615,220,301 of CM076577.1, read as the reverse complement.
TTGAAGTTGTGATCATTGGGCATCCGATGCAGACAGGTACAAAGACATTCAACAAGGCACCAAAACCACCAAAAAAGGACTTTCGGGGAAAGATCGTGCATTTCAAGAAAAATATTATGATGTTGAAGAAAAGAGTTTGGACAACCCGAGGCACTGTCTTATAGGATAACATAAAAATTGAGGAACTCATAGGGGTATGTGTTGAGTTAGAAAGTTTTCCAGTGTAAAGGAACGTCGCAAGTCCCTGACAAGGCAACATGAGGAGTACAGTTGGGAGTTCCAGAGCATCCCTCTACATGAGTACATAGATAGGGCTTATGGCACTACTAACCTACCTTTATACATTAGGGAGAGCATGGAAGAGTTCTCCAAATGGATTATGTTGGGTGACCGGGTGGAGCAGCATGAGTTGAGCATCGGGAAGCGTCAACATAGTAGACTTATTCCATGTGCATACATTCATGCATTAGATTGTTCCCACGGGATGGATTGGTGAGAGATTATGAGTTGGAACTCTATTGAGGGGATGATTCCTTGGATGATACTATTAGCCAAGGGCGTATTGCAGCGTGGGCCCTTAGGCACGGGAAGTGATGGAGGGTTGAGATGGTATCATGACCCACGGGTCCCAAGACTTAAGTGGCATTAGGATCTAGGTGAATCTATTGAGGGAAGGATTGGTGAGAGGATTGTTTTGGATCCAGGTATCGAAGGATCCATTCGAGATCATTGAGTATGGAGGCATGGAATAACACACTAGTTTGTATAGGATCATGGTATCAGTATACAAATGGTTTTGCTATGGATAAAAGTGGATTGCTTGAGGGCAAGCAATATTTGGGCTGGAGGATTTGTAATATTCCCTTTTTTTATATGGTCAAAATGGATGGAAATTGTCCATGGACCATGGTATCCACTGTGGTATTAGACCATGATATCTCCCCATCGTATTTTCCTTCATTTTTCAAGGGAAAATAATAAAATAAGGTTTCTACAGAGTCCATCAATCCTAAAAAAGGGGGTAGGAGCTAGGCATTTGGATCATTATGAGTTTATCTATCTATTTATGTTTTCTTGAGAGCTTGGCGTGGCTAGTTTCTATTTGATCCCAGGATGAAAACCCCAATGTGATCTTTGTTGGGTGGATCTATTATGGGTCCACAAGTGTGCTTCTCAGTTCAGTTGGTCTAGTCTTTGTTGAGCAATTGTCTTGGCATACATTGTCTTTTAATTATTTGTTAAATAAAGTGACTTCTATTTTTTGTTTAACGTGTGTTCTATGTTTTGGCGAATTGATTTCTCAAATATTTTCATTGTAAATGCATGCATTATAACAAGATCTAAAAATTGCTATTAATTAAAACATTTTGGTGATCTAGATTCCTTTAGAATTTGCTTGCTTGGAATCTTACAATACAACTATATATAATCTTGCAACAGATTTAAATGAAAGCATCATTCCCATCTCAAGTGGATATTTGAATGAGAACATTATTCCCATCTCATTTGGATATTTGATAGGTAATTTTGCTTCCTCGGAATTTTACCATACAACTATATATAGTCTTGCAACAAATTTGAATGAGAGCATCCTTACCGTCTCATTTGAATATTTGATTGATTTATGGGTTAACGAATGGTTATAGAATAATTTGAAAAGAAATATAAATTTATTAATTAAATAAATTTATGTTTTTTATTTCATATTAAAAAATTAATATGATGAAATGCGTATAGTAAGATTCTAAACCTTTAAAAAAATTAAAAAATATATACGAAATAAAAAATAAAATTTGCCATATAATTAGATTCAAAATAAAGTATAAACAACTTCGTAAAAGAGGCTAAGAGGCTATGTCCTTTTATCTATAAAGGAGAGGTTTAACATGCCCATTACAAATATATCACTTTATATACAATCTTGTAACCTTACAATGGTTTGTGAAATGAATTCGTATTTCTAATTTTACTTATTGGAAATATATATTAATATGGATAAAATGCACACAGTAAAATGATGGACTAAAATAATAATTTACAGATTTGGATTTACTATGGTTAAAAGTTGTTGAAATAAGTAGTAAATTAAATTAATTTTAAAAATTAAAAAATTAATAGAAACAATTATATTAAATATTTAAAAATTCATAAAAAATTTGAAATATTAATATTAATAATTTATTAGATTATTTATAATCAATTTGTTTATTATTAAATTTTTATTTATATAGTTTATGGATTTAGAGATTACTCTTTTTACCTATGTAGTTTATGGATTTAGAGATTACTTTGTACTAGGAATATTAATCCAAAGGGTTTTCCTCGAGAATTGAGTTAACTCACCGACCTATTTCTTTATTATTGATTATATTATATTATATTTAATTATATTTGATGGTGGTTGATTATGGTGTATTATGATTTGGTGTAGTCTATTTTTTTTTTTAATTTTAGATTTTATTTTTTTCTACAATAAGATAAATAAAGGTTTTTGAATGCATAAATTGATTTCGCACTTCTAAAAAACCTTAGATAGCTAGGATTACGTAGATTTCATGTTTAAACTTGTGATTCCAACCAATTCTTCCAAATTTTGGGAAAAAATGACCACAAGATATCCCCAAAAAAAATCAAAATGTAGACAAGCTAGAATATGACTTATGATATTTCATTAGTTACAAATAATTATTTTTATTTATGATGTTGAATATGGTTGAGCACAGTGAACTTCAGTTGACTATAGTTAACTTTATTTATCATGGTTGAACATGGATTTTTAAGGTTAACCCTTTTGACCATAGTTAATCTTGTTGACCATCTAAGTAAAGTGGAATATCATAGACCTTGTTGGCCATGTTGACCCTGATTTTCTATAGTTTACCATAATGCTCATGGTTGACTATGGTTAAAAATTGTTGACTATTATTTAATATTGCTCACCATGGTTCATTAAGTATTTTTGACCATATTGACTATGTTTAACAATGGTTCACTCTGGTTAATACTAATGAGTAAAGTGATGCTTGATACAAAATGAGGGATGGTGGGATGGAAGGCTCCATGTTCCTTTGATTCCTCTTATAGACCTCCTTGCTTATATATATATATATATATATATATATATATATATATATATATATATATATATATATATATATATATATATATATATATATATTAAATTGCATTTTTAAATGAATAAATGGATTAGATGTCTTCCAAATCTCTTTAAAAATCTAGAATGTCTAGACTAGTTGAAATATTCTAATGATGTATTTTTTTAACATTATATAATGTGTACTTCACATTAATATAGATATTAAAATATTTTATTTATAAATCACAATGTCCACATTAAAATGCTTCTTTGTTATTAATATAGATTTATTTTAGACTCTTTTATTTTCAATTACTTTTTTTCTTTGCATATTAAAATGTTTTATTATGCCAACATTAAAATAACTTTTTTGTTGTTCTAGTTCATATTAAAATATAATAATGAACATGGATATTCAAATAGTTTATTTAGGTAGTATATTAAAATATTGTAAATATTTATAATTTTTATTTTTAATGATTTATCTTTCTTTAAAATTTTATAAAAAATTATGATATTTAATATGAAAATTAAAATATAAAATAGAGAAATGTCTTTATCATATCTCTTTTATGTTTTATAATATATTTAATATTGTTAACAAAATGTGAATATTCATTTTTTTTCTAATTTTAATATACATATTAAAAAAACATATATGTATCTCTTTTATGTTTTATAATATATTTAATATTGTTAACAAAATGTGAATATTCATTTTTTTTCTAATTTTAATATACATATTAAAAAAACATATATGTATCAATTAAAAGTTGACTATCAAAAAAATTGAAATTGTACATCTCCTTTCTAATAAGTTGTAAAATATTCATCTCAACATAATTATTATTAAAAAAATAAAAATTAAAAGACATAAATTATTCTTATAAATCATTTGAATTATTTATATAAATCTGTGAACAACATCTTGCTTGGAATCAATTATTCTTTTAAATCTTAAAGCAAAAAAGTGCATTTTATCTAAAGAGATTTAAAATTACATTTATTCAGTTATATTTATTCGATTGTAAGTCCCACACATTCCTGTTATCTAATTTGTGTTATCACGACAATTAGAGATGGTGCCACTCGCTTTATTCGTATTAATGTTTTCCAAAGGAGGCAATGTGTTGTTCCCATTGCATTTATTCTAAACTTTAGACCCTTTGGGAAAAGACGAATTTATTCCTCAAAACCCTTTAGCATCCAAAGGAACAACGTTGGATGGATTTTTCGGTATAAAATCTGTGGGCCACCACCACGCATATGGCAAACTCACAGCACTCGGGTTTCGGTGTAAACTCTGGTGGTTGGGCACCACTACGCATATTTTTTATATCTTTGTAATTGACTTTTTTTAAGTTTCATAATCTTAGTGCATAAATTTCATCATACTTATATATATATATAAAGTAAGAGTAAGATCTATTAATAATGAAACATATGTTACAAGGAAGCTCAGGCCTCAGCAGTGTTGGCTTGTGTTAATGTCATAATGTCAGCTAGAATAGCAAAAATAGCAAAAATTGGAGCTACCCACGAGGGGAAACCAGCCCATATAGAGTTTGCAATGCTGCCTCGAGAGAGGAAACCAACAATAAAAGAAATAAGTAAATGTACCCAGCATGGACATAAACAAATAGCAAAACTAAAGAGCTATAAGCTTGAAACCTAAGGAGACCTAATGATCTGAGCATCATGAGAAACTGAAGGTGGTTCTTCAACAATCAGACATTTGTATTCATCATCATCTGCGGATTGGAGGCCAATTGCGTCCTAGTGAGGTGCGACAGTCTCAGCACCCATTCCTTCGTCCTGCAACCGCCTCTCCTTGTAGTAGCCCGAGCTGCCGCCACTGTTAGAGCCAGAATTGTGCTCTGTCAGAACTTGATGAGCTTTTACTTCTTCAGAGGGGTCGGGGTGACTTTGCTGGCCTTGAGGCGGAATGGGTTGGCTAGGGACATGGGCATCGCCAGTTACTTCGCGGAAAGAGACAGAAATGGTGGCCACGACGAGAGGGTTGTTAGTGGAGCACTGAAACTGAAAGTGGGCCGTGGCAGGGGGTGGTGAAGAGAGAGAGGAATGCCGATGAGGCTGAGGCAGTGTTGGAGGCTCAGAGGCAGGGTGGCGAGCAGAGGAACCGAAGAGACAACCCCGGCCACTGCGGGTATTAGGGTATCTGCCCCATGAGTGTTCAAGGGAGGAGGACGAAGAGCTGGAAAGGGAGGAGGGCACATGACGCGAAGCTCGGCCTCTGCTGCTGCCCCTCCGGCATCGCATGCGATGTCTCATGCGAGGCATGTCAGCACAGTGGGGGTGAGAGCAGCCTTGAGCAGCGGAAGAGGCGGGATAGGCGTGGAGAAGCCAAGATGTGGAGGGTGAGACAGGTCCGAAAGAAGCCGAGAGACGCAGGTGACAGTGGGGGCTCTGAGAATGATGGAAACCCGGGAGAAACTCAATCCAACTGCTGAGACTACAACGCTTCCCAATTGACGTGCAAGAGCTTGGCTCCGCAGCCGCAGAGGAGCAATTACTGCGCAGAGGAGGGAGATGACTTGGCATAGAACCAGCAGAGGGGAGCTGGAGCATCACAGAGAGACCAAGAGCATAGCCAGAGAGCCGAGGAGTGCAGCAGGAGAGCGGCATTTTGAAGCGATGATGCCTGCCTCGTCCACAGCAACGGAGTAAATGCCTCGCAAGGTGACAACGAGGAGTCTTAAATGCATCAGGGCGCTAGCGGTTTGGCTTGTGGGTGGCCATGTGGCCATGCCATGCGCCATCCCATAGATCAAGTGCCGTATTAACCTTCATAAACACCCGCATCCGGGGTAATATATTTCTTTATTATGTGACACTAAAAACATAAATTTATTTAATTAATAAATTCATATTTCTTATTCAATTATATGCACATAAAATCAATCCAACCTCCAAATTCCAAATTAGATGGAAATGATGCTCCCATAAAATCATTCAAATATCCAAATGAGATGGGAATGATGGAAATGATGTTCTTATTCAAATTTGTTGCAAAACTAGATATTGTTGTGTATCTATCTATACTATATTACTATATTACCAAATGTGTGATTGCAACTCTCTATATATATGCAATAAAAGATAAACTCTTGAATGGCTGACTGGCCATCAAATTTTAGATCATTAATCACTACTACACAAAGGATCACATTTTAGATCATTAATCACTACTACACAAAGGACACTTTCAAGACATTTTTTTAAGACAAAAGAAATATTTTGTCTTAAAATGTCATTTTTTATTTTAGCTAGTTTATATCAAAATTTAATATCAATTAAATTCTCTTAAATATAAAATTTAAGATAAAAACAATTTAAGACAAAAAAAAATTGACAAAACTTTATACTTAAAAGACACTAATAGTTTGAGACAAAAATATTTTTAGGCAAAACTTTATATTTAAGACAATGACAATTAAGGTGAAACCCATTTAAAACACTTAACAATTAAGACAAAACCATATCAATTTAATACAATATTATCTAACACCTGCAAACTGATAGTGCACCCTAAGTTTGCTAAGTTGCAAGCTACTACTATCTTGCGCCTATATCAAGGTTGTTATTTCACTTACCATTTTGTGGGGGTACCAACTCTGATGAACACGAGAGCTTTTCCTAGCAATATTTCCCGAACATCATTTCCTCTTCTATCCCTTCAATATCTGCTAATACGATTAGAGACAACTAGTTTGTCGTTGCACTCGGGAAGTTTGCACATAGTTTCCATGAGTGGATAAGATATAATTATATTTTAAATTTTTAAAAACAGATATTCAAACCACATGAAATTTAATCATATCAATTTCTTTCTTTTATATTATATTTTTCTTTTTTCGTTAATCCTTTTTAAGTAAATATAAATTAGAATAGGCTAATTATATTAATTTTTTTTAATTAATTGTAAAATTAAAATATAACATTTTAAAAAGTTAGAAGATTTTTAAGTAGCACAACCACATTAAAAATATTAATGTGGTTGATATAGCCAAAGGCTTCATTTGTATCTACCACTGATAAATATATAACAATAGAAATAATAATACAAAAAAAATTATTGCAATAAATTAAAAAAATTAAACATTAATGGCATTAAACATTAATTTTCAACCTTGGAATGTGTTGTTCCACCCAACATATATGATATAAAGCTAAACATTGAGGTATACTGGGGGAAATGAGGTAGAGATGTGCACAAGTTAAGCTAACGGAAGTCATTTGAAATGAAATTAGATTTGGAGCACATGTTGAGGCGCCCACATATCTAATTAAATTGAATTGTTGGTTTCCAACCACCACCTCTGGGAGGAAAGGCCGAGGCCACCACTATCGGATAATAACAACAAAAAATGTTAATATCGTTAACAAGATTAGTTTCATGAGACAGGAATAGAGTGCCGAGCGAAATCATTGTCATTGAATCAAAGGAATAATATACCACCGACATCAAATTTGTTTAATTTATTAAAATTCAACGCAATCCAATAGACTCTCTAACACACCACAGTCGTTGATAAGCATTCAAATGAAGCATTTTTTCAACATATTCCCTTGTATATCAATTTAGGTCGTCAATTAAAAAAAAAAATCAACAAACCCTCATCCACTTAAAGTTGAAATAAGAAGCCCCTTTTTTTGTGGGGGAAAAGTCTCCTCATAATTGACCCCTTCTTTTTGTGCAAAACCTTTTGCCACAAGCCTGGATTTATGCTTGTCAATTGAGTCATTTTATTTATACTTGTCCTTGAAGACCCACTTGTATCCTATTGGTTTGGTTCCCAATATAGGATCAACCATCTTCTAGGTGTCATTCTTTATCAACGCGTCATATTATTTCTGCATTGCTTCTTTTTATTCATCATCAAAAGTTTCTATGAAGGAAGTTTGTTCAAAATCTATAGAAAAATTTAGTTCAAAATCATAAGAAACATCCATATCAACAAGTGAATCAAGATCGTCTACATCACCTCCATTATGTTTGGTTGAGCTTCTTTTTCTATTCTTTCCAACCTCAACAAAATGAACACTTTTAAGTGTCTTTGTTGACCATTTTGGAGGACCTTTCTGAGATGGCCCAGGTTGCTCAGTTGACTGAGATGGGGCTGAATCAAGATTTAGCCTCCAAATTATGTCAATCACATCACTCAAAGTATCATCTCGATTAGTGGTTGGAACTTCATGTGGGGGAGAGAGTGCTTTAGAAGGAGATTCCATAGATTGATCTAGTATAGAGATCCCCTCCTTCAAGATGTGGAATCTCATTATCAAACTCTTGAAAAGACTTTGCATGTCTAAATATATCAAAATGATAAAGTTGGGCTTGAAAATACTTTGCATGTCTGAATATATCAAAGTGATAAATTTGTCGCTCAACAACATTGTTAGTCTTGGAAGATTCTAGAAATAGCACATCTCTAGATATTATAAACTTCTTATTCACTCTATCATAGAGATGATGTGCTTTGGAGGAATTTGAGTACCCCAAGAAGATACATTTGTAACTCCTTACACTGAGTTTGTTTCTTTATTCCTTAAGTATGAAGGCATAACAGGTGGAACCAAAAACCCTGAGATGCCTCATTGAAGGAATGTGTCCATACCACATTTCATGGGGAGTCTTGTTTCTGATAACATGAAATGGACACCTATTTTTTTATATACAAAACACATAGAACCGCATCAACCCAAAACATCGGCTTAACATTCTTGAAAAACATCATTTAATGTACTGTATTTAGGATTGTCATGCTCATTCTTTCAGCTACTATGTTTTTTTGGGGATTATAAGGCATGGTTGTTTGATGTTTGATCCCATGCTGGCGAAGATAGTTTTCAAATTCATTTGAACTATAGTATTTTCCATTATCAATACGAATAGAGTCAATACGAGATTATGCATAATTTTTAATCCATGCATAAAGGTTCTTAAATGTTTGAAATGCTTCAGATTTGTTCTTCAATAAATAAACCCAACACATTCTAGTGTAGTCATCAATAAATTTCATAATATAATTATTTCCATTTGCAAAAGGAATAGGCATAGGGCCACACAAATCAAAATGAATGACTTTAAGCTTTCTATTTGATATGGAATGAGAATCATGAAATGATTGTTTGTTGTGGTTTCCTAAGATACAAGCATCACGTTGCTTAAATTTCCTAGGAATAGTTGGAAACTAGTAACACCATTTTTCTTTGACAAACAAAGGCTATCATAGTTCAAATGTTCAAATATAGCATGCCATAAAAGACTTGATGGAGTGTACCTTCATCATAATGATAATTGTATATAAAACTTTGTGCACAAGCAGAGGTTCCTTACAGCTTCAGAAGTATTTCTTATTCTATCCCAATCATGACAAGTGAATGATATGATGCTTTTTTTACCTCAACCTTTCCATCAAATATATGAATGGAGTGTCCTTACTGGAGGATGTGGACCAAATATAGTAAGTTTCTCCTCAACTCCAGGAGGTATAAAACATCATGTAGAAGAAAGTCTAGAAGTCCGGGCAATTTGAGCTTGATCATGTCAAGCCTTGATGGCTTAAGTTTTGAATTTTCTGCAAAGTATACTGCTCCATCAACATTATCAATGAATTATTCAAAGAAATATCTTTTGAAATTCATGTGGCATGTTGCTCCTAAATCAAGAAAATAAGAATATTTTCATGAAGCAAGTGAAGTATTAAACGTCTTCAATTACTCCAATGTTGCAATGTGGCACAACATAATGAGTGGATTGAGGTGCTTTACCTTTCCCTTTACCAGGTATTTTACCATGTTCAATGAAGGATTGTTTAATGTTGCTGCCATAGGCAACACACTGCATTAATAAACTTATGATACCAAACAACACACAGTGATGAACCATTGAACCAGCTAGACATCAATGCAGACTATAGGGGTGTCATTCCAAAGAACTAGTGTTCATCAGCATCCAGATGAAGAGTCTCCTACTCAATGCAGCGTATACACAGTTCAAACACACCATGCAATTCAGAGCTTGCTCAAATCAATGCACCACAAGTTCTACAAGGGTTGAGGGCACATGGGATTGATGTCTGCATGTTGGCTCTCAACGTTACACAATGTTTAGTCCTTAAAACAATTGCATTGATACCAGGCAGGTAACATTCAATCCAATATCAAACACATCCCAACACTTCGCAATATTCAATGCATTCAACACACAATGACATAGTTACAACATAGAGAGAATTGAACACACCAATCAACATGGTTCACGACCATTAAAAAGGACTCACCACAACATTTAAACAACCATCCATACACATGACTTGCAAGCCTATTTAGAAGTTAAACAATGCTCAGGATTAGCAGGGGTTACGAACTATAACAACCTTAGTTAAAAATCCATGTAATAAAGTTAATAAATGTAAAATAGTAACTAAGGTCATGGGACACGTGTTGTGAGTTGAATGTTGGGCAAAACAATCCTAGTGTGGGTGTTCATTTGGTTTATTATGGATAAGGAAATTGGAAAAGGATTTGGAAAGGCATGAGACATTAATTGACATTTTATTTATGAAAATAACAGAAATTAGGAGAAAAGGAAGGTGAAAGGTCACAAGTTGCATGTGAGGAGGAATATGAATGAAAATAATGGAAAATTGAAGAAAATAGAGGTCTCATTAATTAAAAGGCTCATGAGGATCAATTTGCAACCTTTTTTCAGTTCAGTTTTGGAGCTCTCCCTCTATTCTCTCTCTCTCACACACTCTTGGACTTAGTTTTCTTAGAACACTTTAGCATTAGATCAATAAAAGCAAAGAAGGCAAGAGGAAGCAAAGATCAAGTAAGGAAGAGTAGGATCAAGCGACTACAACAAGATTATTTGTAGGGATCGATTTGCATGTATGATTTCCTTGTTAGTTTTGGCATGCATGGTTATGCAACTGTGTTCTTGGTTCTCTTGCTATAATTGGCATGAGTTTTTCCACATGTGACAATGTTCTTTAGCCTTTCCTTACCATTTCTGGATAACCATGGTGTGATGGAGTTCTCATGTTTTGGTTGAGTTGGATTGTCAAATGGATTCAAAATTGAGCGAGGTGGTCTTTGAAAGAAAGAACACATGGCCTAGTGATCCTTGAATCAAACTATGGATTGCGGTAAAGCCTTGGCATAGTAACTCTTGAACCAGTCTGTGGGTTGCGGTAAAGCTAGATTTTGTGTTACCTCGGTGGGCCTAAGAACCCTCAACCAGTGAATGGCAGAATATATGGTAAATCCTAGAGGGTGTAGTATCGATTAGGCCTAGGGATCCTTGACCATTGTATGGTGGGATGTACAGTAAATTCTAGAGAATAGGAGATAGGAAAATTATTCACTGTGTAGGTGGAGAAATCTAATGACTTCCAAGCTTGTTTAAGGCCTAGTGATTTGGTGGGGATTGCGATATAGCTTGGTTCTATTAATGAGGGTTAAGTCAAGGTAGTTTAGCCTCAGGAAGCCCTGGTTGATTTTGGTTATGAGATCCACAAACTTTCTTGGAATATGGCATGGGGGTGATTGGTTGAAAGAAATATTTGGTTCATCCAATCTATAGTCGGGTGGTACGTGGAAGTCCCAAACCTAGTTGGCTTATGCATTCATTAATAAGATCTTCTTCTCTTTGGTATTTCAAGTGTAATTGTACTGACTTATATGTGGATTATATGGTTGTTATATCCTTATTATTTTGTTGTTTATATGTTGGTTATGAGTATGTTATATGACAGTGATGATGTATGACTCTCATCGTGTTTTCATTTGTAAATGAATGAAAAATGAATATATGACCTAATGGATGATAATGTAGCTAATGTGATAAGGCATCAATGCTTCTTAGTGATTCTCAGATAAGTATGAGACCCCTATGCTCAGATATGTTGTTATGACCTCTACAATGCATATTTGTGACATGTTTGACGAAATGTTTGTCATGGATAGTAGGGGTCCATTTAAGTCATTGTTCAGTTATTTTCATTAGTATCAGTGTTTCAATGTTACCTTTCATTTCTAGAAGTTTCATGAAGTTCTGAGTTGTGGCCTGAGTCCTAGCCCTGAAAAAGTGGCACATAATCCAGGATCACAGGCTCAAAACTAGTTGAAAACGTCCCCAGTCGCTGGCATGCCCTTGTTGTGGGAGAGATTAAAGGGTCCCTGTCACATGCATGCCCATTTCATGGGAGCAGCTGAGGCTTTAGGTCGGTAAAATGTCAATTTAACTCAAATGTTGGTCACCTTGAAGGGTTCGCTGGCTCCTGAAGGTTCTACAACATGTGTAGAAGGTCAAATTGGTTGTATTTTGTCGATTCCACTTTCTTAATTGTACATGAGGAGTTGAATCATATCATATTAGCCCCTCATCACATGTTTACCCCAACAGGTCGATTAACTTGGGTAAATATGGGAGGAGGGTGTTACAAGAACAAAGTAATATATATATGCTACAACTCTTTTACAACAATGCTCATTTTTAGCAGCTCACATTCCAATGCATACTAATCCAACACATTTCAACGTAGGGTTTGAATGCGACAATTCAACGTTGTTGCAAGAGAGCATGCACTATTGAAAGAATCAACCATAATTTGTAGGAATTCTAGGCACAATTCAACAATCTTATCGGGACTTCAAATGAACTCGCAAGGAATATACACCAAGGGCACAGGTTTTGAATAAGCGCATAGCTATATAGAGCGCAAAGGGAAAAAATATTTCAAGAACTAATGGTAGGGAATATGGTAGTGAATAGGAGCTACAAGAGTAGAGAGCTGAATTGGGGCTTGTTGCTCTGATACCATGTCAGACCAAGTTTGTAACTCCAAATCAAATTGTGTTTTGTATTAAGAGAGGATATGAATATATACAAATGTGAGGGAGACTATTTGGTTTCATCTCCCAATGTCTCTTTGTCTTCTAACTTCCTTTATTTTTTTCTATTTAGAATGTTTACATAAGTTTTTCTAATCCCAAAGACTAGTGTCAACATTTCCAATCTGAAGTCTTTCTATTTATTTTCTTGTTGCATGAGCACACCCGTAAGCCATAGCGGCTTCACTTTATTAATTATCATGTTCATTCATAAATGGGGTTTTAAAAGTGTGAAAAATAGAGCCAATATATTATATATATTGGGGGTGAGGGTTATAGGTTTTGGAGGTATTAAAATGAGTTTTTTGTAAAACTAGGGGACATCTACTAAAATAGGCACGTAGTAATATTGACTATTTAGTAATAAAAATAAAAGGGTAATCTATATTGCGAACACACTAATGGTTGTTTATCTCACCACTTGAAAGGATGTTACAAGTTCAAACAACCACATGAGGGAGAATATTATACACTAGTAGTACTTTTTACAACGTTTCAAATCAGATGTGAATGGAGAGGACTTTGCAAGGGTTTTCTGCGAGGGTCAAGGGTTTATAGGATTTGATAGTTTATCATAATGGTGACACGAGGAGGCGTTATCCAACACAATTTGGTCAGGGGAGGTGGATTCAATTGTAGGTTTGGTCGTGGTGAAGATCCCAAAGGTTGTGAGATTTTTTCTAGCGGTTGGTGAGGACAATGATAATTGTTCTTTCCTCACTTCTTCACCCCTGTGAGCATCACCCGATGCAATGAGTGCTAAGTGGACTATTCAAAAAATCATGAGAAATTAATCAATTACGACTACCTCTGATGGAAATGGTCATAGATGAATGACTTACTTAACGCATTTGAATCCAAAAAAAGATATCTAATATAATGCACTGCATAAACCCTTCATTACATTTAATATAATTAACAAAATATGTATATTTATTTTTTTTAATTTAAATATACATATTTTTATTTTATTTTAAAAGAAATATGTATCAATTAAAGGTTGAGTACAAAAGAAATTATATATCTCCCTCATAATGAGTTGTAAATGCTCAACGTAATTATTATTTTAAAAAAACTTTAGATGAAATAACATCTCTTTTTTGGGCATAAATTTTTCTTATAAATCATTTAAATTATTTTTATAAATTTGTTAACAACCTCTGGCTTGGAATGAATTATTCTTTTAAATCTTTTAAGCAGAGATTTAAAATTATATTTATTCAATTATATTTATTCGATTGTAAGTCCTATACATTATTGTTATCAGGAAAATTAGAGATGGTGTCACTCGCTTTCAGAACGAATTTACTTGTATTAGTGTTTTGCAACGGAGGCAATGTGTTGTTCCCATTGCATTTATTCCTATAAACCTTTAGGCGACAAAGGCATTTATTCCTGTAAACCCTTTAGGAAAAGACACAATTTATTTCTCAAAACCCTTTAACTTTGAAAGGAAAATTTTATTATTATCAACATTATAATATTTTTTATTTTAATTTATTTTTGTAAGATTCGTACTACTTTATTTTTATTTATTTTCTATAATATGATACATGAAGATATAACAATTTTGTGGTTTCAACTTGCCTGGAAACCGAATCTGTTGGCCACCTAATGGCCTGATATGCTATCCAAAAAATTAAAATCTTAAACCTATTAAAGCAGACAAACATAACTTAAATATAAAAAATATAGGCTAAACTTATAATATTTTTTATTAAAAATAACTCAACATGTATATTTATTTATATTAATTTTTTTAAATTATATTTTATTTTTATTAAAATAATATTTATTAACATAAAATTGAATACAAACAAAATTATACATCTCTTTTATATTAGATTATAGAATAAATCTTTCCCTACCATAAATAAAAATAAATAAATAAATATTATATTAATTTTGAAAAAATAATATCATATAAATATTATTTTAATTTATTTAACCTATCCATAAGTTGTTAACGTACCCAACCTGTCACCTAAATTGGGAAAGTCGAAACTTCAAAAACTTTTTTTTGCTAACTCGTTCATGTTATATATTCTCATATCTTAAATTATTTTCTACTAACACATTTATGTTATATATTTTCATATCTTAAATGATATTTTTTAACTTCACATCATAAAATCCAATCCACTAACTTCACGCTCTTATTCCTATGTTAATGGAAAGGAGGACCTACGAAGCGAGAAGAGGAACCATATAAATAAATCAGTGTCACGTTTTCGCGTAGAAAATAATAGAAATAGAAATTTTAGTAGGATTGTAAGAAAATTTTGAAAATTTAGATGAGAGTCGTTAACCTTCATGATTTTGGGTGTCCAAATTAAAAATGGATCATCCAAATAAAATAATGAACTCCTTAAATTACATCTTTAAATAATATGCATCTGATTTGTACGTATCCTATGTCAATGGAAAGGAGGACTTTGATATTTTTGAACTTTTTATTACATTAATCCAATACACCAACTTCATGCACTTATTCCTATGTTAACATAAAAGAGGACTAACAATGTGACAAGACGAATCATATTTTCCAGATGTTCTCAGACACGAAAATAATTAACGGTGCTAAAGATACCATAATATCAAACTGTAATTAAACTGTGCTTTAAGATCCAGAAAGCTCAGATGCTTTCACTTGACAATAATATTAAGGAACAATCACAAACATTAAGCTGGTGGTGAAATCAAAAGATTTAAGAGTTCACAGCGCTTCTGGTACATTTGGAAGGCATTAAAAAATTAAATCATTATTAATTATAATCTTAATAATTAATAATAGCATAGAAAAATACCATTCACAAAGAAAACTAATATTCATGCCTTTTTCTTTACATTTTCTAATTATATTATATTAATACATTTAGTCATTTTCTTATTATATGTATTTTCTACTACAAAGTTGATGTGAAGTCCTATTCTACTACAACTTTCAACTTGACACTTGAAGATAGTTTTCATTGTCTACGTGGATCATTCTCAATCACCTCGTCTACATGCATGCCTGTCGCATGACTTCCATGCCTTATGTCGGGGCCGCAATGCTAGGGGTACCTTGAATGCAGCAGGCAATCAGAATGCTCCAGTACCGAAACATGGCTCACGCTCTGGGTACTTTGAATGATGGAGGCAGTGATGGTAGCCACTTGACATGATTGCCACTTGTGGTTTCTTTCTGGGCAAAGGCTTCTGAGTAATGTTCAGAATAGCCAGCTGCCATGTAAACTCGACCTGGCACATGATTACGTACACTAAATAATTGTTGCTTCAGTTAATAACTGCTGCAAGGACGCCACCATGTAAACTCGGCCTGGTTTATGCCATGGATGCAAAGATGGCTTGCTATATGTGTGGATTGCAGTGTTCGAGGAATGGATCCTTTTTGGAGCAAAACTCATCCTTTTGTTTGGAAAACCTCAGCCTTATTTCAGAGGTAAACTCGGCCTAGAATTGATCTTATTGTGGTTAACTTCAGACCTGAAACTTGATCCTCGGTGACCTAAGAATTTCGGCCCTAAAGGAACAGATTTTTAGACCTGTGGCATTTCAGGCTTCGGCCCTGTTGTAACGTGCAGAACTCAACCCTGTGACAGACTACAGACCTCAGTTCTCTGTGACAAACCTCGTCCCCTATCAAAAATTGCAGATTTTGTTGAAATTTCTGAGAATTCCAGAACAGCAATGGAGAGAGTAATACTCTCCTCTTCTAACACAGAGAAATATAAAAAATTTCACTCACAGGAGACAGAGTTTCCACATGAAATTCTATTTCATTAACTTCAAAACAAAACTATTACAAATCTGGACTGCTTCAGAAACGCAGTGCTCAGAATAGACTTCACTGTCTCTCAAAAAAAATTACTACGCACTGTCGTGCTTGATAAATAAACACTCTGTCTCTGCCAAATGAAAAAACAAATAATCTGTCTCTGCCAAATGAAAAAACAAATGCACTGCTGTGCAAAAGAAATTCTGTTCTGTGTAGAATAACAAAAACTTACATTACCTCACAAGCTCTTACAATATATATATGTCGTGCATATCATATAAAAACTTTACAAACTATATCATTTAAATAAATTTAAAACTAAATATATTCAATTGACTGTCGGGCCCATTTTACAATTAAAACCTATTGTATAATTGTATCGGGTCCGTGTTTTAAACAAAAACAAATGACCAAACGAAAACTGCGATTGTCGATCAATAAACGGATGCGATGCAACAATTAACTCCGGCCTATAAAACATCGGGTCCGGACTTCAACACATAACAAACGACCAACCGAAATTTCTTATTGCGATTGGCAAAGCGGATGCGATGGGCATATTTGAATCTGTCATATAATATGCGTTGGGTCCGTGTTTGGTTAATGCAATCGGGCCATAATACAATGAGCCCCCGATTGACATACTTGAAACTGTTCAATAGACTGCCACATGGTCTGTGGGACCACCCGTGGACCTCGGCTTTGGTGGAGGGCGATTATAATAAAACATGCGATATAACTCATCGCATCAGCCCAAAACAAAAAAGGTTGTGGTATTACTTATGTGATACCTCTGATTGCGATGATCGCATCGGACCTCCAGCATCAACAAGACACTTGAACTTTAAAACATTTTC
This sequence comes from Pinus albicaulis, assembly GCA_034641835.2. Classification (NCBI taxonomy): domain Eukaryota; kingdom Viridiplantae; phylum Streptophyta; class Pinopsida; order Pinales; family Pinaceae; genus Pinus; species Pinus albicaulis. The sequence continues at coordinate 615,202,645 of CM076577.1, read as the reverse complement.
GCTGTGAAATATATGTGAATCATTCCGCTTGCGGAACTCGCCACATCAACAAGACACTGCTGTGGGGATCACAGTGTACATAAAAAATATCTTCACTATATTTTTCAAAAAATCATAAAGTCTTTCACCGCTTGAACATATTTATTCAATTTCGGTTGTTGAGGGCTTAAAAGCCCGAAAAGACTGTCTTAATTAAATCTCTGTTCTTCCGTGCTTTGAAGCCACGAAAGTCTTCATTCTCTTGCTAAAACGGCTACACACAAACAAACATAACTCTTCCTTTGCAACGGTGGTTGCAGCCTATCATACATTAATTCATCCTTTGCGATTTTCTCCATTCAGTCTTGAATGCGCAGTGCTTATCACGCAAGCTCTGCTGCTGTCCCTTTCTGCGCTATTTCTCCCTGCTCAAGACAAGCAGGTGACTTTAATATTTCAACAGATTTGGCATGTGAAAAGGATTTATTGCAGTTCAGTGTGACAAACTTCATTCTAGAGACCTAGATCTTGAAGCCTGTTGGAGAGTTTTTGAAACATTGTTTTTAAGAGACTTTCGAAACAGTTCTCTTGTGTGCATTCTTGAATTATTTTGGGCAGTCTTAAACCTTCTTTCCCTACTATGTTGTCTACTGGAAGAGGCGGAGGTCTTGGAAGAGGATCAGTGGCATTCCAGCGACTAAAAACTTTTCTGCAGCAGACATATCAATAGCAAATTTCAGCTTTTCCTAAGAAGTTGGATTGGTGGGTGCTGGAGATCATTCATCGTATCTTCAGTGTTTAGAAAAGCTGCCTCCAATTGGCAGCAGCAGAAACAATGGTTTGTACATGCAGGGCATGCTAGGTGGACCGAGGCTGTTGTTCACAATCGATGAAGAAACAAAGGAAGAAATATTGTATGAAGAACCAACGGATTTCATGACACATTGTCTTCACTCAATTGTTTACCTTCAAATCCACATTTTGCAATAAGTAACAATATTCTACACTAAAAAATTTTCTGCTGTAGACATATCAACAATAAATTTTAGCTTTTCCCAAGAAGTTGGATTGGTGGGTGCTGGAGATCATTCATCAGATCTTCAGTTTTTAGCAAAGCTGCCTCCAATTGGCAGTAGCAGAAACAGTGGTCTGTACATGTAGGGCGTGCTGGGTGGGCCAAGGTTGTTGTTCACAATCGATGAAGAAACAAAGGAAAAAATAATGTATGAAGAACCAATGGATTTCATGACACATTGTCTTCACTCAATTGTCTACCTTCAAATCTACATTTTGCAGTAAGTAACAGTATTCTACACTAAAAAAATTTCTACTGCAGACATATCAACAACAAATTTCAGCTTTTCCCGAGAAGTTGGATTGGTGGGTGCTAGAGATCGTGTTGGGTGGGCCGAGGCTGTTGTTCACAATCAATGAAGAAACAAAGGAAGAAATACTGTTTGAAGAACCAATGGATTTCATGACACATTTTCTTCACTCAATTGTTTACCTTCAAATCTACATTTTGCAGTGAGTAACAGTATTCTACACTAGTTTGTATCAAAAAATAAAATCGAGTTTATATGAGTTTTTTAATGCAACTATAATGATGAACTTATCACTGGCGTCGAAAATATTTATATATAACTATTCATCTATGTTCTGGAAAATACAAAACATGCCATATAATGTTATTCGCTAATGCTTTACATATTGTTTAATAGAGTAACCTGTACATCCTGTTTAATATTCTTGGGAGTTTGTAAATATGGTAGAAACGTTAAACTGAGGTATGCAGTCTGTCACAGAGAACCTGCACATCCTGTTTAATATCATGTTTAAATATGGTAGAAACGTTAAATTATGTGCTTCGGCGGACAGAGATAGAGAATTGTCGAAAAATACAAGACATACCATATAACGTTATTCGCTAATGCTTTACATATTGTTTAATAGAGTAACCTGTACATCCTGTTTTATATTCTTGGGAGTTTGTAAATATGATAGAAACGTTAAACCGAGGTCCAAATCATTTTAAGGAGGGTTATACTCTTAATGCCTGAAATATTGAAAAGCTTCCTTACTTAATTTATGAAACTCCGATCTGAAACCAATTGGTGCATAGAAAAACATTATGAGTGGAGTGTAATATTAATATTGGTCATACGCATTATTGGATGATGTCTACGAATTAATGTGTGGATATATTCTATTATTTTATATATTAAAAGAACTTGTATGCAAAACTATTTTGGAAGGATTCCAATCTTAATAACCCTTGCAAACAAGATTTAATACCTCTTTGTTACATTGTTATCTCCTTTAGTTGAATTTGGCAACGAGTAAACTCCCTAGCGATAATATTGTTTTGTATTGGATTCGGCTTAATTGATATACACAGGCTTTTGTATTTGAGTCTGTACATCCTGTTTAAATATGGTAGAAACGTTAAATTATGTGCTTCGGTGGGAAGAGATAGAGAATTGTCCATTACAAGCAACAAGCTAAAGCTTAGCATTAGTAATGGGTTGTTGGCAATCGAGATTTACATGGAAAATCATCTGTTAGAGATGGGTATTTTCAAACTAGTGACATACCTTTCATCCTTGCAGAGCATACTAAGAAGAAGCCTGAAGGAGCCAGGAACCGGAAGCCGGAAGCCTGGAACCTCTTGCCTTTTGCCTGTTCCTGGAGTCCAGCCCTGATTCCAACCTGAAAATCAAGGAACAAGCCTCCAAAACGTAACCGAAGATACACCATGGTTGTCGCTCCTACAAAACAAATGCGTTCAAATAAACATGAAAATAGCCATGTGTAAACCTGCAACACTGCCATGCAAATAACCATGTGTAAACCTGCATTTTCTCATTATATGTATTTTCTACTACAAAGTTGATGCGAAGTCCTGTTCTACTACAACTTTCAACTTGACACTTGAAGATAGTTTTCATTTTCCGCGTGGATCATTCTCAATCACTCGGTCTGCATGCATGCCTACCGCATGAATGCCATGCCTTAAGCCCGGGCCGCAACGCTCGGGGTACCTTGTATGCAACAGGCAGTCAGAATGCTCCAGTACTGTAACATGGCTCATGCTCCGGGTACTTTGAATGTTGGAGGCAGTCATGGTAGCCACTTGACATGGTTGCCACTTGTGGTTTCTTTTTGGGCAAAGGCTTCCGAGTAATGTTCAGAATTTTTCTATGGGCAAAGGCTTGAGAGTGATGTTCAAAATAGCCAGCCGCCATGTAAACTCGACCTGGCACAGGATTACGTACACTAAATAATGGCTGCTTCAGTTAATAACTGCTTCAGGGACGCTACCATGTAAACTCGACCTGGTTTATGCCATGGATGCAAAGATGGCTTGCTATATGTGTGGATTGCAGTGTCCGAGGAATGGATCCTTTTTGGAGCAGAACTCATCCTTTTGTTTGGAAAAGCTCAGCCTTATTTCAGAGGTAAACTTGGCCTAGAATTGATCTTATTATGGTTAACTTCAGACCTGAAACTTGATCCTCAGTGACCTAAGAATTTCGGCCCTAAAGGAACAGATTTTCGGACTTGTGGCATTTCAGGCTTCGGCCCTATTGTAACGTGCAGAACTCGACCCTGTGACAGACTGCAGACCTCGGTTCTCTGTGAAAAACCTCATCCCCTGTCGAAAATTGCAGATTTGGCCTGTGAAAAGGATTTATTGCAGTTCAGTGTGACAGACTTCGGTCCAAAGACCTAGATCTTGAAGCCTCTTGGAGAGTTTTTGAATTAGTGTTTTTAAGAGACTTTCGAAAGAGTTCTCTTGTGTGCATTCTTGAATTATTTTGGGCAGTCTTAAACCTTATTTCCCTGTTATGTTTTCTACTGGAAGAGGCGTAGGTCTTGGAAGAGGATCAGTGGCATCCCAGCTACTAAAAACTTTTCTGCTGCAGACATATCAACAACAAATTTCAGCTTTTCCTGAGAAGTTGGATTGGTGGGTGCTGGAGATTATTCATTGGATCTTCAGTTTTTAGCAAAGCTGCCTCCAATTGGTAGCAGCAGAAACAATGGTCTATACATGCAAGGCGTGCTGGGTGGGCCGAGGCTGTTGTTCACAATCGATGAAGAAACAAAGGAAGAAATATTGTATGAAGAACCAATGGATTTCATGACACATTGTCTTCACTCAATTTTTTACCTTCAAATCTACATTTTGCAGTGAGTAACATTATTCTACACTAAAAAAATTTCTGCTGCACACATATCAACAGCAAATTTTAGCTTTTACCGAGAAGTTGGATTGGTGGGTGCTGGAGATCATTCATCGGATCTTCAGTTTTTAGCAAAGCTGCCTCCAATTTGCAGTAGCAGAAACAGTGGTTTGTACATGCAGGGCGTGCTGGGTGGGCCGAGGCTGTTGTTCACAATCGATGAAGAAACAAAGGAAGAAATATTGTATGAAGAACCAATGGATTTCATGACACATTGTCTTCACTCAATTGTTTACCTTCAAATCTACATTTTGCAGTAAGTAACAGTATTCTACACTAGTTTGTATCAAAAAATAAAATCGAGTTTATATGAGTTTTTTAATGCAACTATAATGATGAATTGATCATTGGCGTCGAAAATATTTATAAATAACTATTCATCTGTGTTCCGGAAAAATACAAAACATACCATATAACGTAATTTTATAATGCTTTACATATTGTTTAATAGAGTAACCTGTACATCCTGTTTAATATTCTTGGGAGTTTGTAAATATGGTAGAAACGTTAAACCGAGGTCTACAGTCTGTCATAGAGAACCTGTACATCCTGTTTAATATCATGTTTAAATATGGTAGAAACGTTAAATTATGTGCTTCGGCGGGCAGAGATAGAGAATTGTCGAAAAATACAAAACATACCATATAACGTTATTCGCTAATGCTTTACATATCATTTAATAGAGTAACATGTACATAAAAATTTGGTAGAAACGTTAAACCGAGGTCCAAATCATTTTAAGGAGGGTTATACTCTTAATGCCTAAAATATTGAAACGTTTCCTTACTTAATTTATGAAACCCCGATCTGAAACCAATTGGTGCATAGAAAAACATTATGAGTGGAGTATAATATTAATATTGGTCATACGCATTATTGGATGATGTCTACGAATTAATGTGTGGATAGTGTCTATTATTATAGATACTAGCACAACCACATTAGTAAAAACTAATGTGGTTGAAATACGCCGATAGGCGTATATAAAATAGATTTACAACCACATTTACCAATGTGGTTGATATACGCCGATAGGCCTATATCCACTACCCATCACATTAATTTATATATGAATAAATAAATATTATATATAATAAATTTATTATATTAACTTGAAAAATATATATTATATATTAATAAGAATATTAATATATTAAATATATTAATTATGATTAAAATCACAAAAATATTTTATATATATTAATAATATTATAAAAATATTAATAATATATATTAAAAATATTTATTAATATATTAAAAATATTAACTATATACATACTATAAATTAACTTACTTGAAATATATATAATATATATTAATATAAAAAAGATATTAATAATATATAATAAATTAATATATCATAGATGGTTATATTATTAATAAAGCAAAAGAACTAATAATAATAAATAAATATTATATATAATAAATTTATTATATTCACTTGAAAAATATATATTATATATTAATAAGAATATTATATATAATAAATTTATTATATTCACTTGAAAAATATATATTATATATTAATAAGAATATTAATATGTTAAATATATTAATTATGATTAAAATCACAGAAATATATATAATATATATAATATATATTAATATAAAAAAAATATTAATAATATATAATAAATTAATATATCATAGATGGTTATATTATTAATAAAGCAAAAGAACTAATAATATATTAATAATATATATTATATCATAGTGGGTTATATTATTATTATTAGAATAATATAAATATTAGAATATTTATTTATAATGATTTTTAGTAATATTATAATATTATTAATATTACTAAATAAATATTATAATATTATAATATTATTAATAATATATATTAATAATATTATAATATTACAAATAATCATTATTAATAAATATTTGAATATTTATTTATAATGAATATTAGTAATATTATAATATTATTAATATATATAAAAAGATTTTATATATATTTTTAATATTATAATAAGTATTAATAATATATATTAAAAATATTTATTAATATATTAATAATATTAACTATATACATACTATAAATTAACTTGAAATATATATAATATATATTAATAATATTTATTAATATAAAAATAATAAAAATAATATTTAATATTTTAATATTTATTTATATATTAATATCATAGATGGTTATATTATTAATAAACTAAAAAAACTAATAAATCCAAGGGTTTAACATTATAAACCAAAGCAAGTGGTGAACCAAAGAGAAAATCCTTACCCAAAAAATTATAAACCAAAGGAATTGGTGAACCCAAGGGAATTGATTTAAACATTGAGACAATTGTTGGCGCAATGCGACGTTGGGCCAAGCATGACCATGGTTGGCCATGGGTGATTTTCATATTGTCTGATGTTTTGTCGAGAATGTGACATTTGATCATGGATGACATTGATCGATTATTCATATTATAAACCAAAAAAACTAATAAACCCAAGGGTTTAATATTATAAACCAAAGGAAGTGGTGAACCCAAGAGAAAATCCTTACCCAAAAAATTATAAACCAAAGGAATTGATGAACCCAAGGGAATTGATTTAAACATTGAGACAATTGTTTTGAAATATATATAATATATATTAATATAAAAAAAATATTAATAATATATAATAAATTAATATATCATAGATGGTTATATTATTAATAAAGCAAAAGAACTAATAATAATAAATAAATATTATATATAATAAATTTATTATATTCACTTGAAAAATATATATTATATATTAATAAGAATATTAATATGTTAAATATATTAATTATGATTAAAATCACAGAAATATATATAATATATATAATATATATTAATATAAAAAAAAATATTAATAATATATAATAAATTAATATATCATAGATAGTTATATTATTAATAAAGCAAAAGAACTAATAATATATTAATAATATATATTATATCATAGTTGGTTATATTATTATTATTAGAATAATATAAATATTAGAATATTTATTTATAATGATTTTTAGTAATATTATAATATTATTAATATTACTAAATAAATATTATAATATTATAATATTATTAATATATATTATTAATAATATAATATTATTAATATATATTATTAATAATATATATTAATAATATTATAATATTACAAATAATCATTATTAATAAATATTTGAATATTTATTAATAATGATTATTTGTAATATTATAATATTATTAATATATACAAAAATATTTTATATATATTTTTAATATTGTAATAAGTATTAATATTATATATAAAAAATATTTATTAATATATTAATAATATTAACTATATACATACTATAAATTAACTTGAAATATATATAGTATATATTAATAATATTTATTAATATAAAAATAATAAAAATAATATTTAATATTTTAATATTTATTTATATATTAATATCATAGATGGTTATATTATTAATAAACTAAAAAAACTAATAAACTCAAGGGTTTAATATTATAAACCAAAGCAAGTGGTGAACCCACGGGAAAATCCTTACCCAAAAAATTATAAACCAAAGGAATTGGTGAACCCAAGGGAATTGATTTAAACATTGAGACAATTGTTGTCGCAATGCGACATTGGGGCAAGTATGACCATGGTTGGCCATGCGTGATTTTCATATTGATACGATGTTTGTCGAGAATGTGACATTTGATCATGGATGACATTGATCGATTATTCATATTATAAACCAAAAAAACTAATAAACCCAAGGGTTTAATATTACAATTATATGAAGTAGATGAGCGAGAAAATCCTTACCCAAAAAATTATAAACCAAAGGAATTGATGAACCCAAGGGAATTGATTTAAACATTGAGACAATTGTTGTCGCAATGCGACGTTGGGCCAAGTATGACCACGGTTGGCCACGGGTGATTTTCATATTGATACAATGTTTGTCAGAATGTGACATTTGATCAAGGATGACATTAATCGATTATTCATATTATAAACCGAAAAAACTAATAAACCCAAGGGTTTAATATATAAACTAAAGCAAGTGGTGAACCCAAGGGAAAATCCTTACCCAAAAAATTATAAACCAAAGGAATTGATGAACCCAAGGGAATTGATTTAAACATTGAGACAAATGTTGTCGCAATGCGACGTTGGGCCAAGTATGACCATGTTTGGCCGTGGGTGACTTTCATATTGATACAATGTTTGTCAGAATGTGACATTTGATCAAGGATGACATTAATCGATTATTCATATTATAAACCGAAAAAACTAATAAACCCAAAGGTTTAATATTATAAACCAAAGCAAGTGGTGAACCCAAGGGAAAATCCTTACCCAAAAAATTATAAACCAAAGGAATTGGTGAACCCAAGGGAATTGATTTAAACATTGAGACAATTGTTGGCGCAATGCGACGTTGGGGCAAGTATGACCATGGTTGGCCATGGGTGATTTTCATATTGATACAATGTTTGTCAGAATGTGACATTTGATCAAGGATGACATTAATCGATTATTCATATTATAAACCGAAAAAACTAATAAACCCAAGGGTTTAATATTATAAACCAAAGCAAGTGGTGAACCCAAGGGAAAATCCTTACCCAAAAAATTATAAACCAAAGGAATTGGTGAACCCAAGGGAATTGATTTACCCAAGGGAATTGATTTAAACATTGAGACAATTTTTGGCGCGATTGCGTGTTTGAGCCAAATATGATGTGGTTGGCCGTGGGTGATTTTCATATTGATACAATGTTTGTCAAAATGTGACATTTGATCAAGGATGACATTAATCGATTATTCATATTATAAACCAAAAAAAACTAATAAACCCAAGGGTTTAATATTATAAACCAAAGGAATTGGTGAACCCAAGGGAAAATCATTACCCAAAAAATTATAAATCAAAGGAATTGATGAACCCAAGGGAATTGATTTAAACATTGAGACAATTTTTGTCACAATGCAACGTTGGACCAACTATGACCATGGTTGGCCATGGGTGATTTTCATATTGATACAATGTTTGTCGAGAATGTGACATTTGATCAAGGATGACATTGTCGATTATTCATATTATAAGCAGAAAAACTAATAAACCCAAGGGTTTAATATTATAAACCAAAGTAAGTGGTGAACTTAAAGGGAAAATCCTTACCCAAAAAATTATAAACCAAAGGAATTGGTGAACCGGGAATTGATTTAAACATTGAGACAATGGTTGTCCCAATGTGACGTTGGACCAACTATGACCATGGTTGGCCGTGGGTGATTTTCATATTGAGACAATGTTTCTCATAATGTGTCATTTGATCATGGATGACATTGATCGATTATTCATATTATAAACCAAAAAAACTAATAAACCCAAGGGTTTAATATTATAAACCAAAGCAAGCGGTGAACCCAAGGGAAAATCCTTACCCAAAAAATTATAAACCAAAAGAATTGGTGAACCCAAGGGAATTGATTTAAATAATGAGACAATTGTTGGCGCAATGCGACGTTGGGCCAAGTATGACCATGGTTGGCCATGGGTGATTTTGATATAGATACAATGTTTGTCAGAATGTGACATTTGATCATGGATGACATTGATCTATTATTCATATTATAAACCAAAAAAACTAATAAACCCAAGGGTTTAATATTATAAACCAAAGCAAGTGGTGAACCCAACGGAAAATCAGTACCCAAAAAATTTAAACCAAAGGAATTGGTGAACCTAAGAGAATTGATTTAAACATTGAGACAATTATTGTCACAATGCGACGTTGGGCCAAGTATGACCATGGTTGGCCATGGGTGATTTTCATATTGATACAATGTTTGTCAGAATGTGACATTTGATCATGGATGACATTGATCGATTATTCATATTATAAACCAAAAAAACTAATAAACCCAAGGGTTTAATATGATAAACCAAAGGAATTGTTGAACCCAAGGGACAACCATTACCCAACAAATTATAAACCAAAAGGAATTGGTGAACCCAAGGGAATAGATTTAAACATTGAGACAATGGTTGTTACAATGCAACGTTGGACCAACTATGACCATGGTTGGCGATGGATGATTTTCATATTGAGACAATGTTTCTCATAATGTGTCATTTGATCATGGATGACATTGATCGATTATTCATATTATAAACCAAAAAATCTAATAAACCCAAGGGTTTAATATTATAAACCAAAGCAAGTGGTGAACCCAAGGGAAAATCGTTACCCAAAAAATTATAAACCAAAGGAATTGGTGAACCCAAGGGAATTGATTTAAACATTGAGACAATTGTTGTCGCAATGCGACGTTGGGCCAGGTATGACCATGGTTGGCCATGGGTGATTTTCATATTGATACAATGTTTGTTAGAACGTGACATTTGATCCTGGATGACATTGATCGATTATTCATATTATAAACCAAAAAAACTAATAAACCTAAGGGTTTAATATTATAAACCAAAGTAATTGGTGAACCCAAGGGACAACCACTACCCAAAAAAATATAAACCAAAGTAATTGGTGAACCCAAGCGAATTGATTTAAACATTGAGACAATCGTTGTCACAATCCGACATTGGACCAACTATGACCACGGTTGGCCATGGGTGATTTTCATATCGAGACAATATTTGTCAGAATGTGACATTTGACCATGGACGACATTGATCGATTATTCATATTATAAACCAAAAGAAGTAATAACCCAGCGGTCCAATATTAGAAAACAAAGGAACTGGTGAACCCAAGGGAAAAATATTAATAACCCAAGGGACCAATAACGCGAAGGGAACAAAAATTCAGTCGAATATTAGTATGAAAACCACATTATATTTATGAATACATTAATAAAGTGGAGGGACTATTAATAATATAAACAAAAATATATAATAAACCCAAGGCTTTAATATTATAAACCAAAGGAATTCATGAACTGAAGGTAACATTATTAAAAACATAAGTTATACCAATAGTCCATTCTCTTTATATTAAGTTGAGTGAGTTTTTTTCATAATGTGAAATTGGACATATTATAAACCAAAAAATCTAATAAACCCAAGGGTTTAATATTATAAACCAAAGCAAGTGGTGAACCCAAGAGGTGTATACAAAAGAGATTTTTTCATTAAAATTGCCAAAAGTGATTTCAAAGTCACTAGGTGGACAACAGAGGTCTTTCGTTAAAGTTCAGAGAAATGTATGTTAAGAAAAAATAGTTTGTACTAAAATGAGTCTTTTGCTAAAGCTCGTGAAAATGTATCTAACATGTAAGGATGCGATTTTTTTTTTTATATACAGAAATTTTCTGAGTAGCAAGAGTTTAAAAAGTAATATGTGCTATATATTATTTGAAGACAAAATAAGATGTATTGACAAAATTGCACCATGTGTAGCATAGTGGTTAGATGGTTTCCCACTAGGGGGAAATACTAGTCGTATAGACAAGGTGTTGCTCGACAACGACAGCACCATTTGATGTCCAGAGTAGGTACACGGTCAAGATAGTATGCTCGGAGTTCTCTATGTGCATCCCTTTCATGAATATGGATGAGGAGATTCATCCAATTTCTTATCCGTTGCAGTAGTTGTATTGTGGGGCGCAACCGGTAAAGAGGCAGAGTAGGTGGACGCAGGAATCGCTCCTGTACATTGAGAAGTGCAGCTTCTTGTTCATTGATTTCTTTGCAAAATTGTTGGAGATGTGAGATATATCTACGATCCATTATGTTCCTGCAAGGAAATTGAAAGCATGTTGAAACCCTATTCAGTAATTGTTGAAACCCTATTCACTAATTTGAGTTGATTATAATAAAAAAAATAAACTAACTATAATAATATAGATAATTAATAACTTCTAACTTATTTATGATTAATCAATTAATTTACCCACTTCTAAGTTATTTAAATTATTTATGCATACCTTTCCAATGATAGTCATAATTTTTTAATTATGATACTCAGAATAAAAATTCCAGAAATTTACATTATCCCATAGTAAATCTACCTAAAAGAAGTAAATAATTAAACTGCATTGATATTGTTAAAGAAATTTCTTGCAACTCCTACTAGAGATGGTTTGATGGTAAACCATATAGAATCTCATAAATAAAGGAATACTAGTTGCATCCAACCTTGTTTGGAGGCACAAACATTCAAATTCCAAGCAAAGTTTCGACTATGTTACACATGTTCCAATCTAACTCTGCACATTAATTCTCTTTTACAATAAAGTATTCTAAACTCTTTTAATTATAATAAAATTGAATTCTCAATAAATATATATATATATATATATATATATATATATATATATAGTTTTATATTTTTAAAAGATGGTAAAGAAATATTTTTTTCTGTTAATTTAATTTCAATTAATTTTTTTAAATCAATAATTAGATTTATTTTAAATCATAAGAAGGAATGATTTTTTTTTGGTGTAAATTCAATTTTAATTAAATTTTTTTATGGGTCCAATTTAAATAAAAAAAATTAAGCTAACCACAATTTATTTCGTTTATAAATTTAATTCAAATAATTTAAATATTTCCTTATGAACTTAGAGAAAGAAGCCATGCTTAAATATGATTATGAACTTAGAACTCAAATACATTAATGAGCTTTGTGTTGTTCTTGAAAATGATTTACAAGTGAGAAATGATTCTCAAGCTTTGTTATTGTAATGTACTTTTAGTAAAGAAAACTTAACTTAAAGTTGTGCAGATATATTAATTGTTTAAACATTCTAAATATGCCTTATGTTTTAATAGAAGTCTAATCTTGTATAGTATTGTTTCTAATAATTTAGAAATAAGAATAAGGATAATTGGTTTATAGTATTTTTTTCTGAATAAGAATTACAAAAATAATGTATATCATTGTAAAAAAATATATATATTTATAATTGAAATTAAGTGGTAATTTTTGGAGTTTCAAGTAGATTTTTTATTAGAATAAAATTTTGGTGAAATCTTGATTTGTGTTGTTTAGATTGGAAAATAAACTAAAAAAACTTTTCAAAAAGTTACCTAGAGACAAGTGTCGAAATCTTGATTTGTGTTGTTTAGATTGAAAAATAAAAGGAATTTTTTTCTTCAAAAAGTTACCTAAAGACAAGTGTTTTTTAATTGATTAATTTATTAATTAAAATCAAACAAAATAATAATTTGATAGATTTTTGAATTAAAATAAATTTTTAATTTTTAAACTGTAAAATATAGATCAGACTATTAAATAAAAAAAATCATATTCTATTTAAAGAATTTCATTTGTTTTTCCATTATTATTTTTAAAGAACATTAAAATAGTTGTTAAGGGTAATAGAAATTATATTTTTAGATTTTAAAGTGATTGATTTAATTAAATTTTTTATATTTATGAAATATTAATAAAGATTAAATTTATGGAAAAATGATTTGTTAAGAAATTTAAGATGCATAAAAATGAGTCAATTTTTTTTAATATTCATTCATATATATATATAATTTAATATGGAATTGATTTATATTTTATTTTTATTTTTATTGTAATTTAATATTTATTCATTTATTGTTGACAACTCCTATATTAACATTTTAGTATTTTTAAAATGATAAATATTTTGATGAAATTAAGTAGTTTATAGGAAAGTAATTTTTGTGCCAAGTTCAAGTTCTAAGATTCTTTCATTGTCATGGAGAGTATTTCAATGATTTCATTTATCAAATTTAAACATTGAAATCTATGTGTCACAAAAATTTCTTATCTAATCTATGAATTTGTTAGTCTTAAAAATTATTATGTTCTTTGAATGTTTTGCTAGTATTTTGTATATATATTTGTGATTTCTTTTATTATTGCTTTCATTGTGACACTTACACTTTTTCTAACTCCCTCTTGTGACTGTAGAGATGTAAATGAATGGATTCTATGAAGGGAAAAAGACAATGTATTGGTGAGTGATGATAGACTCATAGTTATCTATGAGTGGAGTCTAAATTATCTAACAATTTCTCTTATCCTTCAATGAAGTATTCAGTTATATGTAACAAATCAACAAAATATAGATAATTTAATTTTACATGTAATACTAACTTAACATGCTAGTGTTTGATTCTCTTGAGTTTTATGTTTAAATTATTTAGCTTGAGTTTGTGAAATTATATTATAGTGTCTCTAGTAAGAAAATAAAGCTTCTAAATAATAAAATTAAATCAACATGCATAAAGCTTCTAAACAATAAAATTAAATCAAGAGGAAAAACACACACACATATATAGTTTAGTTTCAGATGGACTGAAAAAAGTGTGATGCAAAACAACTCAATATGTTATCCAAGGTAAATACACACATAACATTGCAACATATTTGTAAATCAAGTTTATAAAGAAACCAATGAATTTCTATTCTCCAAACAAATAATATAGAATACTTGCGTTGTTGTAGAAATAATCAAACTAATGCTGTTTTGACTTGCGTTGTTGTTGTAAAAATAATTGCGTTCTTGCTCTAAAAATAATAGGGAGCTGATATTTTTCATAATAATTTATTTATTTTTAAAATGAATAAATAATTTAATTTTCATTATTAGAATGAATGAATAATTTAATTTTTTAAAACTTTTAATAATTCTAACGCGTGTTAAAAAAACTTAACGTTTAACAAGTTCTTTAAATCTCCCTCCTCTCGGCTTCTTTCTTTGTTCGTAATAGATATTGTTGCAACTCCTGCTCACAGAACTCATTGCAACCGTTGTGAAGGTGTCCATAAAATCGATCGAACTCCTGCTGCTCTGCTGACTGAAATCAAGATTTTGCAACTCAGAAATTAGTTAAGGTGATGGCGTGGGCGTTATTAATGCTGGTTTTTTTATTCATTATTGCAGCTACTGCTGCAGAACCCCAAGGCGGAGGTCGCAATAATAGGTTGGTTGACTGCATGAACTCCACTGTCTTCGCCAACAATATGATAATTGAAATCCCGGCAAGCTCCAGGGATCGTATTCTGTCGGGCATCAATATTGATGGGTCTACCAGCTCCTCTACTCTCCTGCTGCATTCAACGTGGTCTATGGATTTAGCAGCTCATCACTTCATCACTGCTGGCGATGATGGAGCGGAGTCTTGGCTAATTCCGGTGGTGGCTGAGAATAATGATGGGTTCTTGCAGGGCTCCTCTGGCAATGGAGCGGAGTCTTGGCATCCGGTTGCTGAGAATGATACGTTCTTGGTCTTTTTCTTTGGCAGCTGGATCAATGAAAGAAAGGATAATTTATCTGTTTCAATGGCGGCCTCTTCTTTTACAACGTCTATCACTCAATACCGGCTGCCACGCCTCTTCACACTGCAGATGGAGGCCTCATTGATAGCGTTAGCTCTCTCTTTCTGTCTTCTAAGGCAATCTAAAATAGGTACATTAATGACAGAAAGAATGGAGGTGGTTCTGGATTTTATTATGAAGGTGATTTTTATGACAGAAATGACTGTAGCTTTTGTGTTGGTTCTTGCTTTGGCTTTTGCAAGGCTATGTAAAAGACGTATAGCTATGGTGATTTTAGTGATAGCACTGGCTGTGATTTTGGAATTTTCAAGGGTACCTAAAACACTTACGATGACTGTAATTTTAATGACAGGGCTGTTTTTAGCTCTAGTTTTTCTAAGGATTTCTAAAAGTATAATTATGACGTTCATGAGAGAAGTGGGTATCTAATCTTTTTACTATACTAAATCTGAAATTTCACCCTTATACTCCAGCGATTCGGGCATCCAAAATTTCATGCACCAAAAAGATGGGAAATCAGTAAAATTTGCATGCGAACCTTGTTAATCGAAATCTATCAGTTATCAATTCTATAGGAACATAAATCCAACACAATACATCGAAACTAATTCACAGTCTCATCCCAATGAATTATACAGGCGAAATAAAACAAACTTAACGCATTGGCAGCCTTCAAACCTGTAACAATCGCTTGAACTCTGTAAACAATCGCTTCAACTCTGTAACCCGCGCTCCAATGAAACGAACGACAATGACACAAATGCTAAAAGATATAAGACTTAAACAGACCCATTAAATTTCCATAAAATTCTGAAACGCTTCTACCCATTAAATTTCCATAAACAGACCCAGCCACATGTCTACGACTGTACAATGAAACGCTTCTCTTGTCCTCCCACTCCACTTCTACGTTGGAACTGAAACGCTTCTCTTGTCCTCCCACTCCACTGCTACGTTGGAACGCTTCAACGCTTCTCCTCCCACTCGCGTGCTTCTCATGTCATGTTAAATTCCCGATCGCCACATGTCTACCAGCACACAAGCAGACAAGCAGACAAGCAACGTGCCAATCTCCACACGTCCGAGAATGCTGTCAACGTGGTGGTTATGGGATGGGAGGATTTCTTAATTAGATAGGTGGCGGTCAATAAAAGGCGCAGTAAATTTTTAAACATGTTTTGTAAAAAATTAATTTAAGTATGGTTTAAACCCCTGATTTAGACATGCAAGGAAGTTACCGTTTTGAATTTCATCCATTGATTCACTGGCGACGACCAGAATATGCCAGCATCTTTCAATCTAGACCATGAGATTGAAAAGATTAATTACCATAATCACGAAAGAGCCCACCTCCGACAGGGGGTTACGCCTATCGGCGTAATTACCCGTAACAATTGCTTCTCTTTGATTATCCTAGTCTCAGTGTATAATTTATTCAATCAAGATTCTAAAAATATGGGTGTGTTTGGATAGCTTGCCTTTTTTATTGTGTGTCAGATGCATGAAAGATACATTTATGTCAGAAGAAAGGAAGCTCAACGATCCACGGAGACTATATGCCCCAGGACGGTTATACCACATTGTGGACAGAAAGCATTGTGGGTAAGAATCTCGAAACCTCTATAAGAAGTCAGAATATAGCCATGTTGATGGCAGTGAGGACCAGATGTTATTGTGAATAAATTACTCTTACCATGGAAT
Source organism: Pinus albicaulis (assembly GCA_034641835.2). Classification (NCBI taxonomy): domain Eukaryota; kingdom Viridiplantae; phylum Streptophyta; class Pinopsida; order Pinales; family Pinaceae; genus Pinus; species Pinus albicaulis. The sequence goes on along the minus strand of CM076577.1, from coordinate 615,185,463 downwards.
TAGATATGTCCAAAAATATGTTATATCTTGTGATATGCTATTGGTTCTAAACTTCTAACTTCTACATCAGTTCTTTCAGGAAGAGAGATTGTTTTACCTAATACTATATGGGAGTGTTTCTGAAGCTTGCCATTTCTACATTTTCTTGTATGCATATTTACAGAAAATTTAATTTTTTTGTACAACAGAACTAGGCAACTATTGTCTAAGACTCAAGTCCTATATGTGATGAACCCAGTTCGGCAGCTTGATAAATTTTAGACGGCTTCATAATTGTTTTTAGAATTCAGTTTGCAGCGTTCATAACTCATTGAAACAACAACATTGTAAAATCAAATCCTCCTATAAACACTGCTGGAAAGAGACTAGCTGCAATGCCTGACAAACGAGCAGTAAAATGCTAGAGATACTTTACAAACGATGCAGTGGAAAGACTGAAATGCATTTTTTTTAAGAAAAATCTTGAATTGTAATGACAATCTAATAAATGTTGCTACATTCATGTGAAAAAAATGAATTCTTTAAGAATCTGTCCTTTAGCTAGTATTTGGATTGGATTCATAGAGCGAGGTGTAAATTTTTGAATGGATTCCTCTTTTGCATACTGCCATTGTCATTAATAGTTAACTATTATGTCCATCGTTCATGCATTTTTGAGATTATCTTGGAGCAACCCAGAATAATTCCTCAGCTGCCTCCCCAAGAACTACGAAAAAAAAATAGGAAAAGACAGGAAATATGCTTCTAGAAACATGGGTTCTCTATAGTCAAGAAACTAGGGCGGATATCTATAGGAAACAAAATGAGTAGAGGAATCAACAATAAAAAGATTCCATAGGAAATGGGGAGAAAATGAGAAATAAATCTTCCATTAGAAAATAAGATATTGTACATAAATATTAAGGGAAATAAATAGCAGTCAACTCACTCATAAAGCAATAAACAAGTTACAACTTGATGCATAGATCATAGATTCTTCATTGCAAAATTTCAGATATGGAAGATATCATATCATAGTCAAAGTCATGGACAAGTTCCAACCAAATCATTAAACAAACCCTTACCTCACTCTCGACAAGTTCCCTTAAGCACAAATTGAACTTTGACAGCATTACATGAATTGCTTATTTTATCTTCATCCAATTGCTTTTCTTTCAAATAATTTATGAATAAGGGGGGAGACATTGATTATGTTTGTCAGGTGCTGCACCACCCATATTTTCTCAAGATCATGTGGGCATACTCTATACAGCTACCTCTTTTTGTTGTATTGAATAGGGGATACATCCTTGTCTATTTCTATTCCTGGAGAGGTGGGAAATGCCTTGTTTTCATGGGTGTGGCCCCTGCAGAATAGTAGACGCCCTCCCCTCCTAAGGATGGTTGGAGGATGCCCTTGGCATTTCCTAATTATCTCAGCATTGAGGAGACATCACTAAGACAATCATGGGATCTTGGGTTGTCCCCTCTTGAAGTTGACCCCTATTTGTGCATGTATGTATACATACATTGATAGGTAAAGATCAGGTTATTAATACTACTAAATTGCAGTATAGAGAAATGTTCAGACAAAATTGAGTTCTTACTAGAGCCTAGAGCTTTGACTATTTTCGAAAAACAATCCCAAAGGAGCATAAATCCTATATAACCATGCCCATATTATGAGAATGCTATTTATAAGTATCTGACAACTATTAGAATCAACAACCATGAACTATGACTTCTGGTTGAAAATCAAAATTAAAAACATTTTCTTTTTAGGATTCTAGAGCAGCTAGGATTATTTATTTGTTGCTTTCTTGGAAAGAGCATCAGTAGACAGGGTTTTTGGAATATGGATGTTCAATGCTTCCATCAAAATCTGCAATGTTGCTTGACTAAAAAGATTGATTGCTCCATTTCATCATAACGACCTTCATATACTCTTCCGGCCTTTCAAAAATGCCTGCAACCAAGGTTACTTGGGACTCTGAACTATCTTATTTCCAGAGTGTAGCCTTTTGGAGTTTCATTTGCATGAGATTAAATGCTATTTCTATGACATACTTCTAACATGCAGGGCACCTATTCATAGAATGAGGATGTTGTCCTCATTAGAGGTTGATTTATGGTCCTGTAGCGTATTCTCAGCAACAAGGATCCCATGTTTGGAGGATTGGTTTGAGTATGCTATACACTGCATATGAAACCTAAATACATTATTTAAACTAGCAGATGAGGGTGTTGAGTTTATGTTATTCTATTGGACATATTTGCATACATAAGGAGCACTTCTATTGAAGACACAGTGTGCTCATGCTGTGTTTTAACCCAGCATGCAAAGAGAGATAAGGGACAACTCTGAAAATAACTTTTGTACATTCTCACCAACACATGAGGGCACACTCCTGAGGTACTATTTTGGGGTCCTGATTTCCTACATGTATCGTTACAGTAGGGTGCAACTGTGGGGTGCTGTCCTTTGCTTGGTTTAGCACTGAACTTAGCATGCATATTTACAGACAAAGGAGAACTATTCTTGTTGAGTGTTTATTTCACCATGATGCCCAAATACGTCTGAGCAGGTCACCACATATCTGTCTGCACATGGTTACAATGTTACAGAGCTATGTGTGAATCTAATTTGAACAGTAGGCGTTAATGGGCTAATTGATTTAAACCTATCAATATGGGTGTGACAAGCTATACAAATCAACAAGCATCTGGTGCATTGTCATGGAGGGTGCACATGCTGAATTAAGGCATATTATTTTTATTATATTATTAACACCAAAAATATTATTGGAAATCGGGGTGTAGAAACCAACTTGTGTATATTCCATTCTCATTCAGGCTTTAATAAGATAATCTAATGTAAAAATTGAAGCTGCAGGATGGGAAAACAGAGCTTAGTCCATTAAAATTCTCTGGAAATGTGCTACCAATCAAATATATGCACAGAATATAGGGTGGACACTTGTAAGGGTCCAAAGGCAACTCCCTTTTATTTTCATTTTTTATTTATTTTTGGGGGTAATTGGGGAAAATCCATTTGAAGTTAAGACATTGGTGCTTGAAACCAACTTGTGTATATTCCATTCTCATTCAGGCTTTAATCAGATAATCTAATGTAAAAACTGAAGCTGCAGCATGGGCAAACAGAGCTTAGTCCATTCAAATTCTCTAGCAATGTGCAACCGATCAAATATATGCACAGGATATAGGGTGGACACTTGTAAGGGCCCAAAGGCAACTCCTTTTTATTTTCATTTTTTATTTTTGGGGGTAACTGGGGAAAATCCATTTGAAGATGAGACATTGGTGCTTGAGGAACAACAGATCCCCACATGCACCCTGCCAACAGATCCCCACATGCACCCTGTCAGTCTAGAGTTCATTTTTATAAAGAACAAAGACGTCGTTTAACAAAGGGGCACAAAAAATCGACTTGTGTGTATTTTCATTCTCTTTCAAGCCTTAGTTGGAAGAGCTAATTTAAAATTTGAAGCTGCGGTATGTGAATATGGATATCATTCGGTTCAAATTTTCATGTGACATTGAAATCTAGGAACAGAATATCAGAGAAAACATTTGTAAGGGCCCAAAAGCAACTCTCTAGGTAAAAGGAGGAAAACATTCATGACAATAAGCCAACTGTGGTGTTGAACAGAGCAAATACAAAGCCTGGAAATAGAAAAATATAAAATCCAACTAACCTGTGCCTCTGGGTATGCAAACTTCAATTGTGAATTTGCTGATGCTTGCCTCTTCAAAAGCCTCCAAGTTCTGTGTAATGTGTTTTTATCCACGATGAACGCTGCAATTATATAGAAAAATTTCCCAGCCTCGAGAGCAAAAAATTTGGCGCCAAATAACCAGCACATCCAGTTTGGGTAAGAACAACCAGTTTTCCTCTGTTCTTGGGCTTTCATAAGGTTTCAAGTTCGACTTTGGGGACTTTGACATGCCCTCCAAACCTCAACCTCGTCTTCCTAAACAGTCGAACCACGAGTTTTCTTGGGCTTTCTTACGGTGTCAAGTTCGACTTTGAGCTTTCATACGGTGTCAAGTTCGACTTTGGGGACTTCTGCATGCCCTCAAAACCTCAACCTCATCTTCCTGAACAGTTGAACAATGATTACCTCAACCTCATCTTCCTGGACAGTCGAACATCCTCTTCCTGAACAATCGAACAGTCGAACAAGGGCTTTCTTACACTTTGGGCTTTCATACAGGTAATTTTAATGAAATCAACCCATGCGTCTTCCTGAACAGTCGAACATCCTCTTCCTGAAGAGTCGAACATTCGAACAGGGGCTTTCTTACACTTTCGGCTATCATACCCTTAATTTTAATGAAACCAACCAATCCCAATGTTCGAATTATGTGGCATGCCATCAAACTTTTACAAATCTTGAAACAATTTTTTTTTAATAATTAAAATATTAATATTTATTAGTTTAATTATTAATTAGATATAAAATCATAATACATTTAAAATTTAATTTTATATAATATAATTAAAACAAATAAAATATAAATATTGATAATTAATATTTTAATAAATTCAATAAAATATAAATATTTTAATTTTATTAACTTACTTTTCTATTTATTTGTGGACATTTATTAAGATTAAATTATCTATATTATCATATCTCAAGAACAATTAACCAATGCTAGCAGCATTTCCCTAACTCTATAGTATGAAAGATCAAACAAATAGCATAACCCTGCACACCTAACAAGCTCTAACCAACAACATAACTCTGCTATTGATATCATGATCTCAAAATCCCAAGGACAATGAAAGCATATATACTCTCATAGGTTACTTTTAACATGCCCCTTCAAAGCAAGGTCTCATGGGGGACCAATGCCTAGACCTTAGGTGTTAATGACCATTTGAATCTGGAGAGGTTGAAATAAACAAGCAATGCTCTTAATGGTACTGAGTCTAGAGAGGCCATCCAAAGTCTCTTGTATAGAGAGAATCAACCCTTGAACAGATAAATCTAGGCCTCTCTAATCATACCGATGAGAGAAAGTCACAAGAGAACCTCTTGAGTCCCAAAACAAACAACAGAACCTCCCTCAAAAAAGTGATCGTTAAACTTGATCTCATGGAGATGGCATAGCTGTGATCCTGTCAACCCTAGGATGCAATGAATCGTCTTAATCGATAGTTGTTAGGAGAAAAACCCACAATTAGTCAAGTGTGATATGAAGACCATGAATCCAATGACATCGTATGTAATCAAGATGGACAATGGGATTGTTGAAAAGTGTAGCGAGAGAAGGTCTTCTCTGGTGCGTGCCTTAGCCAAAAAGACCATGATTTGTCTTCCTTTGCCCATGGACAAGTTCGTGGAGATGGTGAATTCATGCGTAGTGTTGGAGGATCAGTTACATGGACCTTCTTCAATTTGACTACAAGTTCGAGAGGCAGTTATAAATTTAGAAGAGGACGATTTGGGAGCTTCAATCCTTGATTGAAGCAAGGATGAGTTAGAGAACCAGTTAGACTCTGTTAACTATTCAATCAAAACACATGTTCTAAATTTGTAACTTGCCAATTTTAGCATGGATCGAATCAATAAAGGAGGACAAAGGCACAAAGTTTCATAGTTGTTTTGTGCACAAAGGAATGTGACAAGACACAACTCACGAGATTGTGAGAGAGAGCACAAAATTGTGTGAGAGATCTTTGTTGTGAGTGCGTATCTTGGAGGAGCCAATGCAGAGCATTGAAGAGAGCTTTTCTTGTGGCAGAATTGCGCTAGGAAATAGGGAAATTTTGCGCTAGGAAATAGGAGTCAAGCCCTAAAGAATAGGGAGTCCCCTACACTAGGAACTAGGAAACTTGTGCACGAGGAAATAGGGACTATATGAGCGCAAGAAAGTAGGAGAAAGGGTCTGTGTATTTGCAAGGTCAGTCCAACTAGGACAACATGAGGACAAGATTGTTTTCAGGGTGATAGTTTGAAGAGCAGAGCAGAGCAGTTCCTTGGATAGCAATATGTCGGTCCTAGGGCTAAGGTCAAATCACAGTTTAGAAGGAGCCTCAAATTTACGTGCATGGAAGAAGCAAATCACAGTAGTGTTGGAAGATAACGGGGTAGCAGAGTATGTCAAGTAGGCAATAGTGCCACCTCAAGATCCCCAACGGTTGGCCCAGCATAATAAGAATGACACCAAGGCAAGAAGGATCATTCTAAAGGGGGTCAGAGATCATATTATTCCTCATCTCAATGAGAAGAAGAAAGTGTATGAGATGTTTAAATTTAAAGCCATCTTTAATTTGTTTCAGGCTTCCAGTGATGTCACGAAGCTTGCTCTCAAAGAGAAGCTAAGAAGTAAGCAGATGAGCAAAGATGAGCCCATCATCACATATCTTTCAAAGTTCACTCAAGTTCAAGATGAGCTAGGTGGTGTGGGCATGACTGTAGCAGACAATGACCTTGTGAGTCCCACGCTACTGGGACTCCATAAGTCTTGGTATAGTTTCCAAGATGCAGTAAGTGGCAAAGAGAATATTCCTAGTTGGGAAAGGTTATGGAGTGATTGTGTTCAAGAAGAGATCCGGAGAAGGTCAAGAGCTGGTAAAGAAGATCCTGTAGAGGACGAGGAGAAATTTTCCCTAGCAGGTGAAGGTAGAAAAGCCAAGGGCAAGAAGGGCCAAGGAGAGGCTGAGTCCAGTCAGAAGGGCGAGAAGAAGAAGGAGGATCTAAGCAAGTTCAAGTGCTTCCATTGCCATGAGTTCGGACATTATGCCACCAAGTGCCCTAATTGGAAGGAGTCCAGTAAGGATCATGTTGGTGCATCAGCGAAGGTAGATGCATTTTCTACCTAGTTCGAGAAATATTTCCCTTTGATAGATTGCATGGCAAGCTCAGCAGACAATAGTGTATTGTATATTGATTCATGAGCATCCTTTCACATGACCAAGAACAAGAAGTGTTTCAGCTACCTGAACGAGAAGGACATGCAATTTCAGATTGAGCTAGGAGATGCAGGTTCCTCCTGACAAAGTCTGAAGATGGATGCATTCTCCCATCATATGTCTAGAAGCACCATTATCAATAACCCATACATTCTCATTCTAGAAAGTCCCAGACAAAGCAGAAAATAAACTTCCATCCATTACTTCTAGCTTGGAATGATCTTCAAAATGAAACCCTTGATGAATGTAGTGAGATTCCCAACAAACTTGAAACCCTTGTTTATAACCCTTGTCATAATGCAAACTAGGATGTGATCTTCAGTCTCTTTCTTGCACCTTAGCTCTGATACTATGTTGGAAAAATGTTTGAACGTGCTCGGGTCGCGTTCAACCCGGCCCGACCCTGATGAACGACCTTCATGCCTTCAAACATTGTTTCGCATGTCCTGAACACGGACGCATTGCACAAACCTGACTCGACCTGAACGCGCCCGCCCTGAACACTATTTTGCACGTGTCCTGTAGAAGGACCCCGTGCAGTCACAAATTAGTAAATTTGATACGGGCGCCCTCAACCGAAAAGACCTGCCCCGAACGCGTTTGGGCGAGCGCCCTCAATCGAAAAGACCCGACCCGAATGGGTTTGGGCGGGCTCCCTCAAACGAAACGACACGGTGCGCCCAACCAAACGAAGGCACAAGGGAGAAAACGACAAACGGGCCACACGAACATGCACAAGGCACCCGTGCGGTCACAATTTAGCAAATTTTATACATCCGCCCTCAAACGAAACGACCCGACCCGAACACGTTTGGGCAGGCGCCCTCACACGATGCGACAAGGCGCGCACAATCGAATGAAGGCAAAAGGGAGCAACCGACAAATGGGCCACACAAACGTGCACAGGGCACCTGTGAGGTCACAAACTTAGAAAATTTGATACACGTGCCCTCAACCGAAATGACCTGATCGAAACGCGTTTGGGCAGGTGCCCTCGACCGAAACGACCCGACCCGAATGCGTTTGGGCAGGCGCCCTCAACCAAAATGACCTGACCTGAACGGGTTTGGGCGGGCACCCTCAAACGAAACGACAAGGTGCGCCTGACCAAACGAAGGCACAAGGGAGAAAACAACAAACGTGCCGCACGAACAAGCACAAGGCACCTGTGCGGTCACAACTTAGCAAATTTAATACGGTCGCCATCAAACGAAACGACCCGACCCGAGCGCATTTAGGTAGGCACCCTCACACGACGCGACACAACGTACACGACCGAACGAAGGCACAAAGGAGCAAACGAAAAACGGGCTGCACAAACGTGCACAAGGCACCCGTGCAGTCACAACTTAGCAAATTTGATACGGCCACCCTCAAACGAAATGACTCGACCTAAACACATTTGGGCGGGCTCCCTCACACGGCGCGACACGACGTGCATGACCGAATGAAGGCACGAACGTACAAAAGGCACCCGTGCAGTCACAACTTAGCAAACTTGATACGACCACCCTCAAACGAAACGACCTGACACGACCCGAATGCATTTGGGTGGGCGCCCTCACACGGCGCGCTCGACTGAATGAAGGCACAAGGGAGAAACTGGAAAACGGGCCGCATGAACATGCACAGGGTACCCGTGCGGTCACAACTTAGCAAGTTTGATACGGACGCCCTCAACCGAAACGACCCAGCCCAAACATGTTTGGGCAGGCACCCTCAACCAAAACGACCCGACCCGACCCGAACGCATTTGGGCAGGCGCCCTCAACCGAAACGACCCGACCCGAACAGGTTTGGGAGGGTGCCCTCAAACAAAATGACACGGCGTGCTTGACCGAACGAAGGCACAAGGGAGCAAACGGAAAATGGGCCGCACGAACATGCACAAGGCACCCGTGTAGTCACAACTTAGCAAATTTGATATGACCGCCCTCAAACAAAACGCCCGACCCGAGCGCGTTTGGGCGAGCGCCCTAACACGACGCGACATGGCACGCACGACCGAACGAAGGCATAAGGGAGAAAATGGCAAACAGGCCGCACGAACGTTCACAAGGCACCCGTGTGGTCACAACTTAGCAAATTTGATATGGGCACCCTCAACCGAAACGACCCAACCCAAACGTGTTTGGGCGGGTGCCCTCAACTGAAACGACCCGACCCGAACGCATTTGGGCGGGTGCCCTCAACCAAATTGACCCAACCCGAATAGGTTTGGGCAGGTGCCCTCAAACGAAACGACACGGTGCACTCGACCGAAGGAAGGCAAAAGAGAGCAAACGACAAATGGGTCGCACGAACGTGTACAAGGCATCCGTGCAGTCACAACTTAGAAAATTTGATACGACCGCCCTCAAACGAAATGACCCGACCCGAGCGCATTTAGGCAGGTGCCCTCACACAACGCGATACGGTGTGCGCAACTAAATGAAGGCACATGGGAGCAAACGACAAATGGGTCGCACGAACGTGTAAAAGGCACCCATGCGGTCACAACTTAGCAAATTTGATACAGTTGCCCTCAAACGAAACGACCCGACCCGACTCGAACGTGTTTGGGCGGGCGCTCGACCGAATGAAGGCACAAGGGAGAAAACGACGAACGGGCCGCACGAACGGGAAAGCTCAGGAAGAAAGAATTCTTCAGGGCCTCCACCTAGCACCTAGCATGGTCTCCCCAGCTTCTTGGAAAGTTATCCCTAGCATAGGGGACACCATCAGGATCTTCAAACCTCCTCTAGAAGGATTCATCAAACTCAACTTTGATGGAGCCTCGAAAGGCAATATGGGGCACGCAGGGGTTGGAGGGATTTTTCGAGATCATCATGGCACAACAAGATTCATATATGATGACTCCTGTGGCTTTGCCAGCAACAATGAGGCATAATTCATAGGAGTGCACCAAGGTCTCCTCTTGGCCATCAGGCTAGGATACAGAAAGCTAGTAATCGAAGGAGACTCTTAGTTGGTTACGAACACTCTCAAAAAACTTAATCAAGGAACGAAGTGGGGCAAACTAAGCCAAAGATGGCATACTTCTTCACATGTGTAGGGATTGGAGGATACAAACAAGAAATTTGATTATATCATTATCACCCATGTAAGGAGGGAAGGAAACAAAGCAGTTGACCTCCTAGAACATTGTGGTTGCGCTCACCTGAATGAACCTATTGAATTAAGCATGCCTCCTAATCTCGGGGAGGAACGATGGATCAAGCTGCAGAGCATCAAAGAGCAGGACAGGTCAGAGGGCAGAGCTCACCCATAGTTCTCGGACTCAGCTCCCTGATCGGGGTGTAATGAAGAAGATCAACCTTCCCATCAGTGTTAATGGTAGTGTCCCTGGGGTTGAAGCCAACCACCTTCCACATGAGTTGCAAGGGCGCCAAGCTGTACTGTCGCATGCAGCACAAGGTGAGGTAGCGGGACAGAGGCCCTCTCATGGAGCTTAAAATAGGGTGGAGGAAGGCGTGGGGGTTTTTTTATGATGAAAGACTTTGGTGCAGGCGCGACAGCGGGATAAAAAACCTCCATTGCACTTCCACCACGATGAAACTCAGGTATGTGCTTGGTTTCCTCTCCCTTGTTCTTGCCATGTTTATGTTTTATGATTTGGGCCGGTCTCTATGGGAGCCTAAGGTGATTAAGCTGGACTGGTATAGTCTTCTGCTGGGTAGGGGAGAGCGGAACCATTACGACTTTAGTTGGGGGAAGGTTGGGGTTCTTTTGGCTCTTTGCTTCTGTGTCAAAGTAGGAATTGGGCATGGCCTCAACTTGCACCCGAGTGTGAGTTTGTCAGGTAAGGGATGCCAACAATATGGAATGGTGAGGGGTCGGGAAATCCTGCCAGGGTATAGAGTCAAGGAGTAGTCATGGGTTGTGTTTAGTTCAAAGGCTTTGCTGGTTTATACCACCTTGAGCTACTTGGGCTGAGTGCGCATGAGGAATGGGAGAGGGAATTCCACCCAGGCTCGAGCAATGGGCAGCGACGCCTCCTTTGTCAAGTTCGAGGGTGGGAGGTATGACGAGAGAGAGGACACCAGAAGGGAGGTTAGGAGATTGAAGGAAGGCATGAGCTCTTTGGGTTATGGGGATAATTTATGGGGTGCGTGCGACCGTTAGGGACAGGGGGTGGCAGAAATTAAGCAGGGTATGAGGGCGATGGGTCCGCAAAGGGACAAGAAGAGGAGAAGTCCTAGGAAGAGGCCCCTGGGTCACCTTTATTCTGATAACTGGGATTCATGGACCTTTTATCATTTTCATTATATGGAATTATGCCTTTGTTTGATTGTGTGGACAGGTCACCTACCCAGAAACCTAGTCAAATATTGTGGGATGACATGCTCCAAGATTCCTGTAGCTTGCGACCATTCCAAGAGCCCTGCAGCTTGAGGTCGTGGCTGGAAAGATAAAGGGAAGGCGGTAGAAGCCCAACCCAGATCACCCCCGAGCAAGCCGAGAGGAAGGAGGCCTGCAATTGATGTGATCCAAGAGGTAACGAAAGCATACCACGAGAACACATCAGAGGAAATTGAAAAGCTCATTGAAAAATGGGAAACTGACATAAATAGACATGCAGAGACAAAGATGGATACTAACGAATGGAGAGGTTTAATACCAGATTTGGGACAAACAAGGGGCAGACTAACATAATTCAAGCAGACACTGTATCTTTATTGGTCGATGAAGAGCATCCTTGGCAAAGCCTTGGAGCAGATCTGTATAAGCCTAGTGAGATTAGCCCAAGACTTCCCAGACTACAAGAGCGAGTTTGATAAGACCATGTTCCAGCTGAGGAAACATGATGGGTGCCTCGAGCGTATTGACTACCACCTCTCGTGTATTTCCAACCCTTTTGAGCAGGCTGGTACCTCGGTTCAGGATCCGACACCAATGGAGTCAGCCTCGGTTCTAGACGAGGTTGAGTAGGTCATGACTATTTTAATCTGCCTTTTTGCTCAGTGTTTATATGTGGCTAACATTTAAATTTCAAGGATCTAATAAATATGTTAGTCAATCTGTGAGAAACTGTATATTATATGTGTGAGTATCCAGGCTTTGTTTGTTTGGTATGACAGACTCAAAACCTTATTTTTTTGGATGGCATACCATGCCATCAGGTGGCCAATACACTGGGTTCCTCACTCAAGACAGGTTGAGACCACCAAACTGGTAAATCTAGTTGTTTTTTGTTTTCAAAATGAATGAAAAAGGAGTCCTACCAAGTTTACAAAAAAAATGCTATAAAATGTATAAAATTAATAACAATAACAAATTCTAAAATTACATACATACATATATGTAATGAAATAATAAAAAATATACTAAGTATAATATAAAAATGCAAACCATACGATACCATATGCAATACTATTGGATTCTCAATGCCATGAGCCCATAAAATACTATCATTAAGTTGAAGCAAAATTTAATGGCACATGTACATATTATAGCTCTATCAAGCTATGTGTCTCCTTCAAGCTCCATAGCACGATGGAGCTATGTAGTTTAATTCAGGGTTTTATTTAGTCCTATATCGACCTTTTAAAAGCTTTGATGGAGGGCTTAAAAAATACCCTCACACAGATACATTTTCAACCTTTGGAATAGAAGTTCTTCCAAAAAAGAGTAACCCAACTCCATCGAATTCACCCTTATTTTATTTTGAAATTACAATAATATAAAAATATTTATCTTAATTGGCTAATTCATAAAATAAATAATTATGTAATATGGTTTTGTGTATTTATTTTCTCATGAGAATAATATAAAAAGTAAATAATTGAAATAAAATATTTAGAAAACAATTACTTTGAATTTGTTGTATTTATGGTGCAAAATGAGAATAATATAAAAAGTAAATAATTGAAATAAAATATTTAGAAAACAATTACTTTGAATTTTGGTTTTACATGTAAACATGACAAACAAATAAATATTATAAAATAAATATTTGTGAGTTTAGTTCTAATTTATATATTCATAATATAAACATTTGTAATTTTTTTTATAGTTATGGTGACAATTCACATTAATAAATCCACTTGTACATGCCAACATGGCAAACACAAAGTTAACTACCCTACTTTATAGAACTTGTCAATATAGCGTACACCACTTCTTTAAATATATGGTGATATACTCCACATCCAATAAGACCAATAAAAAATTATTTCACTTTAACACCACATAGTAAGAATGGCACTAACTTGTCCATCAAATATGGTGATTATATACTTCATTTTTAATATGATACATAAACATTTACACCACATTAACACCACATAACGTAAGTGGTGCTAACTTATGGTAATATAATTTATTTTTAATATAATACATAAACATTTACACCACATTAACACCACATAATTTAAGTGGTGCTAACTTATGGTGATATATTTCATTTTTAATATAATACATAAACATTTACACCACATTAACACCACATAACTTAAGTGGTGCTAACTTATGGTGATATACTCCATTTTTAATATAATACATAAACATTTACACCATATTAACACCACATAACGTAAGTGGTGCTAACTTATGGTGATATACTCCATTTTTAATATAATACATAAACATTTACACCACATTAACACCATATAACGTAAGTGGTGCTAACTTATGGTGCTAAAAGAGAGCTTTTCTTGTTGTGCCTGCCATCTATGGACTGGTTTACAGAAACATAGCCATCCTTGCAGTGGAAGGATTTGGTGCCCTTCCCAAGCACTGCCTCACTCTCTGTTACTGTTTCTTCACAGCAGCCATTGTGATCAATTTGATAAGAGACCGTGTACCCAAAAAAGTGTCTCAGTATATTCCCCTGCCAATGGCCATGGCTATACCTTTCTATCTTGGATGTTACTTTGCCATTGATATGTGCGTGGGGACAGCCATTGTATTCGTTTGGCAGAAGATCAACCGCAAAGATGCTGACGTAATGGTTCCTGCAGTGGCTGCTGGTCTCTTATGCGGAGATGGCATATGGACTCTTCCTGCCTCGTTTCTGGCTCTGGCTAAAGTCAATCCTCCCATCTGCATGAAATTCCTGTCCAGTAGCATGAACAATAAAGTGGATGCCTTTATTGCTAGCAATACCTAGAGATCAGAAGTACATATTTATCCTCTTGCAAGCGCTCTATGCACATGGAAATCAATTGTTATCGATGTACATAATATCTGCAAGACTAGTGATGTTCTTTCGTGAGATAGAAATATAATGTAGGCTGCACGTTTGTATTGTGATTAGTTTCATTGTGTGTAATTTTATGCAATGAACGTGAAGAATACATGGCTTCTCAATCCTGGACCTCTGAGTTTCGGTTTCTTATATAATAAAATTCTGATATCTACTCTGCAACAATGCGACTGCACGACTTGTTCACAATCGTGAACACACAGGATCCGATACTTTCTTTTCCTTGTTTTGTTTTTTTTTTAATTCAAAATTTGTGTCTGGAACAGTTACCACGGATATATAGTCTGCTCAGGATTGGATCACAAGATTTTTGAACAAATTTTTTCACCTAACTATTACACCACATTCTCTAAATTCTTTTCATAATTATATTTATATGGATTTGAAGTGAAAAAATTCATTGAACCAGAAGACTTTTGGGACAAACTTTCAGACCTCACCATTAAACCACATTGTCTAAACTCCTTTCATAGTTTTGTTTTTGTTTATATGAATTTGAAGTGAAAAAACTCACTTTAGATTGTTCAATTTTCAAAATCAATAAAATATTCTTGAAAATTACAAAATAAAATTAAATTCAGCAACGAAAAACTAAACATAAAAATAATTTTTATAAAACTCTTAAAGCAGATGGAGATGAAAATTCCTGTCCTAGGTCAACTGAGGAATTATCGATGATTTAACAATTATGGTTGAAATGATTATATTCCGGCTTTCATGATGTAGAGTGAATTAAGTGAAACTTGTTTTGCCTTGGTAATAATTCATTTTTCCATCATTGAAATTTAGTCACTAGATCATTTGCTCGGAGTTGCAAATGGAGGGTGGTATCCTACTCTATCATTAGATCACTTGCACTCTATCATGAGATCATTTGTAGGAGGGTATCTTACTCTATTTTAACATTATTGTTGGTCGAGAGGTGGACCAGGCCATATTTATATTTCATAATTGTTATTTAATTTAATTTTTTTTTATCTAATCCTATTTTTATTTTTATGTTTTTTTTGACAGTCATTATTTTCTCAAATGTAAGGTATAAGATTTATTTTCCTCTATGTTTTTCTACCATTATATTAAGTACAGTTTATGCATTATATGATGTTTTTTGTGCCATAATGTTCATTACATAACTGCTTTATATTGTTTGAAAACATGGGTTATAGTCGTTAAATTTCAGTGTTTTGGGTATTTTACGGGTTAGTTGTGGTTCTTTATTAATCACACAAACTTCAATCGCACAATCTTGCTTAATACAATGAATCCGACAATAGATATTTATCCTAACTCACTTGACATGCACACACTTATTTATCACATAAATGGACTTGCTCATTGGTCACTTCACTTAATTAACTCTCTAACTCACTCACCAAATTTATCTCTCACACAACTCAAGGCTCCCTTAACTAATTGTCTAATTATGCATGCAAGAGTTAATTCCATATTTTAACATTTTTTATGGTGCTGAATCATTTTCCACCATAAAAAATGCAATTCAAACACTCTAATTACCTGATTTTTTGAAATTAGTTTTACTTAATTTCAAAAAAAAATTTATCTTCGTATTAATAAACAACTCCGATGAAATATTTAGAAATCAAATAAACTGTTTTTTAATAAAACAGTGTTTTAAAAAAAAAAAACTAAACATTAAATTTTTGTCTTTGGACTAGACCTTGCAAGCCTTTGACGTAAGTAATGTTGTAAGGAATTCGCTAAATTTAGGGATCGATAATGTCAAAATGGTGTCGCCTACCATTGCTTACTCGAGAAGTCCCAGACTGATCCCCTTTGCTAATTTTAGGGATCGATAATGTCAAAATGGGTTCCCTACAATTGCTGACGCCGGAAGCCTCAGCTCGTTACGTTCCATGGGTCTCGGAAGCTCAAGACTGCGCCACATGCACTAGTTTTATCTTGGAATAAATTAACGCTGTTCTAACTAGATTTTTTTTAGCTTTAAAAATTATGAAAATTTTGGTAAGATTTTAAGAAAATTTTGGAGAGATTTTTGTAAATGCAGGTTATAGCGATCAAACTTTAATATTTTGAGTGCTCTAAAAGTTTTTGATGGCGCTGAATTCTTTTTCACTATCAAAATCATAATTCAAACACCATTACTATAAGATTTCTTAAATTTTTTTACCCATATTCTAACCAATTTTAACCTTCCTAACAATTCCTCCATCTCGTTAAACAACCCCCAAACTAACCACACCACTTTTAGTACCGTCTCGAAAATCCCGCTGCCAAAGACTGTTGCAAGCCCTGCTCGAAGATTGTCGAGAAGCTTCATTGACTTTCTACTTCCTTGTATGACAATTTGGTTTAAATTATAATAGTCATATAATTGGAATAGTTTCCAACTCATATTATATATTTCACATATATATATATACATATAAAATAAAAATTATTAATATAATAATTAAAATATAATATTTTTTTTAATAATGGAGATTTATTTTTATTTTACTATGTAATTTTTAAAATATAATATATTTTTTTACAATATTATAAATCACAAATACAATATGCTCAAAAAAACCTTATTCATATTCATATGGCATTTATTTTTATCATATTTTTATTTTTAATTTATCAATTTTGTTTTTTAATTAAATGGATAAAGATTTGGATTATTAAAAGGATATAGATTACAAAGGCTCAATCGAAACCCTCAAAGGAGTCTCTCGTGACACAAAAACTTCAATCTCTTTCCAACTAAATATTTTGCAAAAAGCCCCCAAAATACAAACACATTTACATTGCATTTTTCACATAATTTTATTTTGATCTAGTTTGACTTCCTATTTTTCTTAGAGAAAATATTTTTCCTTCATCCCAATTTGAATTCAACCGGCATTTTTTCAAATTCTAGTAGATCCTTCTTCGGAAACTACAAGTTGATATTTTGGAAATCCTCCTCATCCACATGATCTTCTTAGGATATTTCCTTTTCAACGAAATTCCTTGTCGTTTCGAGAGGGAATCTGTTTTCAACAAGGGTTTGCTACCTTTCCACTAACACTGCATCTGAGGAATCCTTACTTGTGACTAAAGGATCCACATTGGCAAACAATTTTTCTTGCTTAGATTTTATTGTAGCAGATGCAGTTTCTTTGACTAAATCAACCTTGTTCTGGTCTTCCAGTTCTTTCTTATCATGAATAAATCAACCTTGTTCTGGTCTTCTAGTTCTTTCTTGTCATGAATCTCTTTTTCATCGAGTATCGTATAATGATTACCGTGTGCTCCTTCCCACCATTTGGACCCTTCTTGATTTTTCCAGTCTTTGCTATTATGAGAATGTCTGCGGCAATTGTTAATTGCATGCCCCATTTCACAACATGCTCACCAAAATGAAATATTCTCATAGTCAATATTTTCGACCCTAACATAGCTTAGAGTTATTAAATTAATCTCTGCAAGAAAACCCTCGTTGAAGTACATCTCCACACAAATGTGGGAGTAATTGTTTTAGGACAACTAAGAGAGAATTTTATTACTGAATTCCCAATGGAGGAAAGTGAAGTGTGATTCTAGAAATGGAAGAGAGGATTTATAAGCTTTAACCAAACTGGGGTAGTGGAAATTGATGTCATTATTGAGTCAAAAGTGGGAATCCACGGTTGCATGAAGAGGCTAGCACTCTCCCAAAACCATGGCCCAACTTCATAGATGGCCTTCTTTTTCTCAGTATTATCAAAAACCACAGTGAAGAAACCTTGTGCCATAGGGTAAATATTCATCTCATCTCTCAAAAGGGGTTTTCATGTCTTAGAGATCCATTTATCTAGATCATCCAAATGTTGTTAGTTCCCATTAAACCTGTAAACCAAACCATTCTCTAAAAAAAATCACAAAAGAAAGCTTCCTCGTCAATAAAAACATTGAGGGAAGAAAGTTATTGTACCACTCGAAGACTATAACCAAATTTCATCATAAAGTTGTACGAAACCGAGGAAGATCTAGCTTGACCAATAGCCTTACCTATAAAATAAACATATTTATTCACCAAATCACAAGGATTCACCATTGAACGATATGTAGAAGAGATGCAGAAAGTCCATGTAACCAAACAAAATATTGAATGGTTGCCACAAGGGATTCGAGAGCTACTTCCATCTCTTTCCAAAAATTCAAAATAATTTAAAACTTAATTAATCAATTCAATTACTTTTGAGATAAATTTAAATCTTTGATTTGTGACTCCTTCTAAAATTGGTGGAAATATATAAATTAAATTGTTAGTAAATTCTTATAAGCATCAATCCATAACAAGTGTTGCTAGGAAGCTTAGTCCCTACCACTCAAGTTAAAAAAAAATGTTTCCAAAAAATTTGCATATAAGAAGATTATGTCAAAATTAAATTAAAATCATTGGAAGGGTCTATTAAATTTGAGCTTGAGTTGTAATTAATAAGAATTTGGTAAAGTTCGGGGAAATCAATATTACAAGAAGACTAGAAATTTGAAATGGATATGCATTGAAAAATACTTATTTTAATAATATTCAGAAATAAATATTTATTTTTGAAAGCTAAAGATTAAGTAGCATTGGTCAATACTAAGTTAATAATGGTCAACATGCAAATCTAATGCTAGATTCATGCTTTTGTAGGGACTAATAAATTAGCATATGGAGTAGAAAAATTAAATACTTACTTACTTACAAGGACTTGTATAAATTTTGATAGATAATAACCACTAATATCTATTGAAAATAATAGCGAGAAAAATTTTATTATCTTTTTATTAATCGTCAATGACCTCTCCTTGTCCCTTTTTATCATGCATGAGTTCAAGGACGATTCATTGAGCAGTTAACTTGCGAGTTTGTATTTGGAAGAGGACGAGTGAGAGTCTTAGTGTCTAATTCAGGCTATGCTAAGTTATAAGAGTAACTTCGACTTAGTTAACAAATCAATCGCAAGTCCAAGTTCTAAAAATTAATTTACCAGATTTAGCATGATCGAATTGCATAAAATAAGGATGGAGGCACCTTTGTAATCATAGTTGTGAGCACACGTTCGTGTGAGAGATGGTTGCTAGGAATATCATGTAAGTAGAAGCCTATACACAGTTTGGTGGAGATAATTTTCCTTCCATAAGTGCTTTAAGATTTAGATATTATTTCCTAAATAATAGGGGTGTATCTAGCGCTAGGAAATAGGAGCTAGGCAATGCAAGGAAATAGGGGACTAGATCGAGTTCTTGCAGGGAGGTTTCAAGGTAAGTAATAATACAAAAAATATTTGTCTTTTCTAATGAAATAGTTTTTCTGGTAAAGATGTTAATTACTCTATTTTCTGTTAATAAAATTCTACGACTAGTAGACGGATTTTCTAGTTGGGTTTTTAAGAAAATATTATGTTTTTGTTATAATGCGACTATTTTTTTTTTTTCCATTACTCTACAAATTTAAAGTAGAAAAATTATGATTTTTGGTGAATCAAATTTACTTTCAGTTACTTCATCAATTAGTTCTAGAATTTGAAGGAAATTTTACATGGTATCAGATCAAAGAATAATATAAATACCAACATACATTGATCATATTTTGAAGAACAAAGATCAATTTTATGAAGGAGAGATATTTTGGGTAATTAGGATTACATTCCAAATATTGAGATCAAACCACTGTTTATACGTCTAACATTATCCCTTGTAAAGGAAGGATCACGATAGTATTGGATGATAATGGGGTGGTAGATTTTTCCAAGAATGTTATACAACCACTATAAGATCCCCAATAGCTGACCGACGATACTAAGAATGATATCAAGACCATGAGGATTATTCTAGAAGGGGTTAAAGATCATATTAAGAAGATACCTTTTAAGATGTTAAAGAAAAAAATAGATTTATATCAGAGTAACAATGATGCCAATAACATAGAAGGTAAGGAGTATTTGGATGAGACAAGGAGAGAACACTGTCAAGTATCTTATGAATTTCACTCAGGTTCGAGATACGCTTGGTGGTGTGTTTGTTACTATACCTGAGCATGACCTTGTGAGTTTTCCTTTACTAGGACTTGCCAAGTCTTGGTACGAGTTCTAGGATGATATCTGTGGAAGAGAGAATTTTCCTCGTTGGGAAAGGTTATGGACTGACTGTTTTCAGGAGGAGATCAAGAGAGGAACCAAGATGGTAGATCACTAAATACTGAGGATGAGGATAATTTTTCTCTTGTAGGAAAATTCAAGGGAAAGAAAGGAAAACATGAGGTCAAGTCTATTCAGAAAGGCGAGAAGAAGAAGAAGGATGTAAGTAAGATCAAGTGCTTCCATTGCCATGAGTTTTTTCACTATGCTACTAAGTTTCATAATCATAATAAGAGGTCTATTAACAATCATGCAGCTTCATCAACTAAGGTAGATGGGTTTTATTCTCAATTTGAGAAATATTTCTCATTGATACCTTGCATGCTAAGCTTAGTAGGGAGAAAAAAAATGGTATATTGATTCTAACATCTCCTTCTACATGACTTGGGATATGGATTATTTTAGTGAGTTGAAGGGGAAGGACATGCAATTTCATATCAAGCAAGGAGAAGATGGAAAGTATGCGACCAAGGGAGTTGGTACTATCATAT
>CM076577.1:614343643-614555552 GCA_034641835.2 Pinus albicaulis | reverse complement strand
TTGCCCCTCCCGGCTTTTTGCTGATTTCCCTTTTTTCCAGCCACCTTGCCCCTGTCTCTTGGCTGTGATCTGCACCCCTTATCTGCAGCTTTATCCTCCGGATCTCTGTCCCCTTTGACCCTAGATCTGTTGAGCTTCGTTTGTGTGTGTTTCCATAGTTTTTCTCTTTCTTTTCAGCATAGTTTTGAGAGACCCACTTTCTTGGGTTTGATAGATGCATATGTAGCTGTTATTTTTCTGTTATTTCAGCATTTTTATTCTGTTCTCTGTAGGTTTATTTTCAGCTACGTTGCACACTTTTTTGCTCTCAACAACGGAAAGGGTTTAAAAATTAAAATTAACGCACACCACACACTGACCTTAAGTGAAGAAGCGCCTGGTTTACACCGCCTGGCAAAGACTCTAAAATCAATCGTCACTGCACCTTATCTGCCCTTGACCTTCTTGATTTTACCCCTTTCTGCCCTTGTCGGTTTCCTTCTTCCTGTCATCATTGCGCCCCCAAGGCGCCTTTCCCGGAGACTTCTTGGCCTTCATCCTCAGTTCCCGGTTGATCGACCTGCTCCGCACCGTCGTCGTCGAGCCAGTCCACCTTCGAGTCCGCACTCCGACTCCTCTCCCGATTCCTCAGGTCCCCCTTCTCCTCCCGGTTCTCCCCCTTTTACCTTCACCATGTCTGAATCAGGGCCCAATGCTAGCGGCCCCAATACCGGCCCTCCTTCTAGCGGAACCGTCACAACCACTACTCCGGCCACCCCTGTGCTGCCGTACATTGCAGGCCTCAGCCTCCCCGATTTCCATCAGTTGATTAACGACCCCATCCACCATAATACTACCTGGCCCACTATGCCTACCAAGTTACCCTCCGATATCCCTAAGTTCGAGGGCCTTAATGGCGAAGACCCAACAAATCACGTCCGGTCTTTCCACATGTGGTGTTCCTCCGACTCCATTACCGATGACTCCATCCGTCTTCGGTTGTTCCAACGCACGCTTACCGGCGAAGCTTCTAAATGGTATGTCGAGCAGGCCACTTCCTCCCATACCACGTTCGAGACTCTTGCCCAAGCCTTCTTGTCGTACTTCCAGCTCCCTCTCCGATACGACACCGGTACGGAGCTCTTGACTTCATTTAAGCAATCCTCTTCCACACGCCTTTCTGCCCATGTTCAGGAATGGCGACGAAGACGGAGCTTATGTCGAGCCCCTCCCTTTGAAGATCGGGTTTACATGGACTGGTTCCTTCGCACCCTCCCGTCTCCCATTGGCAAAAATGTCGCCTCTCACTTTCCTCAATCTGAAGAAGCCGCCCTCCAAATAGCTTTAAAGTATGACCTGATCTACGCTCAATCTGGTTATGTTTATACCGTTCTTCCTGACATCCCCCGGCCCGGTGGCGCTAACGCCCCAGGGGCATCTCATTCCGCCGACGGTATTGTTGGATCTCTTTCCCACCCCTCTACTCATCCTCCTATGAGCCATGGCCCTCCTGAGGGAGGGGCCAGCACCTCTAGCACTCTGCCCCCTCCCGGCAACATGTATCCAGGATACGGCATGCCTCCTCCTTTTGCCCAACCTCCTGCTTACCTCAATGCTACCCAACCCAACCCTTACTTTTATCCGCAGCCTGGTGCGCCAGCTCCCCCAGCATATGTGTTTCCGCCTCCCTTGCCTCCTCACCATCTGCAACAGCCCTTACAACCCCCTCCAGGGCAAGTATTTGCGCAGCAGGGTGCGTTTAATCCCCCTTCCCAAAGAAGGCGGAGAGGCAACCAGAACCCATCTGCCCCTGGTAACCGAGGTCCCAATTCTGGTCAGGACCCTAACACTAGCAACCAGCCTCAGGGCATTCCGCCCAGGCCGGACAGGCCGCTTCGCACAAAAAAGCCCTGTTCGTGTTGCGGTGTTTACGGTCACTACACTCACGATTGCCCTCTCTTACCCCAAATGCGACAGATGTGGGAGTCTCAAGCCACATTGCGCGGACAGCACACCTCCCCTCACGCTCCTCCTAATGTGGCCACGACCCAGCCAGCTGTGTTCACTGATCCTTTCCCTCAACAGGGATTCGTGGCTACCCACCCCCCTGACAGCCATGCCGCCACACCCTCGTCCATTTCTGGTTCCTCTGACTACCAGATCCTCATGATGCACTCCGATCCGTCCCCTTCCGTCGACTTTCACCTTCAAACTCGGTCTCGCCAGTACACCAAGCCCCCTGCTCAGTCTGCTCCCGAGCCCCCATCTTCAGGTTCTACAGAGCCTCTTTCGACATCCAGTGGCCCCTTACACATCCCTCAACCCAAAGTTGAGGTTCACCCAAAGATTCCAAAGGGTCCATTACGCCGAAATGCTGCTTCCGGTCGAGCCGCTCAATCGTACAATATAGTAGATGATTTGGCACAATCCCCTGCTGCCATTTCCACACTGGAACTCCTCCAGTCGTGCCCTTCTCAAAAGAAGGCTCTACTATCTGCCGTGGGCGCTGTTGATCCTGCCGATGACCAAATGATTGTTTTCGACGCCACTCAATCGGACCACCCTCCTCTTCCTCCTTCCGTTGCTTTCCAAATCCCAGTCAAAATCCGGAACGCCACTGTATCCCGGTGCATAATTGATGAGGGGGCATCCACCTGTGTGATGTCCGCTTCGGTTTGGAAGCAACTCGGATCCCCCGAGTTGGCCCCTTCCACGATCACCCTTCGAGCGTGGGATGGTCATGCCTCCCAGCCTATTGGCCTGTTTCGTAACTGTCCCATCACCCTCGCCGGTAAGACTGTTTGCGTTGATGTCGAAGTCATTGACGCCCCTCTAGACTACAACATCCTATTGGGGCGAAGCTACACCTATGCCATGTCCGCTATCCCATCCGCGGTCTTCCGTAAGATGTCTTTTCCACATAACGGGAAGATAGTCACCATTGACCAGCTATCGTATCATGAGTCATCGTCTCAGTCCTCCTCCGAGACGACCATCTCTTCTGTAGCCAACAAGCAAACTGTCGATTCCTTGACCAGTGTCTCCCCCGGCGTTTATAAAGATTCCACCTTGCTTGGTACTTTTCCTCACCTTCCTCCTCCTCCCGTTACTGATCCCAGCTTGTCGAATGTTTGCATGATGCAATCATCTCAGGCTGCCCATAAACGGCCTGCCTCAGCTAGCCCGCACCCTCCTCCCCGCCCTCCACAACCCGCTCCTAGCCATCCATCTCAGCCAGCCGGACCTCCCCTTTCTGGCCCTCCCCCTATAGCTGGCACCCCCGCACCTCTTTATCCTCCAGGATCGGTCCCTCCTGGCCTTAACCATCTTGGAGCCGTTCCTCCTGGTCATTACCCTGCTGGACAGATCCCCTTCTTGGCTCCCCCTCCCGGAGTATATTCCGTCCCCGTCATGGCCGCCCTTTCTCTCCCTAACTTGACCTTGGGTATTCCGGTTTGGTACCTTGACCCCCCAGCCGCCACCCCCCCTGGTCACCCCAAACCTTACATGGCTTTGACACCGGTTCAACTGGTCCCCCTCGCTTCCTCCATAGCCAACGTGCCCCCAGCACCTCCACAGGACCCTTCTCCTACTGAGTCGGCTCCCGGGAAGAAAGGAAAAGCCCGCAAGGGGGCAACCAAAGACCAAACCACCACAACCACCTCGGCTCCTCTCCCACCCTCGAAGCCTTGTGCCTTATGTGATGTCATCGGTCATGCCACCCATGCTTGTCCCGAGTTACCCCGTATTCACCCCATGGTAAAAGTCGCGTTCCCTGACACTACGGTCCCTGAAACTCCCACTCCTGCTTCGACCGTCTCCAAGAACCCCAAGACTCTCCGCACCAACAAGCCTTGTGCTTTGTGCGGTGTCCATGGCCACTACTCCCATCATTGTCCTCACCTGACGCATTACCGTGACTCCCTTGAGGTAATCCGCGAGTATGAGGTCGAACAAAATCAATCCGCCTCTCCCATTCTCGTGCAGTATGCTGCAGCCCAGCCTGAGGTTTCCACTGATCCCATCCATATTCCCCCCCCTGATGTCCAGATGACGGAGTCTACAGTCACCATTCTTTACCTGTCCTCCTCTGCACGACACTTGGAACCTAGCCCGTCTGCCGCCTCCCCCATTGGGTCCCTTGATACTCGAGATCACTCCACTGGTGTCTCTGTTGACCTTCGCAGCCCGAGTCCTCGCCATGTTTCCGATAGCCCTCATACATCACCTTGTTTGAGTTTTGCTCATCCTGCCCCTTCCCCCCGCCATTTCCGCTTGATGACTTCTGCCTCCTCATGCTGTCGTCCTTTCCTTTCATCCCCTCATGTATTGTCTTGTCACACCACCTTGCGCATCCCCCCGTCCACATCCTTTATCGGTTACGCCGATGGTGCAAGTCGCTACTCCAGGAATCTTGCCTCGGCAGGGTGGGCCATCTTCACCCCCTTGCATGACCTCGTTCTGTCTAACGGGATATGCATTGGTTCTGCCACCAACAATCAGGCCGAATACGATGCAGTGCGTGGCCTACTAGCTGATGCTTTGCTGCATCGCATTCGCCACCTGCACGTTCGCTTGGATTCCTTGCTTCTTGTCATGCAACTAAATGGTGTTTATCATGTGCATAACCCTGTGCTGTTTCGACGCTATTTACGAGTGAAAGTCTTAATACGTGCGTTTGAAACCATCACTTTCAACCATGTACCCAGAGACCAGAATCACTACGTAGATAGTATTGCAAACCATGCTCTAGATTGGCATTTATCACACACAATTCATACAGGACAATAACATTAAATTAACCATCAAAAGACGATGCATATCCATAATATGTGTCGCAAACCATATATTGATGAGTCCATTTACTCTGATACATACGACATGCCCATAGCATGTTCCAAAAACTGGGGGCACCATACGCCCCCCCACACATATACATCCGACAGGCCCATAGCATGTTACAAACCAAAAACAAAAACTGGGGGCACCATATGCCCCTCCCTACACTATAGGCGGCACCCCCTGCCCCTACATACATCAAAGGGGGCACCATATGTCCCTAATCACTATCTGGAGGCTCCCGGGCCAATGGCTCTGCCCCTGCAGCATGTAGATCACGCATAGTTTGACCAGCCATCGCCATGCGCCGCATGATACCTCGCCACTCCGAGGGGAGACCAACACATGGCTCTATGTACTGGTCGTCTAAATCCTGCCACCCGCGCTCTGATACTCCGGTCAACAGCTGCTCACATCTATGGCGGATGTCCTCCAGTAGGGCAGCTGCACCATCATTTTGCGCTGCCCTCGATCCACTCGGACCCGTAGCTCCAGACGCTGCCGGTCGTCCCATATACCCGGCCGGTTTTACCGGTGCTATATCTGCATACCAAAAGTCCAGGAATCAGTATCATTATTTACTATTCAAAAAACTTTAAACATGCCCATATAAGAATAGCAATTTGTCACTTACCATCGGGCCCCCAGACTCGACCAGGCGGAAGTGGCAGATCCGGATCCCCACAGTAGCTCATCCCACTATAAGGGTAGTCGGCTATGTACAACGGCATCTGATCCCAATGGGCAAAAAACTCCGGTCGAAATGTTCGCCCGACCGCCCCTCCTCCTCCTTTGCAGAGTAGTCGTCCCCAACGACGCATCCTGGGCTCTCTCGGGCCCCCATCTGGAAGCAGCACGCGAGGCCTCAAGGTCGGGATCTTCTCAAAGAAGAAGGCGCACAACAAAGTCCCATATGAGCAATCATGATTCACCTGCCGCTTGCATAGCGACAACTGTCGCTTTAGCGACACCGACATCATTTGGGCCCACCCAAAGTAGGTCCCACTCAACACACTCTCCACTATCATCATCTGCCCACCGGTGATGTGATGGAACGCCTGGGTGCCCAGGATTCGCAGCACAGCTGCGGCCACTGCACGGGTTTCTAGCCTCTCTCGATCCCCGATCGATATCCGAGTCCCCTTGACTTGGAAACCCGGTCGACAATGGCGTTCCACAAACTCCATGATATGCCGCCCCCGCGGCAACACTGGCTGCGTGTCTCCCACTATCCCCACTGGTGGGAGGCCGGTCAGGAAGTACACATCCTGGACCGTCAGTTCGATCCTGTGCCCCTGCACTACAAAGATCTCCTGATCTGGATCCCAGTAACTGATAATCCGGGCCAGTAATGGTTCCCCTGCTCTCATCAACGGGTTCTCCACAAACTCGAGAACCCCAAATCTGGCCAATACACGACGGACGCCCTGATCCGCCTGGATCTCTGCTCGAAGTGTTCCCAGATCCCTCTCTCTCCAGTTGACCCGTAACTCTGCCATACCTGCACAAACACATTCTCTTTGTCAGGGTACAGATCGGGCAAACCATAACCACCCACAAAAACCCAACTCCCAGCCATCAAACAGCACCAAGCCCCCCTCCCCTCCCAGGTCGCAGTTTTCTGCCCATTTCTGGACCAGGTCGCACTTTTTGCCCTCAAACCTGCGTCCTGGGTCACACTTTTTGCCCCAAAAAGTGCGACCCAGCCGTAGAGAGGAGGGAGGGGCTGTTTCTGGGGTGTTGGGCCCTAAACTGCAAATCTAATCCATCAAAATGCAAGAGCAAGGTTAGGCCTCTTACCTCCAATCGACAGATCTCGAATCCAACGGTCAGTTTGTCCGCTACGTTCGCCGCAAGATTTAGGGCCTTCTCTCCTCTCCACATTCACCACAGCAACAATAGCAAATGAATGATTTTGGAGGGAAAACAGCCTCATTAAAAGAGAACCCCTGTTTCTTCTTTCGACTGCTGCGACCACACCGTAGCCCCGTTCGACGAACCGTCAGCACCGCTGGATAGATCTCACCGAGCTCTCAAATGGGTTTTACTTAGTTTTTGGTGATTTGATACTTCACCCGGACACCTTTGTCCACGAAGGGTCACTTCACCGCTCCTCAAAATCGAATTTCCTCACTTACGACACTTGTACTTGGGGCACCATATCGCCCCCTTACTTGTCCATGTTCGTGTTGATTTTCGTCGTGAGTGCCCACCTTGTACTCATGCATCTATGACCCCCCATTGGGGCCTTTATTGTGTGGCAGCACTATCTAGTCGCCCTTGCTTAGAGCATCCGAGTTGAGTCATCATTGCATTCATGGAGTCTATCCTGCATCCTTTCCCACCCTACTATAGCCCTCCATTCTTTTTGATTGGTTCCTCTCTTGTGTCGCATCTCATGACCTTCAGCCCCACTGTCCCCTGTCCCTTTCGATATTGTGTCAGTCGCTGCCATGTCATTCATGCCCTTTATGCTCTAACAAGGGAAGTCATCCATTCGCCACTCCACCCTTCCCATTTCCGCCATCATCATTAGTGTCAGTTTGTCCGTCACTCTATTGCTTTTCTCTCGTGCCTTAGTTGAGGATCTCTCATTGCCTCACCTAAGGCGGGCCTCTTTCTGTCGACCTCAACACACTTATTCCAGAAGCAAGGTCTAGAGGGCGGTGTACCTTGGTTCCAGCTTCCACTTTTGTTCGGTGCCTCGGATCAGGCAGGGGGATTTCTTACCTCCCTTTGACTTGATTGCTTCTCCAGCTCCTTTCAGCATGATCGAGATTCGTATATTGGATAGTCCAGTGACCCAGCAGCAGCTCTTGATGATTCCCGGGCGTGTGTGAGATGTCTCAGCCCTCATGAGGGGGTGGCCCTGCAGGTAGCCCCCCACATGCCCGGATGACCTCTTCATTGCAGCCTTTGATGCCGCTCCCGATTTTGATGATGTTGGCCTTAGCCACTTGCAGCACCTCTATGATTTGCATGTATCAGTCAGATTTTGTGAGCCCTTCCCCATTTACAGGGGGCATTTGGGTTGTATTTACCTCATGTACTCAGATGATATTGTACTAGTCCTGGCTGTTATCCCAGGAACAGCATGTATGTGAGACTATTCATTGTATTTTTATCTGGCTCTTGATTATGCCAGCTGTATTCTATGGTTCGGTCCCTTGTTCACTGGACACACTATTCTTTTGTACTTTGTCACGGCGTGCATAGGTATGCCTCCCCCGCCGCCTTCAGCACAGGTACCCTCTCATAACAGAGACTTGTTGCACCTGCGAGTCTCGTCTCCTCAGGGTCTAGTCCTTCAGCACACTATCTACCTCATATTTCTCTCTCTGACATACCCTTTGTTGTCTAGTGATTGTTTTCTTACAACGTATTCATCTCATTTTATTTCTTCTGGCTCACATCAGAAATCTGGCATAGGATTTACCCTTGTTAGGTACCCTATGTTTTTGCTCTCCTTGCCTTCAATTTTTTCTGCTATATGTGTTATCCGAGGATTGATTTCAGTTAATTTAACCAGTGTAGCGGTCTGATATATTGCTAGCTGATGTATGAATTAATGAAATCTGTCTTTAGACATTCTTGTTAGGATTTAATTGAATGAATTGGGAACACTGGGAGGTCTAGAATTTGGTATCTATCTCAATAGGATCCTTTTTAATTGGTTAAACCCTTCTAAGTTCCCTTAAGCTGGAGGCTGAAGCATTGAGAGTTCAAAGTCTCTCTCTGATCTCAGGTTTTTAACTTTGTGTTCTAAATATTTAATGTTCCTTTCTGAAGAGTTTACCTTTTAGGTTGGGATCACAGGTGTTCAATGGCATGTCCTGTCCCCGGACCTCAACTCTGAAAGGTCACCTTGGATGTTTCCTTGCCTTTCACCTTCTTTCTACTTTTCATACCACACTATCATCTTTAAGATCTAGTGCTTTAGATGACTAGCCCAACTGAAAGCCTGCATATTGAATAGCAAGTAAACCATTTCCTGACTCCATTTCCCAATGGTATTGAGTGTTCTCTGAATTATATCTCCTTTGCCTAAAATCCTCTTTGCTCAGCCTCGTCTTATACTGAAACCTTCTTTCCTGATTCCCAACAACCAAAAAAAAATCAAACAAACAAACCCTGTGCCCATAACTAGCCTAATATCTTAACTTTGAGCTTCAAAGACAAAAAAATTTTCTCATATAGAGAGATACCTCTCTAGAACCATGAGGGTTAGATCCTGAGGTCTGAAAGTGGTTCTGATGTTGTCTCATCTTTTGGTCTTGCCAATCTGGCCAAAGCATGGGAACCCCAACATAATGGCAACTCCACTGGGGATGAGTGAATTTTATCTCAGACACCTGCAGGTACTCAAAAACCTGGAATCTCTGGTTAGATTGGTATCTCATTTCTGATGGTGGACAACAGCTTGCTCCAAACAGTCAAATTCATCCACCTGGCGACTCCACACTCCATAACTCTCAAGGAATCCACTGGAGGAAGAACCTAAAATATGGCCAGACCTCATAGAAGGGTAGAACATTTGGGTTGGATTTGGTTTAAAGAATTAATTGTTTTTATCTATCACTTTGTTCAATCCTACCTCAAGCCTGATCAAGTGTACCAAGATGAGACCCCTGTTGAGTATGGGAAAGATCTCAAGCCTCAGTCTTCAGACCTTGAGTAGACCTGTACTCTTATGAAAGACCAGGTGGAACAAGAGCCTCATGGCATATCTTTCATTCCTAAAGAAACTTTGAGCAGTCATGGGCCTCTTGTTGCACCAACTACCCCTAAAAATTTCATAGAAAGATACAAGCCTCTGGTTTTGCCTCTTTTCTTCCAACCACTTCCTGTAGAGCTTATAAACCAACTGCCTCTTTTTGATGGAGAAAAGAAAGGGGCCACTGCAGAGGAACATGTGAAAAATCTTGAGGATTTACTTGACTTGTATGAAATAGAGGAAGATGATGTGTGCATTAGAATGTTTTCCTTGTCATTACAAGGAAATGTTAAGAGTTGGCTCAAAGGCCTTCCAGCGGCAAGCATTTTCAGCTTTCATCAATTTTCTCAAGTTTTCCTTGATAAATGAGCAGCCCCGAAGAATGTTCTCCTCATCGTAGAAGAATATAAGAATTTGAGAAGACAGCCGGCAAAGATAGTACAAGAGTTTTTAGCTAGGTTCAATAAGGTGTATAATGCGATGCCTTCTGATGTAAAACCACCTTTGGGATGGGCTCTATTGCACTATCCAAGTTCTTTTGACCCTGAGGTGGAATTCCATATAAGAGAAAGAGAACCTTTGAGTCTGGAGGAAATGCAAAATATAGCAATCACTGTCGAATACAACATAAAATGTAGGGAGGAAATATTAAAAGCAGCAAGGAAGGACCGAACAGAGAAAATAACGCGTATCTCTTTAGAGAACAAGCTGGAAAGATTGATAGAGACTGCCAACACCTTGCTGAACATAGAAAAGGAAGAGTATAAGGTTGAAACTGGAAATGATGATTAGAAGCGACCTACACCTTGTCCTCGAAAAGAACAAACCAGATCACTGCAAGACATGAGTTACATGCAAAGCATGCATGACGAACAAAATTTTGAATCAGAAGATGAGCCGGCAGATTTTTGTGAAGAAAGGCTTGCTGAAGATCCGATGGTTTCGGCATGTGGAATTGCTTATAAATATGATTCCCCTAACATTGATCTGTCTGATGATAATTTTTTCCAAAGGGAAACTGAGCTTGTAGGACCATCATCAGTAGATTCGTGGGAAAGAGACTGGGGCCAACAACTTCAGAAAAGCAATGAGCCGATCTATGATACTGATGAAGAAAGCATTGAAAGCATGGTATAAAATGAAGATTTGTTGAATCTTCACTCTGTTATATATTAGATCATCAGTAATAATTACCTTGAAGATGGAAGCCAACATCTCTTCAGCGTAGAGGACAAGGAAGAAGGACATGAATAAAATCTTGAGCAAGATGAATATCCAGAGCCTTTGCCTGCAAGGGTCAAGGTAATCAAAGCAACCCCTGCTCAAGAATATGTTAATTTTTTCATAGAGTTCAGTTCACACCAGCAGAACCAGCCAGGGTCAGAAGAGGACATCCCTGCCATATATGATGAGCCCTCCAGTTTAGGCTGCAGTGAAGATGAGGGGGACCTTCTTTCCCACAGGCATCTTTGTCTTGATCCAGTGGAGGAAGAGGTATTCTTGGTTGATGCTCATATGAAAAATACTCCCAGCCAGGAAAGAGAGGAGTGTGATTACAAAGGCCACACTGCAGATGCAGTGATTGAAGCTGCCTGGAATACAGACAGCCTACCAGCCATGGAAGGCGTTAAAGAAGAAAGTTTATATCATGTCCTGATTAATCCTGTTGCAGAATACATGGAGGCCCTGATTGGCTTAGCCCCTCAAGCATTAATCTTTTTCAAGAGCCAAATACATCAGAAATGGTCACCACTACTAGTGGCCTTATTTTTGAGGATCCACACGCAGAGCATCCTACGGTTGTCTCTGATGAGCAGTCAGATTTTCTTCCCTTTTTTGCTATTGCTTGACTGGCTGCATTGTCATTATTGTATCACCTAGAGCATCAGAGATTTCCAGTTAGACTAGGGTAGGTAGGAAAAGCTCAATAAATCTCAGCCTATGAGCATGTATTTAGCTATTTTTAATTTTTGCAAAGTCCAGCAAGCCAGAAAATCTAATCCTGGCTTGACTGTTTTTCAATTTCTGTGTTAGAATGTAGAGAAGAAATCTTCTAGATAGTTTAATCCTAGCAGATATTAGATTAGGTAGAGAAGCTATGAGGCCAACAGTCTAATCTGGTCTCAGGGAATAATAAGGGTAGAAGTAGAATAATTTTATTTTCCTGTTTGTAAAAATTGATGATGTAAAGGGTCTGCAAGTCCAAATGCACTCAGCAGAAAAAATGTAGGACTATAGTGTGGGTAGGTAGTTGTTTGGGAGAATTTTACTGCTGATATGATGTCTTCATGATTTGTGGCAGCTGATCCAAGAAAGAAAATGGATGGGTCAAGTACCAGGCATCTGGCCTACACCAAAGATCACTATCTGAATTCTTAACTCCTTCAAGAAGAAGCCATCCCCATGTGGAGCCACTGTTAGCCCCCTATGAATTTTTTGACAAGAAAATAAGGGGCTAAAATGTTTTTGAGCCTTCAAGGAATGCATTTCCGTCTAAAATCACATCATCCTTGAAGCCTCCTTATGCCATTGTCCTTTGATAAATCCCCACTGCTGTTTCCAGTTATAAAGCCTCTATGTTAGTGAAGAAATGCCAAAATGGCCTCCTTTTTTCCCCTTACATCATCCCTTCTAAACCTCTGTTTACGTCTCCTTGTCTCCCCTTCTAATTCCCTTCTTAACCTTCTAAATCATCTTAATTCCCCTTTTAAACCCTTCAAATGCCCTTTGTTTGGCTAATAACCCCTTTTTCCTCTACCGTTACCCCTCTTTGGCCTTAAAATGCATTGAAAATAGGCCCAAAAGCACTCATTTTACATATAAGTCTTAAGCCCCTTTCGGCTAGCCCCTTAACCACTTCCCCGCCATATGCCCCGTGCCCAGGACCAAGCGCTTAAGCCCCAGGTGCTTATCGCAATCACAACTGTCTAGTGAGCGCATCCCTTTGTAAACAGAAATTTCCCGATGCGATTGTGTTTTGTTCTATTGACTCCCGTTGCGATATGAGCCGTCAATCTCCATAGATCCAATGGCCCAACGCTAATCGTTGCGCACTCGTCGCCCCTTCCCTTTTGCCCCTCTGATTATATTTGAACCATCGATCTCCTGCCAGATCTGACGGCTGGCGCTAATCGCAGATCTAAAAAGTGTCACCCGACTACAATCACTGAGTGCGATCCGCCGATTTGATCCTAGCCATCCGTCCATTCGGATCCAACGGCCCAGATCTAATCGCATCCCTGCCCCCATTTCAATCGCAAAGGTCTTGCTGTGTCACCCGATTGCGATCTTCCGATAAAATTCTAGCCGTCGTTTTCCCCTTTGATCCAATGGTCCAGAACTAATCGCACTGCGCCCATCGCCTCTATCCATCCACTCCTCTGATTACGTGTGAGTCGTCGATCTGTTTCTAGATTGGACGACGATTGTTCAATCGCATTGCGCCAGTTGCATCGCGTCCCCTCCTGTGCGCTCCCTGATTGCGATCCACCGATGAAGGTCTCCACCATCGATTCCCCTTGTGATCCGACGGTCCCGAGTGAATCGTCCTCCGCCCATGCCGGGTCCCACCGCGCACGACCATTTTCATTGCATTTTCATTCATTTCTTTGCATTTTCGCCTAAGTCCTAACTCTCGTGATTTAAGTTAAAGGTTTAATGTTTTACATTCGAGTCTATGCATTCCACCCAACTTTCATAAGCCATCTCACAATTTAAATCTCCACCGTCGATCTTCGCCACCAGACCACGATCGAACGGCCCACGCGCATTTCTCCACCGAAACCCTATCAGTCGCAGTTTACACCTTATTTCTACATTTTCCACAATTGCTTCATCTTTTTTACCACCGCTGCACTACCATCCTCTTGAATCTCCACTACATCCATCCTTCCATGCATGCATTTCTTAACAAAGTAGTGTGTTTTGCAGGGTATAGGCGGTAGATGACGCCATGGTCCACGGTCACTATTACAAGTGACACGAAGCTCAGTGAAAATGAGGATCAGAGCCTAATATCACAGAGAAGATCCTAGGAGGGTACTGGAGCATGATTTTCGTCAAAGGTGTAGAGTTTAACTGTACAAATCCCTTCCAGCGCCACCAAAGCTCGGACTTTCACTGACATAGACAGTTGAAGCGACAAAGAGTATCAGTACAGAATTAAGGAGCCCTTTTGCACATCATTGAAAATATACAAGCCTTAATTCGGTATTTTAAGAGCAAGGTACCAGATCGAAGACCCCTTGGATCTCTCAGAAGGTCCAATGCACAGAAAACTATGTCATCAGGGTAGCTACATCAGCAGAACGTTCCTACCCGTGAAAGGACAAAGCACCCATATTGTTTCCTTTATTTACCATGTTCCTGAAGAAAATTCAGCCCTGACAATAGTCCTAAGCTTTCAGAAGCATTTTTTATGTGGCATGGTAGACCCTAGCATCGTTATTTTACCCGTTTGTTCAATCTCTAGAGCATTGTAGTGGTATCCCAGCCAAGTACATCAAAGACATACCTGGAGTAAATGGAAGTCTGACGAAGACCACTCTTTCATCCAAAGAGTACCAGAGATAAATGCATAGAATTTAAAACAGAATGGGCTTCGACCCTCTTCCTTTTCTAATTTTTAATGCTTCATTTAGTTTTTCACCTACCTCCTCTACTCATCTTTTAGCTATAAAATTCGTGAAGAAACTCATTGTAAAGGTTGTTGATCGGATATCTGAGAATTGCAAGTTGTTTCCTTTGAGACACAGTCTCTGTGTAAAGTTGTAAGATAGCCTGAGGGAAATGTATTCAGACTTAATATTCAAGCTGTTGGAAATGTTGTACATGACTGGTGTTGCTCTTAATATGACAAACACATTTCTTTGGATCCTGATTTAAAGCAGCTGGAGATGTTTTTCTATCTTTGTACTTGTTTTACCCTGTAATTTATCTCATTTTATTTCTTCTGGCTCGCATCAGAAATCTGGCATAGGATTTACCCTTGTTAGTTACCCTATGTTTCTGCTCTCCTTGCCTTCAATGTTTTCTGCTATATGTGTTATCCTAGGATTGATTTCAGTTAATTTAACCAGTGTAACGGTCTGATATATTTCTAGCTGATGTATGAATTAATGAAATCTTTCTTTATATGTTCTTGTTAGGATTTAATTGAATGAATTGGGAACACTGGGAGGTCTAGAATTTGGTCTCTATCTCACTAGGATCCTTTTCAATTGGTTAAACCCTTCTAAGTTCCCTTAAGCTGGAGGCCGAAGCATTGAGAGTTCAAAGTCTCTCTCTGATCTCAGGTTTTTAACTTTTTGTTCTAAATATTTAATGTTCCTTGTCTAAAGATTTTACCTTTTAGTTTGGGATCACATGTGTTCAATGGCATGTCCTATCCCTGGACCTCAACTCTGAAAGGTCACCTTGGAGGTTTCCTTGCCTTTCACCTTCTTTCTACTTTTCATACCACACTATCATCTTTAAGATCCAGTGCTTTAGACGACTAGCCCAACTGAAATCCTGCATATTGAATAGCAAGTAAACCCTTTCCTGACTCCATTTCCTAATGGTCTTGAGTGTTCTCTAAATTATCTCTCCTTTTTAGAATCTATGCTTCTGTGATCGATATAAAATTGTAAAATATCTTTCGGTAATAATCACATATAATGGAACATTGTCTTATTACCGATTATATGTGATTATTACTGAAAGAGATTTTACAAAATTATCTCTCCTTTGCCTAAAATCCTCTTTTCTCGGCCTCATCTTATACTAAAACCTTCTTTCCTGATTCCCAACAACCAAACAAAAATCAAACAAACAAACCTTGTGCCCATAACTAGCCTAATATCTTAAATTTGAGCTTCAAAGACAAAAACCTTTGCTCATATAGAGAGATCCCTCTCTGGACCCAGGAGGGCTAGATCCCGAGGTTTGAAAGTGGTTCTAATGTTGTCTCATCTTTTGGTCTTGCCAATCTGGCCAAAGCATGGGAACCCCAACAGACCCCAGGCTCCTCGACAATGGTCAATCCGAGGTTTAATGTTTGTAATGCGATTCTATCTTTCCCAATGAAACAGAATTGATTGTCTCAAAGGTTCAGACATGATCTCGTGTTTAACTCCTTTAAGAGAAGCTTCCCAGAATGTATCAATTACAATTGGATTTATTTCCTACCGCAAGATTTATCTACTTGTTTGTTTTTACTATCTTGGAGAGTTAATTACTCCCTACTCCAAGATACTAGCCTAAGCTATATTAGTTATAAGAGCCCTAGAAATAGAAAAGATTACTAGATCAATTTTAATTAAGCGTTGTTTTTATGGGTTGTTCTTTAAGTCAATAGGTATGGAAATGAAACTTTGATGGTGTGAAGACTCGACTTCCAAACACACTAAAAAATTCACCTAAAATGATAAACAATTCGTTTTTCTTTTAATGAAATTCTAGCTAAAGAAAGAGTTCGAGAATGCAATTTCTTTAATAGACAATTCTTTCTTTGAACATGAAGAATAAATGAAAAGAAAATATTTTTGTTTTTTCAATAAGAACTCAAAACGAGACAAATAATCAATGCTCACAATAAATCCCTTTCTCTTTCAAAACTCAAATCTACAAAAAAAATCTTTTCTTTCAAAAGAAATTTACAAGTTCTAAAAAGCACTCAAAACTACGAAAAACTAATTTTGAGATCTACAAACTTTGAAAATCTAATTGAATAAAAGCTTTAATTTTATTTTGAGAATGTTTTTCTTAGTTGTTTAGTAAACTAAGGATTCATTTGCCCAAAATAAAAAATAAATCAAAAAACATCCAGATATGTTTTCTTTTGTAAAAATGAAATTTAGAACTTATAACAAAGTTTGTTCAAAGATTTGCAAAGAGAAAACTAGATCTATTTCTCAAAAAGAATGAATTTCACAACCAAGTCAGACTCATCAAGAAGATAAAAGATACCAAGGTGATCTAAGGAAATTTTAAGCTTCTAATCTTTGGGTCACTACAGAGACAAAGTGAAAACCACTCTAAAATTAAAAACTTTTAGAAAATCATTAAAAATAAAAGTGCTATGAAACTCATTCACAAGAGATTTTCGACAGAAAACATACAGATTTGGGCAGACACTAGGAATCGTAAATCAAATCTAAAATAAACTGAAAGAAGAAATCTAAGTTTTTCAAGACTTTTAACAGGGTCTGCAAAAATGTGCGGTCCCCATAAAAGTTCAAGAAAAACAAAAAAGGCTTCAAAAATTTTCAAAGCAAAGTAAATCTAAGTTACCCAAGCCTGTACAAATCAATCAAAAATCAGAAAAAATCATTTTCTCAAATCAAAACAAAGGAAAATAAAAACAAGTTCTTTCCCCAGCGGAGTCGCCAATTTTTTGGCCGGATAAATCGATCTTGTGGACAAGATCGATCTCCCTAGTGTCAGAAGACAATCTAGCAACAAATGAACAACTAAGTTTATCTTTCTTTAAATATATTTGTTTAACAAGTAAATTCTATAAAGGTGTCGATCCTACCTTGGATCCAAATGCTTATTTGCAACCGTAGTTCTTCCGTCGCAACAATAGTTCTTCCGTCGCTTGAAAGTGTCGTCTTTAATGACCTGCAATCACAAATAAGAAAATATTAAATAGCACTTGTATAAAAAATAATTATAAAACATACCTATCATAGTGATCAAAGAATCTATGAAATAAACGATCAAATGAAAACTTATTGAAATAAACAATCGAATGACAATTTATTGAGAAAAACAAACTTGATTGTATTAACTTTGAAATAATAGAAGAACCTTACAACCTTAGCCTTGATGTTGAACAGGCCTTCCCAAGTTCCGAAGCAGGAGTTTCCTCTACTTTGATAAGCCTTGCACTCTTCCTCCAAGAGCACATAGAGGTATGTGATCTTTCCTCACAAAATCTTAGCAGAAAGGAGTCTAAATCTCAACAACACTTCACCTCAATCACACACTAAAGCTTGAACTCCCTTTGAGGCTACCCAATGCCTATTTTTATAGTGCAGATGAGGAGGTTAGGGTTCCAACTATGAAGGGATAGAATCCTCATTCAAAGGGATAGGCTCCTCACATCAAGGGGTTAGCTCCTTAAGGTGTGGGATGCATGAACCTTACAAGAGCATACTCACCCCCAAAAAATCTCATCCAGAAGCTTCTAGAATTGACCAAAAATTAGCTTTTTCACTTTACTTTCTCGCCCTTTTGACTTTGAAAGGGGTGCGCAGGCATTACACAGAGAAAATGAGTTTTGGAACACAGGTAAGATTCACATTACCTACGTACCCCAGCCAGGAACGCAAGTAAGCTTCGCATTACCTGTGTACCCAGGGTTTTGGAGTTTTTTAGGGTTTTTCTCCCGTTTTTAGGGCTTGACATGAGGAGTAGAGGTTGTAAGACTTGTAGAGGAGGTAAGTATGAGTGAAAATGAGCTCATACAGTCAACAGAATGTCAAGGTGATAGTTTTTAGTGCAACACTAGTCTCTATCAAAGGCCTACAATGCCTTTCAATCCGTATTTTCCCTTTCTTTCTATGCTAGAATTGCCTGATGTGTCGAAGTTGAAAAATGATACTATCCTTTATAATCCATATTGGCCCCCATTTCCTACCAAAATCCCTAGCGATTGTCCCAAATTTGAAGGCAAGTCCGGAGAAGACCACCAAGTGCATGTTATGACATACCATATTTGGTACTCCTCTAACTCTTGGGTTGACGATTTAATTCTACTACGTCTTTTCCAAAGGACTCTCACTCGTGCCACTACAAAGTGGTACATTGAGCTCTCCCTCAAAATCTTTCAAGATTTCAACTCTCTTTCCATGACATTCCTCATGAACTTTCAGTTACCAGTTTGCTATGAAACTGGGACACACCTCCTTACATCCTTGAAACAGGATCAGGCTACTCATATCTCTAATCAAGTTCATGAATGGAGGAAGCATCGTCGTTTGATCAAGTTTGAGATTCCTGATCAACTTCTAACTGATTGATTCAATACCTCTTTTATCGGTCCGATTGTTAAGGACATCGCTATGGGGGCATGTGTTACCGAGGAACAAGCCATCTCTCATGCCTAGTATCTTGATCTCATGTACTCTCAATCTGGAATGTTGTATGAACTCTTGCCTGATTCTCCGCAACATGGAACTACTAAAGCGTCGACAAAACCATCTTTCGATGATGTCATTGCTTCTGTGTCTCAGACTTCTCGTAAGTCTTCTCTGAATCCTGCGAAGAAAAAATCTACTTCTTCCATTGATACTGCTTCTCAGCCACCTCCGAATCCTGGTAATACCACCGAAGTGAATGTCGTCTAGTCCACCCCAATGGATAAAGCTTCCAAAGGTAAGAAGAAGGGCAAAGTCAAGGCCAAAGATGATACCTCGAAACAGGATTCTCCGAAACCTAGCGCTGATGATGGTTTGAAACGTAAAACAAAGTACCCTTGTTTGATTTGTGATGATGAGAATTACACCAAGGAATGTCCACGATTGGATGAGGTGAGTCAACTAGTCAAAGGAACTCAAGGCACTCCAACAATTATTAAAGAACCATTCCCATCGCAAAAAACATAGATGGTGGAGCAACCTCAGTCCTCCACCCCATTTGGTTCTCAGGTTTTCATGATGCATGTTGCTGCACCCATCTCTATTGTTATCCGATTGAAATATTATACCGAACCACATCAGGCAGCAGGGAAATAGATCTTTGGTGGTCCTCCTCCCCCACCTACTTCTAGCCCTATTCACATTGAAAGGCCTAGTATTGAGCCCGTTGTACGACCAACTTCCAAAGGTGTACTCCCAATTTCTTCCTATAACCTAAACTCTTGTGTTGCTCAGCATTACAGTATTATTGAGGATTTGGCTCAGGCGCCATCCGCTATGTTTGCATTGGAGGTATTTCAGAGCTGTACATCACAAATGAAGGCTTTGCTATCTGCCATCGGAGGGGTTGACCTCGCCGATTTTAGCCTTATCACTTTCAATTTGAAAAATTTCATTCCTCGTCTCCCTCACCAGCTTGCACTGATTATCCAAGTTGGGATTAATGGAAATAATATCCATCGAGCAGTCGTGGACGAGGGAGCATCTACTTGCATAATGTCTTCTGCATGATGGGAAGTCATTGGTTCTCGAGCCCTCAGTCAATATCCAAATTCTTTAGAAGCTTTTGATGGAAGGGAATCTCTCCCTCTCGGTGTTCTCGCCAGTTCACCTATCACATTGGAGGGAAAAACGTTTAATGTTGAGGCTGAATTATTTGATGCCAAGCTCAATTATAATCATCTCCTCAGTTGCAGTTGGACTCACGCTATGCTATGCATGCCATCCACTCTCTTTCGCGTTCTTCAATTTCCGCACGAAGGAAAGATCATCACTTACACATGCTTCGAGAGCAATGTTCCATATGTAGATCATATTGCTACGCCTTATGAGAGCATATCGCTCGAGAATTTTCAAAGATCCCACCCTTATTGGTCTTTTTTGTCTTCCTCCAACCAATACTGCTCAGGTCAATATGATCTCTGCGTCTTCTGATCCATGGATCATCCCTTCACCGGAGCAGATTGATTAGTTTGGTGACGTGATTCTGTTAATCCCAATAGAATTTGGTTATTGTGAAATTATCTTAGCTTCGCATCCTCCTTCCTTTGATCATACTCCTTTTAGTGTAACTCTCGACACGTATTCTCAATCCCCTTGGCTTGGCACTACGGATTCTCCTAACCCCTTAATGAGATATTTCCCATTGATGAGGCCATCGTGGAAACCATGCCTCTTGAGGATCCTCCTTGGGATGATAGTCATCATTGTTCCTCCTTTATGCCTGGCCTTGGGGCCATGTCTACTTGTCTTGAGAAATTCGCTTCCCAAGGTCCTTCCCATCTGATTCAAACGCCCATCTTGACACATGATGTTTTTGCGGAAGGTAACCTGGGAAACATTACGCAAATGATGCATATTGACATCTCTATTAAATTGGGGGTTGTCGAGAACATCCACATTGGGCTGAGATGTTCTCCTGATGAGATCAAGGTCTATACTAGTCTCTTCCGAGAGTTTCAAGACGTTTTCGCTTTGTCCTACGAAGAAATGCCACGCATTGATTTGAGTATAGTTGTGCACAATATCCCTACTTATCCTAACGCGAAGCTTGTTTGCCAACATCTTCGTCCCATGCATGCTAGAAAGGCAGCCGCCATCAAGGGAGAAGTTGAAAAAATTCTCAAAGTTGGCTTCATTTATCTGATCCCCCTGACAGAATGGGTTTCTAAAATCATTCCTGTGGATAAGAAGCAGGGTAATATTCGAGTATGTGTGGATTACCGTGATATTAATCGCGCTTGTCCTAAGGATAACTATCCCACTCCTTTCATTGACCAGATCATTGACCATTGTGCGGGGAGTGATATCTTTTCCCTTATGGACGGGTTCTCTGGTTACAACCAGATCAATATTCTTCCGACCGATCAACACAAGACCACCTTTATTTTTCCCTGGGAACTTTCACCTACAAGAAGCTCCCTTTTTGTCTTAAGAATGATGGGGCCACATTTCAAAGAGAAATGTCATATGATTTCCATGATATTATGCACATTGTTCAACCTTACTTGTATGACCTTTCGGCTCATTCCGCTAAGCATAAATACCACCCAGATCATCTCCGTCAAATATTTCTTCGTTGTAGATGCTATAACATTCGGCTCAACCCACATAAGTGTGTCTTCTGTGTCGATTCCAGTAGAATCCTTGTGTTTATCGTTTCTAAAGATGGAATTCATCTTAAACCTCTTAAGGTCTAAGCTATTGTCAATCTTCCCTCCCCTTCCTCTTTACATCAGTTGCAGAGTTTGCAAGGGAAAGCTAATTTCCTGCACCATTTTATACCAAACTATGTTGAATTAGTGAAAGGGTTCACACGATTAATTAAGCAAGGCATCCCATTCCTCTGGGATGAGATTGCACAAAAATATTTCGATGCACTGAAGACATTGCTTATGAATGCTCCTCTTTTGCATCCACCCAATTATCATCATGACTATTCCCTCAATTTGGCTGCCGTGTTTAGCATTATTTCCATGGTTTTGGTATAGGATGACGACGATGGTGATGAGAACATCATTTATTATTTGAACCGCAATATTCTCAATACCGAAACACATTATGCACATGTCGAGAAATTGGCGTTAGCGGCTGTTAAAGCCATCCAATTTTTTCCATTATATTCTACTTTACACAGTAACCGTGATTTCTGATTGCAACCCCATGACTTATATATTCACTCAAAAATTGTTGGGGGGGAAATAATCGAAGTGGATTGTTATCCTCCAATAGTTCGATTTGGAGTTCACTACCACCAAATCGAAGAAATCATTGGTTTTTTCCGATTTGATTTTCTCTTTACCATCTACCTCTGATCCCTCTAGTTCTGAGGAACGCATTCCAGACGATACTCTTTTTCTCATGATCAACCTCGATCCATGGTGTGGTGATATCATCGTCTATCTACAGACTTCCACCTTCCAATCCGAGTTGACGAAAGATGCTCATTGACGTATCCGTCATCATTCGAAACCTTATCGCGTAGTCGAAGATACTCTATACCGCATCAGAGCTAATTCTATTCTCCACCGGTGTTTAACCCTTGAGGAGGCTGAAAAATTCCTCAATGACTGCCATTTTGGTGCCTGTGGTGGTCAGATGTTTGGATATGCTACTACAAAAAAATCCTTTGTGCTGGATACTTTTGGCCTACCATTTTTAAGGATTGCATTGTCGCTATCCGTAAGTGTCACGATTTCCAGATTTACCAGCGCAAGATGTGCGCACCACCCACACACCTCCATCCTTTCATTACCATTGGTCCCTTTGTGAAGTGTGGCATTGATTTTATGATGTGTAACCCTCAGTCAGGCGGGGGGCATGCTTATATTATTGTATTCATGGACTACTTCACCATATTTACTAGCGCAGGATGTGCGCGCCACCCACACACCTCCATCCTGTCATTGTTGTTGGTCTCTTTGTGAAGTGTGGTATCGATTTTATGACGTGTAACCCACTCGGGTGGGGGGCATGCTTATATTATCATAGTCATGGACTACTTCACTAAATGGGCCGAAGCAATGCCTACACTCATAGCTGACAGTAAGATGGCTGGAAAATTTCTATTTAATCATGTGATTACGAGGTTTGGTGTCCCTCAAGCCATTTTCACCAATCATGGCTCTCATTTCCACCATTACATGATGGCCGAGTTAACTTCTAAGTTGGGTCTGGTCCACGATAGCTTAACGCTATACTACCCTCAGGCCAATGTCCAGGCTGAAGCTGTGAACAAGGTTCTAGTCACTATGCTTCAGCGTACGATTAGGATGCACAAGTCCAATTGGCATCTCATGTTGTTTTCATCTCTCTAGGCTTACCGAACCTCGGTGAAGGATGCAACTGAATTCACTCCATTCTAGCTTGTTTATGGTCTAGAATCTACCCTTTCGATTGAATGTGAAATCCCTTCTCTCAAGATAGCTATTGAATTACTTCCTAATACCTCGTCGAAGGAAGAACGTCTTCTATATTTGGAGAGGTTAGATGAAACACTCTGCTTTGCTGCTCTAGTGATAGAAGCACATAAAAAGTGGGTCAAAGCTCATTTTTATTAGATAGTTTCCCCTCATACCTTTGTAGAAGGAGACCTAGTCCTCTTGTATGACCAAGCTCATGATAATTTGGGGGCAGGAAAATTCGAACCCATGTGGCATGGGCCCTATATCGTTGATCGCGTTTTTTAGAACAAGACTTATGAGCTAATTGACTATGAAGGCTATCCTTTGAATCAACCCATAAATGGGTTGTACCTCAAAAATTACTATGCATGAGTTTCTCGTGCATGTCCTTTTGTACAAAAGTGTGCTTTTAATTTTTGTACATTTTTTGGCTTGGTGTGCTTTGCGAGCATTTTTTCCTGCTTATTATGTTTTTTCTTACTGTGTAGATGCTTGTAACTCCTAATGTTGGTTTCGTAGATGGTGCCTCTCGCAGTAACCATAATTTTTCTTCCACCATATGGGTGATTTATGATCCTAATGGTGAGTTGTCAAGGTATTGGTCTAGGAAAAACAACCAACAATGTCGCTAAATACAATGCCGTCATTGAACTCTTAACCGAGGCCATTTATCTCGACATTCGTGCTTTAATTGTG
This sequence comes from Pinus albicaulis, assembly GCA_034641835.2. Lineage (NCBI taxonomy): Eukaryota > Viridiplantae > Streptophyta > Pinopsida > Pinales > Pinaceae > Pinus > Pinus albicaulis. The sequence goes on along the minus strand of CM076577.1, from coordinate 614,531,799 downwards.
AACCCAAACTCTCAACTTGTTTTTCTTTGGCTTAATAGGCATTACTCTGTTATAAATCCTCAGATTTAAAGGTTGTATTTGCGTCTTAGTTTATTAGAAAGGAATTTTGATTATATCACATATCAACATATTCCTTGGAAGAATGAATGCGTTAATTGATACAATAGCCAATATTGTATTAGATAGACATTTGCGTAATTTGTAGAGCATCATAATCACATAATAACATTTAAACAGGAAAATAAGTATATATATATATATATATATATATATATATATATATCAATTGTTTGTATCCACGTGCATCATAAGTTCAAAAAATATGTGAGTTTTGGTTACATCCTGAGACATCATGTCTCTCAAAAAATATGCAGAAATAAAGCCTAGGTGTCTAATCAACATGATGCTTAGGATAGCATGTCACTACACGCAAAAGTTGCCACAGTAAATGGTGAATGCGATTAGACACCCCTATAGTGTGCCTTTGATGCACACGAGGAACATCCTCGAATCTCACGTAATCTGGGATCCCACTTGTGAGTGCCTCCAAGTTGCGCACGATCTCCTCTTCCTCGCTTCCCTCACCTTGAGGGCCCTCCTTGAAATCGTGTGTGACCCTCTGTGCTATGGGGGACATCCCTGGAGGTCTCTCTGGGCCAACATCTGCATTGCATGGATAAATAATCAGAACATATATAAACAAAAAAAATCATAATACTCATCAAAATTAAAAAAATGACTTTTTACCCAATGCTTCATCCCAATTCTCTCCTTTTGGCAGTGGAAGGTCCGGATCACCCATGAAGTCGGTGCTGGTATACGACCAGTCCTCTACGACGATGAGTTGTCAGCAGAGCCAGTCAAAGAATTCTGGATTCCATGACATATGTTGACCACCTCTCGATCAAGGCATCAACTCTGCCCAATGGACCATCAGTGGCTCTCATGCTGGTGGTGCAAGTACTACCACCTCCTGGCATTGATATATTGGCAATCATTCTAAGATGAACATGATCAATATGGAACTGTATCCAAATTTTTTTAGCTTGTCATTCTTGCACTTTGTTAACTGGCGCTTCAGGTTGATTGTTACGGCTTCCGCCCAGTTGAAAATGGTTGGAGTCATACAATATATAGTAAGTTGAAGCTGTGTCTTTGTAGCTTCATGAGGGGCCTGAGATCCAGTGGCTCATGTTATAGTGTGCAACACTACCTTTAATGAAAAATCAGGTATTGTCTGAATATCTATTTTCTCACTCTTCGATCCTTTCTTTGCTCCTGGGCAAACTATGTCTATTATCATGCCCATGCTCTCACCCATGGGCCGAGAACCTGTCATGATTGTTTTTTATCCCCTCCATGACAATGCAATGATGAAATATATGTCAGAGACTTCTATCTCCAACTCTTGATCGTGAATCATAAAACTTTCTCGATCAGTGTCCCACACACTGATTAGATACTGTAGCAATTCTAGCCGAGCTCGTAGACACGGTGCTAGGAATAATTTCAAGAGGCCACGGTCTCTTAGGACATCCATGCATCTCTCATTTCCCATGGCTTGTTCATATTCTTCCCCGTGTTCTTGTTCTTTCCATTCAATGACCATTTTGACTTTTAATTACCTGCAAAACCATAACTGGAGCTTTTATTAGTCACATAATTAACATTTGAACTGTTTAAATCAGAATATTTAGGATATTTTTCATACAATTATGGCCACGGTGATTGGCGGTGCTGTTTTAAAAACAGCGGTGCCGATTGGCGCCCCCCTTTAGAATTTTAGGCAGTTCAGCGCGATTCTGTGCCTAGAACCCGCGCCGACCACCACGCCCAATCTTTGACAAAATTCCCCAAATGCATAAAAAATTAAGAATGCAAGGCATAAAACATAGTTCAAAATGCAAGGAATGTTGAGAGCTCTTACCTGAAGAAAGACGATTTGCGAATGGCCTCCTGGATTTCCTACTATAAGCTCCATAAAATCACAGTTAAAAATGGTAAAATACTCACAAGAAGGTTAAAAAGGTGAAAATTAATTTGATTTTACTATTTCTCTCATTTTATAAAATTTTCGAAACCCTAATTAGGTTTTTAAGCTTATTGTTTGATTATTTTAATGTTTTATCTCAAAAAATGGGTTTTATGTGAGTTTCATCTGCAGAAACAGGTCCTAAACATGATGACGATGAAGTGACAAGTTGTGTTTTATTACTTTTTCGGACTCAGTAAAAACACGAAAAAGTCACCCCCTGGAGTCATCTTTCAGCTCTTTTCTGACTCTCGAAAATTGAAAAGATTGCCGAGACCCTTGTCGTTTTGAACTCGTTAAAGGCTGCAAAATGTCCTCTGCCCAGTATATGTTTACCCCTTTTTCGGGCTGGGATAGATTATTTATGAAAAAGGAATACCTTAGCCAATCGCGACTAAAAGGTTCTCCCAAACATTGTTTTCTACCTTTTCGGATCTATGAGACCAACTACGAAAAGGGACCTACCAGATTTTTCTTTTCCGCTTCTTTTCAAACTCTCTAAACATGAAAAGACACTAATTTCTTCCTTTGTCAGACTCGTTAAACCTAAATGACATTGGAAATCGTCACCATGATGTTACCGCTTTCCTCCTTCCTAGGTATCGTAAAATGTACTAGGATGGATTTATCCGAAGGACGAACTTATATGAAAAGCAGATGATATCCCTTTCAAACTTGTTCCAAAAATAATTGGGGTACTCGCCAGGAATGGCGGGGGGAAATAGAACTAGTTCTCAATCGTGTTAGTAGTATGTCACTCTTGAACATGACACTTGTTTGCAGTTTGTGTTGGGTTGGGGACGTCCTACATTTGTCATTTTTCCTCCATGGATTTTGGTTATTTGTTTTGACTTCTCATCTACTCTTTGCCACATCATCATGACCTCAGATCCCTTGATGTCAAATACTACCAAATTCTGGATTTGTGTCACCAATATGTTCAAGAGAAGTTTCCTTTTGCAGTTTTCAACCCCTGATCCTTTGTTTGGTTCTGATTCACTATCATCTTATTCCTCTGTCTCGTGTCGATGACGTGGGAAAAATTATGGCCCTCCTTCGACCGATCACTTCCTGTCAACTTCAGCTCATTATTCAGGAAGTTGATCAAGAGACTCCCTTCTGGTAACTTAGAGCTTGCATGCCTCAATGGCAAGTTCTTTGCATTCGACGATAGGTTCTCATCATTGGCCTTCGATTGAGTGATTTCACAGGTGTTCGACTTCAGCTCACTGTTCACATACTGTGAATTGTATTAGTAGGTACTTTTAGGACCATTTTCATTATTGGTGGTTTATCTCGCACTTGTTAACAACTTTCATCATTGGTTGGTAATCAAGTGATTTTCTTGCATATTCGACTTCAACTCATTCATTCGCATGCTTGAATTTGTAATTGTTCGGGTTGAGATGGAATGCAAGACCTTGGGTTTTTTCTGATAAAATCCAGGCTATGAGATGATTTGGTTTATAACGAATATATGCATGACCCTTCTGATTGGATGGCTGCGACCATACCTGAGTCTATTTAATGATCCTTCTTACTAGATGGCTATGTCCATACCTCAGATCTTATTTTTATATGTACTCTACTATGGATAGTTGCGCCCATACCACATGTCCATGTAACAGAGATATTAGTTGTACTTGTTGTTGAAGGTCTTCCGACGACAACGTTTTGGTTTGGGCATGTGCTCATAAAGCATTTCACCCCTCCCTCTCTCTCGGACCTCATGCTTTAGGGGGCATCTGTTACACATTATTTTGTCACCATCCCTACAATCCCCATCTTGAACATTGGAGGACCATTTCAGTGACTTAAGTTTATTTTCATACCTTGCTATAAGTGTCATTGCATCCCTTGGCATGTCAAGAACATATTCTCTGTTGATCATTTCTCAAACAGACCTTCAAAAACATGTGATTTTGGGTCGGTGCTGGTAGGTAGTTATGGCCCCATGCCCATGGAGAAATTAACACTAGGCCCAACACCCTTTGGCTCTCTGTCTCAGAAGGGCACCCGCATCGAGGTGTTTTTGGAAAGTTTTTAAAAATAGAAACGAAGTTTCCATGCTTAACAACTTTATGAGCGGAGTCATCATGGTTTGTTCAACTGAATAACGTCGAGTTCCTCCCTTTGGCTTGTTTTTTTCAAAGATTGTGCAACTTCTGAAAGGGACAGATCTCTCCTCCACCTTATGAGGGATCCCAAACCACCTCCTCCTCTACTATAAATTCTTCCTCCTCACATTGATTCAACTTGCTGAACAATCGTTAATATAGCTGGTGTGTAGAAGAAGGCATAGAATAATCCATTGTTGAGAGAGAGTTTAGGCCCATTTCCTCATCAATTCCAATCCCAAACGAATGCTTGAGATGCGCCCCGACTGAACTAGTCGAAGGAGATCTGCAACGCCAAGGCATAAGGTTGTAAACTTCTTCTTCTCTATCATTAATACATGACTATTTTCTGGTTCCAACTTTGTTTCCATTTATATGCAAAGTGTTTAGCTCTCCTTGACTAGCTGAATAGTTGTAGATGAATGTATATGCTTGTATTCTATCATCATTTGTTTGATCTTTGTGCAGATGCGTGAACATCACCACCAACACGGAGCTCAAGGCATGAAGACAAAGATCGAAGGATAGCTACCACGTGCCACAACAAAAGCATTGGACCGAGGTAGGATATCTCTTCTGGTTCATATTTCATTTATAAGCTAGGAATTCGGGAGTCTAACATGTCCCTTTGTTGCTAGACCCACCGTAGGGCTAGAGGGATCACCTTTGTCTGCAGAGGGGATTTGCATAACCAACATTGGGTTTTGGATTTATTTTTAGGCTCAGGTAAGTTTTATTACATAAAAATGAATTTCACTATTTTATTTTTTATTTTTTTTGTGTTTATACTAATTTACTAATTTTTTTCTTTTTTACTTGATGATTAGGTACAACACCAGCATGTTGCTTACAAAAAGGAAGAAATTGCATTTCCCTTGAGAAAGACCCAGTACAATGAGAATTTATTCACCAAAGAATTATTTCTCTTCAATTTCTTCCAAATGAAATGCAAGAGGTTGGTTTGAGGAAAGGGGATTTTAGTGAATCCTGTGTGGAAAAAAAAGCAAAGGAACCTCAACCGCCATTAGATGGAATGCTTGGAAAAGCATACTTTGGGACATTCACAGACATCAAAGATCCATCAGAAGAGGAAAATGATCAAACTGAAGCCAATAATGAAAATATTATGGAAGAAGACAATAATGAAACGCTTGAAGATGAAGATTTTGGGTTACGTGATATTATTGATTAAAGTTAATCTTCCAAATTAAGCTCATTTTTTGTAACTATTAATAATTTATACTTGTATTGTTTTGACTTTGAAATTTTATGATAATAATAAGTATTCAATTGTTGTTATTATATGTTTAGTATTTGTATAATATGATTTTCACTTCATTTTTTATGTGAATCATTTAATTATTGAAAAAAATTGTTATTATTATTATTTTTTGACACAAATTTCATAAAAATTGCTATTTTTAAAACTTTTTTTGTTAATTTATTTTTCCTATAAAAATGGTTTATTTGACATTATACTTTTAGAAAAAAATGCTCAAAATGTGTACTTTTTAGTTATTTTTATATTAAAAATGTGTATTTTTATGTAAATTGTTAAAAATCCTTGCTTTTTTAGTGAAAATTATTTCATGTGCAATGAAATATTATTTAAAAATATATAATTAGATAGAAGATCGAAACTTTAAAATTTTGGGATTCTTTTTTAACACTGCAAGAAATTAAATATCTCATTACAAAAAAAAATTGAAAAGAAAAACAAAACAAAAAAAAACCTGATAAACACTTAAAAAAAAATATGTAACTGAAGAGGAAGAAGACGAGTATTTCCAAAATTGTTAAATTTAGAAAATAATTGTTAGCATTTAATACATTAGAAAATTTAAGGTAAAAAAAAAAGTCTTTTAAAAAAGGGGGATGATGCTCGCATCAACACTTTTCAAAATTAACATAAAAATCACTAAAATTCTAAAAATAATGTTTATACTTGGTACATAAGAAAATTTAATTTGTCAAAAACATGCTAAAAAAAAAATGAAGAGTATTATGAATCAACACTTTTCAAAATCAGACAATTTTTTCCTACATGACATAAACGGGTACTCGTTTCCATTCTCGTTTCGAAGTTTATCTTGTTTTATGGATGAATAAGTGCTAACTTGCAACTTACAAGAGAAGTAGGAAAGTAGACATGTACTCAAAATATACCTAGAGGAATTACAAAATCAACCCTTAAAATAAAATGCAAAAATAATGGCAGCTAAAATATGGTTTGGAAGATCAAAGGCCTGAGGTATGTTTGAGGTAATTTTTAGTTATGGCTTGTGTCTCATTCTTATTAATAATTCAATGTTTTGTGGTTCAATTTTTTGGTATAATATTGTTAAATGCTGACAGAAAGATTTAATGGCTGTCACATTCAGGGCTGCCATGTGTTTGCCAAATTATAACAGTGGCTACAATAATCTTGTCAAATTATGTCAAAGGAAGTAGCTTGCGGGATTGTAAAATGTTTCAAGAACTCATATGGTGGATTTAAAAATGTGTAAATTCAATGAAAATATCTTAGTAGTTTAATTTTGGGTTATCTTTCCTCATATAGAGTTGTAGATGAAAGTTTTCATTCCATGTGTTTGAAAAAAGTGGTAAATGAGACATTATGGATCCAAATTTTTGTTGTTTTAAAGCATTGCATCCCTGGGCATATTGCATGCAATTCATCCCAACATCAGGGGGTATCCGTGACAATTGGACCTGTAACCCCCCATTTGATTCCAAATAAACACATTTCAGAAACCAATTTGTAAATCTGGGTGATTTTGCATATTGTTGCTCCCAACTATGTGTGTATGTTGTCAAGTTTTTGGTGAAGGATTGAGATGAATTTTTCCCTATTTTAATATGCCAAAATTTTGATTCTTAATATATTAATTTTATAAGTTCAATAGGTTCAATAAGAACCTTAGATTGCATTCTTGCAAATTGTTTGTCAAAAGGCCTCAATGGTTGTAGATTGAAAAGTGCTTGTCAAAAGGCTTCAATGGTTGTTGATTTCATTCTTGCAAAGTGTCTATCAAAAGGCCTCAATGGATATATATTGTATGCTTTCAAAGTGTTTGTCAAAAGGCATCAATGGATATATCTTTTGTGCATATAAATTGTTAGAGTAAATTTCTTACTTACTGTAGCTTTTATGTACTAGAAAATTATGAATATATTATTTAATGGAGGTAGCTTCTTATGTCTGCAATTTTTTTAATGTGAAAATGAATTTAATAATTTCCTGAAGTGTGAATAGTGAATATGACAGTTGTTATTTTTATTATCTAAATCTATTCTAGAAACTGGAGGGGGAGGGGTGGTTGGTGTTGGAGATAATTTTACATTGACTAATTTTGTGCAAGTGAGCATAATAAGTTTCATTTGAGTTGCATATATGCATGCATACATTCATCTGCTTTAATGATTGTAGAAAACAACTATTGTGGCAGATTTTGGCAATTCCAATGTTTTACTTGGAAATTTCTGAAGAATAATATGCTTATGAATTTGTAATGTAGTTGCTCTTGTTGAAACATTTATTATACATGTCTCATTATTGAAGCAATGCCATTTTGTAAACATTTGTTTTCTTTAGTAATTGGGATTGATAATTTTTAGTTGATGAATTTGGAAATGTGGTTGGGTAAATATATTTTGTGATTCCATTTTTCCATTTCATAAACATATCTTAACATCTTCTAATGAAGAGAGGCATATTCCTCCTTAAGTTACGTTGTTACATTTAGGTTAATACTTATATCATGATATGTGATTTGTGTAATAGAATCATGATATTTTAGGTTCTTGGGGCATACTCTTGTGGTTATGATATCAAGATTCAATAAGTGGAGCTTATTTAAAATAATATAGCAAATCAAATAGGTTGATCAGCTTAATGTTCATACGTGGCATTAGGGTGGAAAAAATTTCCAGTCTTACTTAGAGCTCATGTATAAGTATGAAAAGAGGACATGCTTCTTTTGAATTGAGGATACATTTGTTTTGGAATTGGTTTTAAGGGAAATTTATTCCTGAATCATGTTGAAATATATGAAGGAGCACTATTACATGAAAAATAAGTTAGTCATATTATGAAAATATAAAAGAAAAGAAAAACTTTGTGTACTAGTGGTTAATGTGACCTTCACTTCTCTAGATTATTGATGATTGGTAAGGTGGGACCTTAAATATAGTATCAAAGCTAATTTAAAACACTAGGGCCATGATAGGCCAACATTATTTCTTGTAGGTTGATGATGTATGAATGTTGATTTTTCATGCATGTTGAACTGTTGTGTGCATAAAGAAGTATATCGGTTGCATAAGGGATAATATTATTATTATGTCATTTAGAAACTCATGAAAGAAAAATAATGATTTATTATATTCCTTTATATTTTTGTTAAGATAATTTTTTAGAAATATGTTAAAGGACTTAAAGACATGCGGGGAAAGGATGTGCTTGAGAAGTTGGGGTTAAAAATAAGCGTGTGAATGGTTTGATTTTCAAAGGGTGAGTGAGATATATGGAGTGCATGCATGGTTTCATATATGTTTAATGCATAATTTATAAATTTGATATGGTATTACTATCCATCTTTACTAGTTGAAATTGTATCTACCAAGAAAAATATTGGCCTAATCTGGACTATAGTATGTTTGCTTAGTGAATGTGTAACAAATGGAAGGTTGGGATTTAATAACATGATGATTGACTTCATCATGTTAATTTTGAATCTTTTATTATCTACACTAATGGAAACTTAACAAACGTTACCTTGAAGGATGTCACTTTTAACTGTGAATGTAGATTCACAAGTAATGTATGTGCATTAAATTGATGCGTTAAAAATATTATTTGGAAATACATTCTTAGCAAGTAAGAATGAAATTCCTATGATTTATTTGACATTATTTTGTGTAGTTTGGGTTGAAAATATGCATCAAATAACTTGAAATTACTCAAAAACTAGGTTGTGGTATGACCTTCCTAATAAATAAGAGGTTTAAATGACTTTTGCATGAATGGTCGTGGAAACCATTTTAAGGAACACTTGAAGGTTATTTTTTCCTTAAGTTATGTATGGGTGTGGAATCCATGCTAGAATATATATATGAGCTAATTTATGGGTGTGTAATCCATACTAACATATATCTATGAGCTAAGTAATGAGGTAAGTTATCGATGTGGAATACATAGTAACATATATATATGAGCTAAGTAATTCTTCTTGTTAGATGAACAAATTATTTTGATGGAATCTCATAGACATGATTATGGAGGATTGACTACATGTAATTAAAATTAAATGGATAGAGATTTGTAACATGAATTTTCTTGAGATTTAAATCCATTATTTTATTTTTATTACAAATGAAGATACTAATATTGGAATAGTGAACACCATCAGGTGGTTTAGAATGTTTTAAATGCCTGATTTTGATATATGGAGTCAAGTGTGAACTAGATATATATCCTCTAGTATTGTAATTGTTTTGTATGTGAAGGTTTTAAGTAGAATTAAATGGACTCACTTAAGAAGAGTCTAAAACATTGGGTTATTAAAAATACTCGGAACATGTTATTCCTCTCTTTTGAAAACTAATTCACCTGTATGGACTCTCTATTTTTAAATAGAATTAAATTGATTTTAAAATTCTTGAAATGTAGAAAAATATTATTGTGATAAGTTGATGAAATATGTTTTCTATTGGCTTAAGAAAAATTAGGTCTAGTAAAGCAATAAGAGTATCCTTAATGATTTTATTGATTTCATATTAGTTAAATTCTATTTAACTAAATTAGTTAGAGAAATTAAGAGGATTGAACTCTTGAACTGCTCTAAGCTATTGCTAATTAGGCGATTGAGTCAAAATTCAAATTGTTTATGAACTTGATGAACTGATTTCTTGAAATTTGATTAACTTGTAAAATGTTAAGAGAATAACATGTTTAGATGATAAATATGTTATGCGGTGAGAACTTTGTTTTATTTGAACTTAAAAGAAAATGGTTTGTGATTAATGTAAAGCTTATTTGAGTTCTTGTTTGACAAGAATATGTGTTTGTGATATTTTAGGAGAGAGAAATTGAAGGAGAGTGAGATCACATTTTGATTCATTGGAATTGTTGCATGATTAAGAAACCTAAGATGATTATATTGCATGTGGAATGGAAGAGAATTTTGGGTGTAGTAATTTGTGCTTGGATGTATCTTGGTATGAGTAGTTATTAGTCCTAAAAAAGGTTGTAATCTTTTGAGAGGGTGGTAATTATACTTAAAAAAAAATAAGGTGGGGGGAGGGGGGGAGGCTTAGATTTAGGATAGAAATTCCCTAGTGATAGTCTAAATATTATTTAAATTCAACAAGATTATTCATAGTTTGAGAAATGTATGGTTTTCATATCTTGTTTTTGTGTATGTATTAATATTATGGAATAAGACTTGAAAAAATAAATTGATTAAATATTGAATAGAAATCATCAGTGATTTTATAGTTGGAAAACAAGTTGACTTATAGTTACCAAGATAGATTCCAGAATAGAGATATCAAATTTTCATAATTATGAAAGTTGTTCTTGATTGCAAGCCACGTTATAAAATATATCATTAATTTGTTTTTGGAATGAATATATTCTAACTGAGTCATTCAAAATTGATTCTCAAGTAAGAGAAGTGAATAATAATGAATATTATGAGAATTCAAGGAATGGTCTATAATACAAAAGTGGGTCAATGAATACTGCATGGAATCTTAGTTTGTTAGTTTAAGAAAAAAAAATGGTGTCTTGAACCTCAAATTGTGATTTTTTCCTAAAGAGTAAAAATTTAGTAAAAATTGTTGGTAGATCCTAAATATTTTGATTTGAGGGATGCCTTATAGAATGAACCGGGGAAACTTGGATTGAGAAGACATAAATCAAGTGGGATGTAAGAGTGAGTTATATATATGACATCATGTTTTGTTGCGTAGTTTTACTGGCAATTGTATGTGGATGATTTGATGCTTCTTGTATGAAAATTTCATTGCGAGATGGGATGGACCATCATTGTTGTTTATAAAACCAATGTGTGAGCTATTTATAGCTTGTAAGCTCAACATACTATAGAACCAAGAAGATGACATATGTAGGATTCATGGAGACTATGATAAAGAAAAACATGTAGAATATCAAATTGTTATAGATAACTTAAGTTGATGTCATAAAAATCACATAAAATAGTATTTTGATATGGTACTATAAATTTTATGGTTGGTTTTGATATAGAAATATTTTTCATTTTGTATCAAAACATGTCTAATATGGCATGGATATATTTTCTACTTGATTATGAATGGTGTATTTTGGTTTTCATGGAGTTGCTTCAAATTTAGAAAACATTAAATTATGAATTTTATTCCAATTATCAAACACATATACATAAGCTTAACACCTTATTGATAAGAGAATCGAAAAGAAATAAGTATATTATGACTGTAGGAAAACTTAGGGCTAAGTTTAGCACAAAACAAGGAGTATGTAGTGTCCCTTCTTGGTAAGATAACTTTGATGACATTTGGAGAGGGTGGTTTTTACCCGGTGATATAAATATTATGCATGTAAGACTTATGTATATGTTTGTATTCTATAGACCTAGTTTAGGTCACATGATTGCTATGTGTTTATGATAAAGAATAGTTTTGGTTAAGTGTATACTGTTTATATTTTCTCTTTTAGTATCCTAAAGTGGAAATAGGTGTATGACATGGATGGTGATCCCATCCATGGGTTATCATGGTGTAGAATGAATGATGAGTGACTTCCTCAACATTAGGGATTCCACCCGGTTGGGAGTTTAAAGCAACTCCTTTTCCGTTGAAATGGTGGGTCTGACTGGGGATATATGGACTAGTTTCTCGTATAATAACATATTTTATATAACAATGGAATAAAATAAACATAAATGGGGTAATCTATTCTAATGATAACATAAATAAAACTAATTCTAACTACTTCCTGGGATGGACTGATTTTTATGATTACAGAGTAAGATTTCATAAACATGAAACAATATAGATCATTTGCATACTAAATGAATGTAAGCATATTAAATAAACTAAATAAATATAATTGATTTAGTTGATGAAGAACATTAATCATATAACAACTCTCTAAGTCAGTTGTCTAACAACATATCATTCAATACATTTTATCAATAGTAAATAATAATATATATCATTTCAATGCTTATCATAAAGAGAGAAATAGATAGAAACAAGTTTGTTAAATTCTCAGAAACACATAATGATTAATACACAGATAATAGTACCCATTGCACCATAGCTTAGTTCTGAAAATATGGCCTCTAGGCTGAGACTTTCAATTAGATACTTTTGTTCAAATAATAGTGTAAGTTCCAAAAGCCTCCTTCTAAAAAATCTATACCCCTTTATAAATGCATGAAAGCGGTTTAAATACTAATTGATATTACAAAAATAGAATACCTGTGAAAGAATTCTTCTTAATCTAATATAAAATATAAACCAAAAACTAGGAAATTAAAATGCATAAGTTATAATAGTCTCTAAATTGTTTCTCAGATCCACTCTCTAGTTGTTCCTTGAGCTGGCAGGCTTTGATCATATATTCAAGCTGCGGGGGATGCATTGGTTGCATTCTCATCTGGCCTGTGAATATTGCATCATTGAGTGCTGGAAGAAGCTTAACTGCTGCATTGGAAAGACACTTTAGCACTCCCAATTGAATGTGAGGCTTGATCAACAAATACCAGTAAATCTCCATATTTACCTTTGTCAGGTTTTCTATGTTAAGAGATTTTCTGCTTGATGTTTCTTGCTAATATTGTTTCAAAAGGCTGACTTCCGACATAGTGTCTTTTGGTATTTATTGGATAAAATTGGCATGTAGAAGAGAATATTTTAAATACTCAGAGATGTTGGAGGACATATTTTTAGCTTTGATGATAGCTAATTCTGCACCCTTCATTTTCATGTCCCAGTCTCCAAATATTCTATCTTTTATTGATTATTCAAGATGAGGGAGATCGGTCTCTCTTCCTTGCATAGTGTCTTGCCAATCTATATACTTTGACACCTTATCATCATTTTCTTCATAATAATTTGTCAAATCAGAAATTTGAGTGACTAATTGATCACTTATTTTAATATTCTCTTGAATCTGTTTGTACTTTAGATAGAAAAATATCTGTTGATTTACCAACAATGTTTCCAGTTCTGTTGCTTCTTTATTTACCTCATTAAGTTTTGGATTCTCTTCGAGATTTTGAATGTTATGCTATAATTTATGGACTACTATATCCTTCTCTTTAATTTCATTTTCTAGTTTGAGTTTGAGACATTCAAACTCTAGTTGCAGATTATTAATACTTGATTGAAGCCCCTGCTCTATTCTTTGTTTTTCATTAAAGAAACTTTGCTCCATTTGAGCAATTTTATGATCCTTCTCCATAATTAATGATTCAATCTCTGCTGCCTTATGAATAGTTGCATCTACATTAGCAACTGCAAATTGAGATAATCTGCTAAGTTCTTTTCCTGGAGTTGATTGACTTCCTTTCCAGAGAACTTGCATTGATGTTGTGTCCATAGGAATTTCTGGAGAATATTTAATATTTCGTTTCTTCTTTGAGCTGGATACAACACCTTTATGCTTTGGACTATAAAATACATCCAATGGAGGTATTTCCTCAATATTTATTATTATTTCTGTTGTTGGAAAAGCAAGGATGATCTCCATGTCTTGGGATGATGTTTCTTTTTGTTCCTCCTCTGTATCATTAATCTTTAGTGTCTGATTTTGCTGAAGAGAAATTTTGGAAACCTCTGCAGTAAATGAGATTTCTCGAATTTCTCCTTTATCTTTAGAATCATTTATATTAGAGGAAACTTGTTGAACGCTTGATTCACCTATATGGATTTCTATTTTCAGAGAATCTTCAGTAGGAAGAGTTTCTATCAAAATATTACTTTGATGTGTAGGAGTATTAGTATCAGATAATGCTCTTTCAAAACCTTCCCAGTATTGATTAAACCTCTCCTGTCGTGGAATATCCATGATTTATGGTTTTCCTAATGGTACTTATACCTGAACTGGAGGAATCAAAATTTGTTCTGGCATTGGCCTGTGGAACATGTAGTCTAGCAAATGAGAATTCCTCTATTCTCGATATTTCTTGAATTTTATCAATTCTTCTAGACTAAACCTTATGGTTTCTATTTGTAGAACCCTTGAGAATTATGGGATTGACTCAAATACATCATCAAATTTATCAGGCTTGCTTGTAAATTCCCACAACTTTACTTGATTTGTTATTTCTCGAGCAACACCATATGAATCATAATTTCTATTGGGTAGAATTGGGAAATTGAAGGCTTTTAATTGATCAAGTTCAAGACATGAATGCTTGAAATTTTCGAGAGTATATGACCCACATGAAATAGGAAAATTTGGCCAAATTATCTTTTTGGCATCTTTCAGAATTTTAGTCAAACCATTACCTACAGTCTGATAAGAAAATTCCTTAGCCAATAATTTATCTGGTGTATATAAGGGTATGACATCATGAGGGCAAGCATGACTTCTGAAAATTTGGATGTATCTATAAAATTCTTCACCGAACCATCTTCCTATAGGCTTGAGACTTCTATTGGCTTCATGGGTGATTCTAGAGAATTTTCTTTCGAAAATGACTTGAAAAAATGGGAGCATTAAATCATTACATATTTTAAACATATGAGAGTGGTATTTTGATTCTCACGGGAATTATAACTATTAAAATATGGAGGTTTTGACTTCTCTAGTCCATTTCTATCCTAATGACGGAAATTCAATAGAAAAATAGACAAAATCTAGGATAAAAGAACTCATATAAAAAGGAATGATTGTACTAGATGAGAGATTACAATTTTCTCTATAGACAGTGATACATCTAATCAAATTATGAGATATAATATTAGCCAATCAAGATAATATCTGTCAGAGGCTGCTTCTATCATGGGTGTCTAATCTTCCTTAAACTTGGTTATATTTGCAGACCCCGAAAAACGACACATCATTACAGCAATTTGCGAGAAAGGGATTTTAAGAGAAACTACTGAGTACATATCCTTATTGTTGCATTTATGGTGATTAGGATCATTTCACCAATCCTTCATTACATTTGCAGGGTGTTCATTCTCTCGCATCGATTCTTGAACAAAATAGTTGTCATATCTCTTCGAGGGCTTGGGAAATTTATACATATCCTTCAAATCTGAAGGCCTAAGAGAACCAATAACTATTCTGTTTCTGGTAAAAAATTGTCTATCTCGAATGTCCACATGATCCAACACCCATTTTACTAAGTTAGTGTATGGAAACATTTTAGGACGTGCAACAAATATGTGCAGAAAGGTTAAATCGTGGATAGGTTTCAATCCGTTGATGAGATCTTATTACAACTTTTCTGCTCAAAATTACTTGTGGATTTTCATTCTCAAACAACTTATAGATCCCTTTTCAGCTTGAGGAACCAATTTATGGGTTTCATGTTATGTCCGAGATTAAAGAAGCCATCGCATTGTTTTCCTCTTGCTAAACAACTAACTGAGGTGGGGTGGTGGACACACATGATGATTTAATAGGCATCCTTTACTTCCCTGATTCACAGAATTAACACTGTTCAAAGACAACAGATGGGAAAGTAGAGATCCATCAAATACTCTTTAATTGTCAGCAATGTACTGCTCATGCATAATGAAATCCTGGGTGTTAAATGAAATAATTATAAAATTGATTGCAAACCTTGAGATCATAGCATGAATTATCATTAAATTGATAGCATGGAGATTCAGTTTGAGTTTATGGACTCTATGTATAGAATCAATAAATCAATTTTCACAATTAGCGTTTGACATTGCGGCCAATGTCGTGTGTGATATTCTTCATCTGATCAGATGAAGTATGGAAATATGTCGGATGATATATTTAACAGTGATATCTCCTATTCTGTAGTCTATTTCACAATTTCACACATTGGCGATTCCACGGCTTAGCACTATGACCAATTCACTTAGATTATTCATTTAGGTAGATTTTCATTTCAACATGATTTGTAATTTAATTCTACTTATTACCTTTCTTTATGGACCTTAATTTTATGATTTTCTTATTTTTTTTTAAGAAAAACAAAATTTAATCTAATAGACTCAAATTATAAGTTTTATTTCTAAAATGAATTTAATCCTAAGATTTTTAAAAGGGTCCCCATTGTTCTTTCTATACTATTTATTATGAAAAATGGGGGGTCATTGTAGTAATACAACAATTGGTGAGACACTGGATGAATCTAGAATCTCTGATAAATATAAATATTTAAAAGACTATATTCTAGGAAATTTATAAGTGATTGAAATCTGTCTTAAATATAGGTAAATTTCAATCCAAATAACTTGGTTTTACTTGAAAAAAATTTCTTACTTTTAGAAATGAAATTTCTTGGTTGTATTTAATAGTGTGAGATACTACCAAAGTTTTATATTGAGGATTGGGTGTATATTTGATCAGCTGGGAACCAATAATAACTTGTTGATATGGTTTGATTGGTGGTTTTTTATTGACAGGTTTGTCTTTAGCAATAAAAGTTGGGACTTTTGTTTCTGTATTGACTGATTTGGTTCTATAGAATTCTTACTTCTACTGCTAAGAGGCATTGTTTCAGTTTCTATCTCTTCATCAGAGGAATGTAAGACAAATTCCCATAATCCATGTAATTCACCTACTTCTTCATCTTGAGATTCGTTGGCAGAAGTTGTAGTTTCTTCTTCTTCTTCTTCAGATTCAACATTAGAAATAATATTGGGGGGTTGTGATACAAATGAATAATTTTTTCTAAATGATCTAAAGGGTTTTCTAGTAGAAGTTTTAGCAACCTATTTTTTGACTTCAACCATTTCATTGGACACGGTCTTTAGGACCTTTTGCAATCCTTCAAGATTGAATGGATCTTTGGGAGTTTTCTTCTTTTGATCATATTTAAATGTTACTTTTTTAGATTTTTTATCTTCCAACTCCGTTTTCTTCTCTAAAGCTACAATTATTCTCTCAATGGACAAGGCTTCTTTCATATTTTCTACAAGGGTAGGCTTATTGGCTCTATCTACAAAAATTTCTATATTAGAAGGAAGGGAAGATATGTATCGCCCTATTTGTACATCCAATCCTGGTCGAGAGGCAGCTGTAGTTTTCTTCAATAACTTGTTAAATATGGAGTCGAAGTCTCTGAAATTTTCATTTGAATTAGATTTTAAATTAGAAATATAGTTGATTAATGAGGAAATTGTCCTATCATCACCATATTTAGCAAGAAATAGGTCTTGAGAAGTATTCCAATCTCCTATTGAACTGGAAGGGAGGGAAAAACAACAAGATCCTATAGATCCTTGAAAAGTATATGGAAAAAATCTTACTACAACATCTTCATGTTGCATATGGTGGAGACTCATAACCAACATAAAATTATTGAGATGTTCTTCAGTAGGAAGGCCATCGTCAAGATTATATTTTGGTAACCATTTTTCTGAAAGATCCGGGAGAGGATGTATATTTCCCATTTGAATAGATCCTAGATTAACCCATGGTAGGTTGCCCATTGTTTGACTTGTTTTTTGTGAAAATGAGCTAGTGGGTCCAGAAGCAGATGTGGATGGAGAAGAACTTACTACTAGACTAGTAATACTTACAACAACACTGATTTTTTGAGTAGAATTGGTTTGATGAATAAAAATGGGTTGATTAGAGGAGATGGTGGGAGTAAATGAGAATGAATATGATGTGATCTCACTAATACCTAATTGAGATGTTGATGTGGTTGGTTTCTTACGATGAGATAAAATAGGAAGCTTGAAAGGAGTTATCCCAAGTTTTTCACTTTGTGATTGGGTTAACACACCAATACCTCGAAACTTAGATGTAATACTTTCTTCAAAAATTTATGGATTGGTTGTCTTATCTGGAGATGTAGATATTTGTTCTAACCTTTCAATCAAAGAATGAACTTCGGGAGATTTAGGAATATGTTCTGAAGAAGGTCTACGAGATAATGCTTCGGGAGATGTAAGAAATGGTTCTACAACTTTAGCCTTATGACTATTATATAGTGAACGAGATCTAGAAGCCGTATAAAATTTGGAGGGATTTTGACTCTTATGATGGATTTTTAATTGAGATTAAACTTCATATGACATACATAGTAGGATTCCCTCCTTCTAGTGCCAAAAATGTTGAAGTCTGGAGAGTGACTTCCTCAACATTAGGGATTCCACCCGATTGAGAGTTTAAAGCAACTCCTTTTCCATTGAAATGGTGGGTCCGACTGCGGATATAGGGACTAGTTTCCCATATAAGAAAAGAGTTTATATAACAATGGAATAAAATCAACACAAATGGGGTGATCTATTCTAATGACAACATAAATAAAACTAATTCTAACTACTTCCTAGGATGGACTAATTTATATGACTACAGAGTAAGATTTCATAAGCATGAAACAATATAGATAATTTGCATACTAAATGAATGTAAGAATATGAAAGAAACTAAATCAATATAATTGATTTAGTTGATGAAGAACATTAATCATATAAAAAATCTCTAAGTCACTTGTTTAAGAACATATCATTCAATACATTTTATCAATAGTAATAATAATATATATCATTTCATTGCTTATCAGCAAGAGAAAAATAGATAGAAACAAGTTTTATAAAATATCAGAAACATAAAATGATTAATAAACATATAATAGTACCTGTTGCATCATACCTTTGTTCTGAAAAGATAGCCTCTAGGCTCGGACTTTCAATTAGATACTTCTGTTCAAACAATAGTGTAAGTTCCAAAAGCCTCCTTCTAAAAAATATGGACCCCTTTCTAAATTCATGAAAGGGGTTTAAATACTAATTAAATAGAAGACTTGTGAGAGAATTATTCTTAATCTAATCTACACTGTAAACCAAAAATTAGGAAATTGAAATGCATAAGTTATAATAGTCTCAATACTGTTTCTCGGATCAAATCTCTAGTTGTTCCTTGAGCTGGTAGGTTTTGATCATATATTCAAGCTAGGGGGGGATGCATTGGCTACATTCTCATCTGACCCGTGAATATTTCATCATTGAGTGGTGGAAGAATCTTAATTGCTACATTGGAAAGACACCTTAGCACTCCCAAATGACTGTGAGGCTTGATCAACAAACACCAGTTAATCTCCATATTTACGCTTGTCAATTTTTCTATGTCAAGAGATTTTTTACTTGATGTTTCTTGCCAATATTGTTTCAGAAGGATGAATTTCGGCATAGTGCCTTTTGCTATTTCCTAGATAATATTATCTTAGAAGAGAATATTTTATATACTCAGAGATGTTGGGGGACATATTTTTAGCTCTAGTGATAGCTAATTCTGCACTTTTGATTTTCATGTCCCAGTCTCCAAATATTATGTCTTTTATTGATTCTTCAAGACGAGGAAGATCAACTGCTCTTCCTTGCAAAGTGTCCTGCCAATCTATATACTTTGACACCTTATCATGAGTTTCTTCATAATAAATCCTCAAATCAGAAATTTGAGTGACTAACTGATCACTTATTTTAATCTTCTCTTGAATCTGTTTGTACTTCAGATAGAAAATTTTATGTTGATTTACGAACAATGTTTCCAGTTATGTTGCTTATTTCTTTACCTCATTAAGTTCTAGATTCTCTTGGAGATTTTGAATGTTCTGTTGTAATTGATGGACTACTAGATCCTTCTCCTTAATTTCATTTTCAAGTTTGAGTTTGAGACCTTCAAACTCTAGTTGCAGATTATTAATACTTGATTGCAACTCCTGCTCTATCCTTTGTTTTTCATTAAAGAAACTTTTCTCCATTTGAGAATTTTTTTGATCCTTCTCCATAATTAATGTCTCAATCTCTGCTGCCTTATGAATAGTTGCATCTACATAAGCACCTGCAAATTGAGATAATCTTCTGAGTTCTTTTCCTGGAGTTGACTGAGTTACTTTCCTGAGAACTTGCATTGATGTTGTGTCCATATGAATTTATGGAGAATATTCAATATTTCATTTCTTCTTTGACCTGGATACAACAAATTTATGCTTTGGACTGTAAAATACATCCAATGGAGGTATTTCCTCAATCTTCAGTGTTATTTCTGTTATTGGAAAATCAGGGATGATCTCATGTCTTGGGCCGATGTTTCTTTTTGTTTCTCCTCTGTATCATTGATCTTTAGTGTCTGATTTTGCTGAAGAGAAATTTCGGAAACCTTTGCAGTAAATGATATTTCTCAAATTTCTCCTTGATCTTTAGAATCATTTATATTAGAGGAAAATTTTTGAACGCTTAATTCACCTATATGAATTGATGTTTTTAGAGAATCTTCAGTAGGAAGATTTATATCAAAATAACACTCTAATTAGTAGTAGTATCAGATAATGCTTTTTCAAAACTTTCCCAGTCTTGATCAAACCTCTCCTCTTGTGGAATATCCACGATTTCTGGTTCTGTCACTGGTACTTGTACCTGAACTGGATGAATCAGAATTTGTTGTAGCATTTGCCTGTGGAACATGTAGTCTGGAAAATCATAGTTCCTCTATTCTGGATATTGTTTGAATTGTATCAACTCTTCTGGACTAAACCTTACAGTTGATATTTTAAAACCCTTGAGAATTCTGGGATTGACTCAAATACATCGTCAAATTTATCAGGCTCACTTGTCAATGCCCATGGCTTAACTTGATTTGTTATTTCTCTAGTAACACCATATGAATCATAACTTCTATTGGGTAGAATTGGGAAATTGAAGGGTTTTAATCGATCAATTTAAAGACAGGCATGCCTGAAATTTTAGAGAGTATATGACCCACATGAAATAGGAAAATTTGGCCAAATTGTCTTTTTGGCATCTTTCAAAATTTTAGTCAACCCATTACCTACGGTCTGATAAGAAATTGCCGTAGCCAATAAGTTATCTGGTATTTATAAGGGTAGGACATGAGGGAAAGCATGAATTCAGAAAATTCAGATGTATTATGTAAAATTCTTCACAGAAGCACCTTCCTATAGGCTTGAGACTTCTATTGGCTTCATGGGTGACTCTAGAAATTTTTCTTTCGAAAATTTATTGAAAAACTCAGAGCATTGTATCATTACATATTTCAAACATATGAGATTGGTATTTTGATTCCCATAGGAATTCTAACTGTACAAATATGGGGGTTTTGACTTCTCTGGTCCATTTCCATCATAATGACAGAAATTCAATAGAAAAATAGACAACATCTAGGATAAAAGAACTCATATAAAAAGGAGTGAATGTACTGGATGGGAGATTACGATTTTCACTATAGAAAGTGATACATATAATCAATTTATCAGACAAAATATTAGCCCAATCAAGAATATATCCATTAGAGGCTTCTTCTATCAGGAGTGTCCAATCTTCCTTAAACTTGGTTGTATTTGCAGACCTAAAAAGACGACACATCATTGCAGCAATTTGCAAGAAAGGGCTATTAAGAGAAAATATTGAGTACATACCCTTATCATTGTGTTTATGGTGATTATGATCATTTCTCTAATCCTTGATGAAATTTTCAAGGTGTTCATTCTCTCGCATGAATCCTTGAACAAAATAGTTGTGATATCTCTTTTGGGGCTCAGGAAATTTATACATATCCTTCAAATATGAAGGCCTAAGAGAACCAATAACTGTTGTGTTTCTGGTAAAAAACTATCTATCTCGAATGTCCACATGTTCCAACACCCATTTTACTAAGTCAGTGTATGGAAACATTTTACGATGTGTAGCTATTCTGTGCAGAAAAGACTTAGCTGCATCAAACCATGAGTCTGAATCCGTGGATGCAAAATCATCAGCTACAACTTTTCTGTTCAAAATTACTTGTGGATTTTCATTCTGAAACAACTTATATATCCCTTCCCAGCTTGAGGAACCAATTTTTGGGTTGCATGTTGTGTCTGAGATTAAAGGAGCCATCTCGTTGTTTTCCTCTTGCTAAAAAAATAACTGAGGTGGGGTGGCAAACCTCCTTTGTGCTTTAATTAGCATCGACATCCTTTTATGCCTAACTTTTCGAAATTACCATGTTGAAAGAAAACCAGAGAGCGTAAGGTTAGATAACGTCAAATACTATTAACTGTCCTATCAATTTAACTCATGCATAATGGGAATCCTCCGTATTAAATCTGAAATAATTATAAAATAGATTTCAAATCTCGATATCATAAAAACACCTAAACTATCATTTAATTGGTAGCATGGGCTTTATGTGAGTTTGACAGTTTTTATCTTATCGATATCTATAAATCAATTTTTTCATGATTAGCGAGTTTCAACATTTCGCAGCAATGTGCGACATGCGACAATGTGATATTGCAATGGATTTTCTTTTGGATGAAAAAATGTGATATCGGCATATGTCAGTTGAAATATTACGATATCGGTATCTGTTACATGACGTATTTCACAATTTCTCACATCAGCAATTTGCAATTTCGCATATCGACAATTCGCTTGATTTGTTATTTCAAAAATTTACACTTAGACGATTTAGTTCCTACTTCTTATACTTTTATATTTATGGGTTCCTTAGAGCACATTTTATGTTATTATTATTATTTTTAAGAAAAACAAATTTTAATCTAATAAACCCAAATTCTAAGTTTTATTTCTAAAACTAATTTAATCCTAAGATTTTTAAAAGGGTTCTCATTGTTCTTTCTATACTACTTATTAAGAAAAATGGGGGGTTGTTGTAATACTAAAACACATGGTTATGTGGAATGTATGGTTAATTATTATTTATGGATTATACATGCTTTGTATGATTATATATGCTTAATCTTGTACTGAGCAAGATGTGGCAGGGGGCCTGGTTATTTGCAAACATGGATGCTCAAATTATAAATGATTGTGGAAGTCATATGAAAGTCATGATACATGATTTGTATGATTATATATGATTAATACTGTACTAAGAAAGATGTGGCAGGGTACATGGTTATTTTCAAACTAGAATTTTCAAATTAAATGAATGTGGAGTTCAATTCTTCAAAACCAAAATGAATGTGGAATTCATGCACAAATGTTGGCCTTTGAACAAGACCTTACCAATGAACCATCAAATTGGTATGAGCTCACAATCAATACCTTAAGGTGAAGCGTAGAGTTTCAAAGAATAGTAGATGAGAAGCCACGGAAATTAGGGTGCGGTGTCCTAAATCCATGAAAGATAAAGACGTGGAGTATTAGATCTATAATAAAAGGATTAGGGCACGAAGTCCTGAATATTTAAAAGATCAAGATGTGGAATTGGACACTTGGAGTAGATTAGTCCGTGGAGTCCTCAATTTACTAAGGTACGAAGATGCATACGATAGGGATTTGGAATCCCTATCATTCAGAAACAAAATACCACTCATGGGCATCTCAGGGATGATTTTCCATAATAAAATCTCATTTCTAACAATTATGGAACAAATTTCTAAAAATAGAAATTCATGTCTAGCATTCAAATTAGGCTTTCTGAAAATAGTAAATCGCCTTGCATCAATTGATAATCAAGTATATTTGAAGGAAAATCACTTGAATTATCTATAATCAATCCTAATAGTTCAATCTTGCCTTAATAATAATAATAATAATAATAGTTATTATTATTATTATTATTATTATTATTATCCTCTATGATACTATGATATTATTATTAAAAGGAATTAGAAGTCACCTTCATCACCTCAATCACTTCACACCTCTCTCCTTGATGATTCTCATGTCTCTACATAATTCTCTATCTTAATGATACATTACACTCTGTCTTACGCACTCATCAAAGACATGGCATATTCCTCTTACACTCATTAAAAGCATGTCATAAAAGACTCCTCTTAGACTTTATTTAATGCATATGTTACACTCTTCTTAACTAAGGCATGCATACCTCTCCTTAATGGCATGAGTTACACTCCTCTAAATGGAACATGTTACTTTTTATCAAGGCATGCATATTACTCCTCCTTTATGCCAAGAATTTTTTTCTCCTCCTATATATGTAACTCATGTCTTCTCATTTGGGGTGATAGAGGTGACTTGTGAGAGATTTGAAGAATATTGTGAGAGGGAGAGATCTAGAGAGTATCCAAATGCTATTATAAATTACTAAGTAGCTCTACCCAATGGAGTTGAACATGAATGGTATGAGAGGAAGCAAAACTTATTTTCCTCAACTTTCCTGGCATATCTCTCTACTTCTATATTTTGGTACTTCTTGTGAGCTTGTACAACTTGAGGGTTCCAGGGGGAGAAGTTCTTCCTAGATATGGTTGGGAGGAAAACTGGATGGTTCAAATGGGTTGGTTAAAGAATCAAATACATATCACATTCTAGTGATTGGAGTTGAATATCTCATCTCGTATAATTTTAATTATCCTAAAATTGCAGTATAACATTAACATAAAATAAAAAGTAGAAACTTAAATTTTTGTAAGCATCTAGTTTTGTTTTTAAGCTTATGTTATCTAGAATTTTATTGTCTAGTGAAAAATTAATACTAAGAGAGGTTTATATATATGGAAGTTTAGATCTCAAGATTGGAATTATTATTGATGTAGTTTATGGTACTAACCTTATTATTGTAGCATTTGAGAAAGGAAAGCCAAATATGGTTGAAGGTAATTGCAATAAATAATATCCAAAGGACTTGGGTAAGAGTTTCATGAGTTATGCCTTGGTTTCATTTTAATTGAAATAGGTAATTAGATGCATGTTTTTTAAAAGGTTTCAAGATATGTTAACAAGTGTTTGGAAAAATCCCTAAATGGGTAATGTTATAAATTTATGCATGAATGAGTGCTAACTTGCAACTTACACGAGAAGTAATAAAATATACATGTACCTAAAATATACCTGGAGGAATTACAGAATCAGTGCTTAAAAGAAAATGCAAAAATAATGGCAGCTAACATCTGGTTTGGAAGATCAAAAGCTTGAGGTATGTTTGAGGTAATTTTTAGTTATGGATTATGTCTATTTATTATTAATAATTCCATGTTTTTTAATTCAACTTTTTGGTATAGTATTGTTAGAATTTTTAAAAAATCCTTAGGGCTTCCATGTGTTTCTCAAATTGTAGCAATGGCTACAATAAGCTTGTCAAATTGTGTCAAAGGAAGTAGCTTGCAGGATTGTAAAATATTTCAAGAACTCATATGGTGGATTTATAAATGTGTAAATTCAATGAAAATATCTTAGTATCATAATTTTGGATTGTATTTCCTCATATAGAGTTGTAGATGAAATTTTTCATTCCATGTGCTTGAAAAAAGTGGTAAATGAGGCGTTATGGATCCAAATTTTTGTTGTTTTTAAGAATTGCATCCCTGGGTGTATTGCATGCAATTCAGCCCAACATCAGTGGGTAACCGTTCCAAAGGGACTTGTAGCCCCCCAATTTATTCCATAAAAACACGTTTTAGAAGCCAAATCGTAAATATGTGTGATTTTGCAGATTGTTGTTGTCAACTATGTGTGCTTGTTGTCAAGTTTTTGGTGGAGGATTAAGATGAATTAGTCCCTATTTTAATATGCCAACAATTGAAGTATAAATCTATTAATTTTATACGTTAAATAGGTTGAGTAAGAGTCTTAGATTTCATTCTTGCAAAGTGTTTGCAAAATGCCTCAATGATTGTAGATTGCAAAGTTTTTTATCAAAAGGCCTCAATGGATGTAGATGTAATAGCCCTGGTCAAAAATACATGTAAAAGTTAATAAAGGTAAAATAAGACCAAGGTCATGGGACATGTATTCCAAGCTGAATGGTGGGAAAAAAATCCTAGTGGGTGTTCATTCTATTTATTGTGGCTAATGAAATCGACAAATGCAATGGAAAAGGATTTGGAAAGGTATGAGACATTCATTGGCATTTTATTTATGAAAATAAAGGAAAATAGGATAAAAGGGAGGTGAAGGGTCATATGTTTCATGTGAGGAGGAAAATGAAGCAAAATAATGGAAAATGAAGAAAATAGAGGCCTCATTGATAGAAAGGCTTTTGAGGATCAGTAGGTAACAATTTTTCATGTTTAGCTTGGAGCTCTCTCTATTCTCACTCTCTCTTTAATACTCTTGGGAACTTAGAGTTTTCATGGGGCACTCTTGGAGGAGTGTGGTATAAATTGGATTTGGTGAAAGAAGGCAAAGGAGATTAGGAAAGTAAAATGGCACAACAGGATCAAAAACTACGGTTGGATTTGTTTGTAGGTATCAAGTTGCATGTATGGTTTCCTTGTTATTTTTGGTATGCATGGCACATACATGTGGTTTATTGCTTATGAGTTGTCATTGGCATGGAGGGTTGTCTGGATTGACAAAGGTTTTTCCTATCCTTTCCATTTCCTGGATAGCCATGGGGTTGTTGGTTTCTTTCCTTTTGTTTTTGATTGGTTCTCATGTTCCTTTGGATGTGGGTTGAGTTATTAGTTTCTATAGCCTTGGTTGGACAAATGCTCTGGAGCACTATAATAACTTGGGTTGAGTTACTAGTCCTATAGCATTGGTTGGACAAAATCTCTAGAGCCCTTGGTGGGTTTAGTTACTAGTCATGGATCCTTGTTTGGACAAATTCTCTAGAGCCCGATAACAACTGTGGGTTGAGTTACTAGTACTGGAGCCCTGGAAAACTTGGGTAGAGACCAATCTGGTGATGGCTAGTGATTTTCGATCATGAAGTGGAATCACTGGTTGGGGGTTGAGTTGGTTTGGCCTCTGGAAACCCTAGCTCGGTTTTATTTGGATTGTTCCATGAGGTCCCACATTCATTCTTGGAATATAACATGGGGGTGACTACTTGAAAGAAAGATTTAGTTTAGCCTAGTCTATGATGGGGTGGTATGTAGAAGTCCCTAACTTTGTTGTATTTTCATATGTTAATAAGAACTATTTTTCCCTTGGTATTTTCATGAGTAAAGGTACTTGATGTTATGTGGATTTAATGGTTATTTCCTCATTGATATATCTCTACTTATTTATTGGTTATAGGAATGTTTTATGACAATTATGATGTATGGATCTCATCATGTTTTGATTAGTATGTGAAAAAATAATGAATGAATGACCTAATAGATGAGAATGAAGCTAAGGTGAAAAGGAATCAATCCTTATTGATGATTCTCACATAAGTATGAGACCCCTATGCTTAGATATATTGTTGAAACCTGTAGATTTCATACTTGTTATTTGTTTGACGAAATGACTATCATGGTTGAGCTTGGTTAGGTAAAGTCCTTAATCAAGTTTTGCGTTAGAGGCTTTGTCTTGGTGTCATTTATTGTCTTAGAAAGACTCATAAAGTTTTGGTTAGCGGTTCAGAGACTAGCCCTAGAAAATTGTCTTAAATCTCGTAGTCTCAGGCATAGAACTGGTTGAAAAGTACTACAATCTCTCCCTTGCAGTCATTTTGGGAGTGACTATAGGGTTCCAGTAGCATGAATTCCTTGTCATGGGAGAAATTGGGGGTTTAATTCATTGATAGTATAGGTTAACTCATGTTTTGGGCTCTTGGAGTGGTGGATTAGCTCCTGGGGGTCCTGTAGCACCTTAGGGAGGTCTGTGAAGTGTTGGTTCATATGTTCCATTTCCTTAACCGCACTTAGGGAGTTGAACATATCATAGTAACTCTTCATCACATGTTTACCTCGGTAGGCTGTTAACTTGGGTAAATGTGGGAGGAGGCAGTTATAGTAGATTGAATGCTCGCAAAGTGTTTGTGAAATTCCTCAATGGATGTCACTTGCATACTTGCAAAATGTTTGTCAAAAGGCCTCAATTGTTATAGCTTTTGTGCATATACATTATTAGAGTAAGTGTCTTAATTACTGTAGCTTTATGTACTAGAAATTTATTAATAAATTATTTAATGGATGTAGCTTCCAATTTCTGCAAGTTTTTGAATGTGAAAATTAATTTAATGCTTTCTTGAAGTGTGAATAGAGAATAGGAAATTTTTTACTTTTATTATCTAAAGCTATCCTAAGAAAAAGGGGGTGGTGGGGGGGTGTTGTTGTTGGAAACAAATTTAAAGTGACTAATTCTATATGATTTTGTGCAAGTGATCATAATAAGTTTCTTCTGAGTTTCATGTATTCATGCATGCATTCTTTCACTTTAATGATTGTAGCGAACAACAATTGTGCCTAGTTTTGGCAAGTCCATTGTTTTTCTTGGAAATTTTTGAAGAATAATATGCTTATGAATTTGTAACAGCAATTGCTCTTGCTAAAACATTTAAAATACAAGTCTCATGATTGAAGCAATTCCATTTTGAAAATATTTGTTTTCCTTAGTAATTGGGATTGAGAATTTTTAGTCGATGAATTTGGAAATGTAGTTGGGTCAATATATTTTGTGATTCCATTTTTCCATTTCCTAAACATATCATGTTTATTATATTTTCTAATGAAGAGAGGCATATTATTCCTTCAATTACCTTGTTACAGTTAGGTTAATACTCATACCATGATATGTGTTTTTTGTAATAGAATCATGATATTTTAGGTTCTTGTGGCATAATTTTGTGGTTATGATATCAAGAGTCAATAACTAGATCTTATTTAGTAAAATATAGAAAATAAATAGGTTTATCTAGCTTAATGTTCGCACATTGCATTATGGTTGAATTTATTTCCGGCCTTACTTAGAGCTCATCTATAAGTATGAAAATATCCCATGCTTCTTTAAACTTGAGGATAAATGATTTTTGGAATTGGTTTTAAGGGAAATTTATCACTCACTCCTCATGTTGAGATAGATGAAGGAACAAAATTACATGCACACTAAGTTAGTCATATTATGAAAATATAAAATAAAAGAAAAAAACATTGAATACTAGTGTTCAATGTGACCTTCACTTCTCTATATTATTGATGGTTGGTAAGGTGGGACCTTACAGACAATATAATAAGAAGAATAATTTGAAATGGTTTTCACCCTTATGGGGTTTTTCCTAGGCCTCTGACCAATTCTAATGTCTCTATGTGTGAATGTTTTTCTTCTATTATTCCTTTATGTTCCAATGCATTGATAATGATATTGTTATTTCTATATAATTACATATGTTGTTGAATAATGTTATGATGTTTAAGGGTGAATTAAACGTGTAAATAATGAAATGAAATTATCTAAAGCAAAGAAAAATACAACCCTAAGAAAAATTAACATTTAAATAAAAAAATTCAGGGAATTTTTGCATGTCAGTAAGCCATGTAGGGGCCTGTACTTGAATCTTTAGTTTCGGAGTTTGACCTGTTAGTGTCCTATGATTCATAGGATCAATTGATGATTGTATGTTGATTTTCATATGATGATATTGTAAATAACGTTTTATTCTACAAATTATTTCCAAGAAATAAAAAAATAAGCTTGCAAATCAAAATGCGGCATTATAGATTAATTAATAGTGTTTATATTAATTAATCACATATGTTTCATGATTATTTAAAGTTTTAATAAAGTGTTTTGGACACGACATTTTGTCGCTATGCTGCTCAACAAAGTCATTCTATAGTGATTCACAATCCAACTAGCTGGATCAATGCCCCCCCCATCTTAGCACCCCCCCCCCCCCAGCCCCTCAGTGCAAATTAACGTGGGGGGGATTCAGGAAGTAATCAATCAGCTACGTGGTAGCTTTTCATCGCTTTGCAACACCCCCTTATGAAATATGTTTTCTCGCTTTGGCTTATCGCTACATTCCCACACCTTCCTCTCGCACTCACACGTCAATTATTTCTGTCAACCATGTGCCTCCACATAATATACATGTTTCATCCCACTCCATCAAAATCAACAATAAACGTTGGAAATTAAAGTCAGCACCGAGTTGGAAAATGGTTGGTTAAAACTATGTTTTTTCCTATAGAACACATTAATTTCGCACATGGTTTAAAAGAAAATGAGAACATATTTCTCAAGACCGAAAGAGTTTTTATCCGAAACAGAACCATTTAAAAAAACCTCTTTCATTTTTCTAACATATATTATGCTTTGGGAGATTCGAATGAATATTTGAAGGCATATTTTCCAGAAAAATTTATGTTTTAGCCACTCTTTTAAAATACATTTTTTGAACAGTTTGGAATTAATTTAAAAAAACCAAAAGATTTTTTTGTTGGTAATATGGTCATATACAAAAACCTCTCTCATTTTTTTCACAGCTATCATTTATTGATATATTCAAAGGGATCATTGGACCCCGTTTTTCATAATTTTGTGAGGAAACAATTCATGGACAATTAGTGACTTGGATGCCACCTCATCAAATTAGACTTGCTATCAAATTCAACTTTCTCTTCCTTATCACTAGCAATCCTCAAATATGGTTCCAGACAACTTCAACAGTTTAGATGTCCTATATTTTTGTTCTATTTTTACAAACAATTTAGGATATTTTGTAAAAGCTCTTGAGGTTTTCACTCAAGATTTTTTTTTATAATTTTGTATAAATACTTCATAATTCAAAGTAATAATGGTTGGGACTTGTATGAAGAAACATGATTTTGATGTAAAGTTGTTCCCTAAGCTCGAGTGGAAAAATTGTCAATAATACAGAATTTATTTTTAGGATTATTGTGCCACATTTATTGGTGAAGCTATATTCTCTTGATAATGTGTTCTTATCTGTCAATTCATATCTTTCTCTTATCTATTTTGTTCAAATAAAAACAAGAATATGATTTTTTTAAAGTACACTCAATTTTGGCTTCTGAAATAAGTTGATGTTTTTAACTGAAATTAAACACTAGAATTTTTAATTGCTCTATGTTTAATGGAGCCTTAAAATTTCCATCTTTACCATTGTACAAAGCTCATAATATCTAATAAGTCTGCCTACCTTTCCCTGTTAAACTTATCTGTCATTGTTGCCATCAATCAACTTGAAACTTAATTGACTCCATTTCCCAATGGCTTCTTCTTAAACTATCAACCAAACAGTTTAAAAAACCAAAATCAGGACTTAAGAACTAGCCTAAAACTTAATAAACAAAGCTAAATATTAAAGAGATATCCCTCTCTGAAGTTGTAAGGGCTTAGATCCCTGCTTCCAAAGTGGTTCTATGGTTACTTATGGGTTTCTTTCACATCCTTAAAAAATTACAGAGTGCTAACATTCTGGCAGCCATACTGGGGATGAAAGGTTTAATCTTCTTTAGAAAAGAGTATCAAGTTTCAGACATGATTACAAGGATAATTTTAGGGGCTAATATTTGCTAGTGGGCTAATATTCCATACTTTTCCAAAAAAATATTCACCAATTTCCATTTTTCTAAAAACGAATTTGCCCAAATTTTATAGTATAAAATTATTTTACCTTAAAAATCACCAATATTGTATAATTTCTAATATAAAATAATTAGAAATCTAAAAAAAATTACAGAATTATCATCAAACATTTTAAAAATTGGATATTAGGGACATGAAGATTCGCTAAGGTTGCTAAAATTTAAGATAAACTTCCATCCTTAAAATTTTCCCTGCCTTATTGCTGATGGTGGGTAGTAGTCAGACACAGCAAGGCTAGATTTTTCACCTAACGACTCCATGTTCAAGAATCCAGAGCTCAAAGCTTTCATGGCGATTCCATTGTTAAATCATCTAGATTGTAGAACACACAACGAGTCCACTGATCAAAGAATCTAGAGCTTCAATTTCACAATTGGTTGCCGCATTAGTCACGATGTCAGGGTATGTAAATGTTTCTATTTCGATTGAAACTTTAAAAGAATTCTGGGACGAGTTTGCAGATTATAAAATTGATGAAGTTTTTTCAACGACCGTGTTTTATTGTTTGATATCATGTAAATTTTCGTCTGAAATTAAATTTTTTTTCTTGAGTCATTTGTTGAAATACTTGAGAAGGATATTTAACTCTTAGATACTCAGATTTAGTAATATAGTTTCAAAGATCCGAAACATTTTTTTGAAAATATTCCTTCACCAAAACGAGAGGGGATTGTACTACCCTTTGATTTTCATATTGATGAATGTTATGTTTTTTAACACAATACTGACACTGTACAATTTAAATCATGGTTTAATATTGAGAAAACAATTGGAAAACTCAACCATGTTAAACTCATCATTGAATACCTAGAGGGTAAGCGAATAAATAATTTCTTCATTGATCCTGTAGAAAATTACACGGAGGATTTTTTTTTTTAATTTTTCATCCATGTTTTCACTGTAAAAACTATATCCATCGTTAGTTTCCATTGTTACTACATTTTCCAACTTTGATTTTTTTAACGCGTAGTTAAGAAGTCCACTTATTTCAAAAACTACTTGTCTGGATTCATTGGCATTTTTTTGGTATTTAATTCAACAGCTTCTCAGTAGTGTAGGGTAGGTTTTTGTGTGTCAATAAGCTCAGTACTATGAGCATCTTTTCAACATCTCAGTTTCAGTTTGTAATAGAGTTTTCAGTTTTCAAGTATGTAACTCAAATTGCAGTTTGAAGAATGGATTTGATTCAGTTTGAGGATTAAAATGGATAATCAATTGGTTTTAAGTTGTAGTGGCATCATTGTGGAGCATGTTGCAAGCTTTGGATCAGCCCAATGGATCAGGCTACTAGTATACAATGTTCTTGGCACCTCACAAGGAAGATTCCATCCCCATTGGAGCTTATTTTAGGGTCCTATGATTCATAGGATCAATTGATGATTGTCTATTAATATTCATATGATGCTATTGTAAATAATGTTTTATTCTATAAATTATTTCCAAGAAATTAAAAAAAAATAGGCTTGCAAATCAAAATGTGCCATTATAGATTAATTAATAGTGTTTATATTAATTTATCGCATCTCTTTCTGTTAGGTCCCTATATTACTAGTATAGTCCCTTATTGTTGTTAGTGTAACCCCATTATTGTTATTATTGTACCCTTGTAGCCCCCATATTGTTATTATTGTGCCCTTAAATTATTATTGTTAGGTAGGCTAGGATTACATTGTGGCCCCATGGGCTCCTATATATAGAAAGGAGGTTTTGTAATTTGAATCATTCAAGAATTTTTCATTCATGTAATGTATTGGAGGTTTCCCCCTCGAAGTGGCTTATTTCTAAGGTGTTGATATCTCTTTTCTTCTCTTTTTGGAGTTGGTTTCACAACATTTGGTATCAGAGCTTTGAGATTCTAGGGTTTCGCTGTTCCAAACAGGTCAGCGTGGAATTTTAGCTATAACTTGTTTTCTACGAAGGTATAGAATCTGAAATTTTTAGAGTGCGAAGACATAATCCTAAGGAACATCATCAAAAAAATTCAGAGCTTGGTTTGCAATATTTTCAGAGATATGATCTGTGCAAGTTAGGTCATTTTGCAGGCTCCTAAATTTAACCTAAATAGGTAATCATGGTAGTTTCGAAATAACTTTTTTTCTACGAAGTTTTAGAAGCTTAAATTTTGAGATTGCGAAGCCACAATCCTGAGGAACATCATCAAAAAAATTTAGATATTGGTTCGCAATATTTTAGGAGATATGATCTGTGGAATTTAGGGCTTTTTGAGGCTTCTGAATTTCATCTCAAAGAGGTGATCGTGGGAAAATATTCATAGCTCTCTCTTTTTGAGCATCAGATTGGAATGTTGTAAAAAGTGACTATAAGTGCATGGACTATAGTTTTTTTTCTATCAATTTTAGAGCCAAAGGAGGAAACAGTGACACGTGGCAGAATACCTGATTTGCTCTCTTAAGGCCAGTCTAAAATTGAGTGCATTGGCAGGAGATTGGAATTACCACTCCCTTAGAAATTGATGAGATCAGGACCTACTAATTTGGAAAAAAAAACCGGAAGGGCTTATACGGGGCCTGAATTTGAATGTATTGAGGTTCCAGAAATTCTAGAGATAGTCCTAGTCAATTTCATCTCGATCTCCTCAAAGCAAGTAAAGGTGTGTGTTTTTTTCTTTTCCAAATTGCATAAGTCTTGTTTGAAGAATCAAGTTGAATTGATTCCAAGGGCATATTGTAGAATAGATATCAATATTGGATTCTAAAATGGCCTAAAAATAATTCAACACCCATTAAGCCTTTAGAAGGCTCTACTATGACTCATGAAGACGAAGAATGGCAACATGACATATCAAAATTACAAGAGCAAATGCAACAAATTTCGCTATCGCAAAGAGCAACAAAAAATGACATAGAAGTTTTGAAGAAAGGTGTGGAAACTAAGATGGATGGTTTGAAGAAAGGCGTGGACTCTAAGATAGATGGCATGGAATATAATATAGATGGCATGGAGGCTGGCATGGAATCTAAGATGGAAAACATGAAGAATGATCTAAAAGTAGACATGGAAGGTTTAACAAAGTTGATACAAGAAAATTTTCCTAATGGTGAAAAGATAGTAGAGGAAACTCATGATGAGAACAAAATAAATGTAAATCATGACTTCATAAACTCTAATGTTGGCGGGAATAACCACCATATTCCAAAAATGGATATGAGGAAGTTTGATGGAAAGGATCCTGTAACATGGATACTACAGATGGAGCAATATTTTGATCTCCATAATGTGCAAAACACACAAAATGTACGCATTGCAACTTTACATCTAGA
The DNA here is from genome assembly GCA_034641835.2 of Pinus albicaulis. Taxonomy (NCBI): domain Eukaryota; kingdom Viridiplantae; phylum Streptophyta; class Pinopsida; order Pinales; family Pinaceae; genus Pinus; species Pinus albicaulis. The sequence continues at coordinate 614,496,943 of CM076577.1, read as the reverse complement.
ACAAAATACATTTGTATGGTATCGATGGCTTTTCTCCCGTAAAAAAATTGTCACTTGGTCAATTTTTACGGAGGAAATGATAGCACATTATGAGGATACAAAGAGCAGCACCTTCTTTAGCCAATTGATAAATCTCAAACAAAAGGGTTTAGTGGGGCAGCACATTGAGGACTTCCAAAAATTGAATATAAGGGTAACTGATATTCCATAGGAACACGGGATTGATCTCTTCATAGGCACTTTAAAGGATAACATCCAACATGAAGTTCGCGTTTTGGAACCTGATTCATTGGAGAAGGCATTCAGGTTGGCAAGAAAAATTGAATGTAAAATTATGGCGACAAGGAAGCCTACTACTCACTTCTATAAAGAAGGAAGTGTTGCTACACCTAGATTTCCACAACCTACAAGGTTGACACCACAACAATTGGAAGAAAAAAGAGAAAAAGGGCTTTGCTACAGTTGTGATAGAAAATACACTAAAGGTCATAAGTGTGCTGAGAAGAAATTATTTTGCATAGATTGTGAAGAGGAAGAAGAAAATGAACAAGAAGAGGATATACACCAGGAACCAACCCTAGAAGAGGAAGAAATGAGTCTGACCATATCGTGTAATGCATTGGCAGGAATTACCACTCCTCAAACTCTCAAGATAGAAGGACATATCAAGAAGAAAATGGTAATAGTGTTGATTGATTCAGGTAGTACCCATAATTTTATTCATTGTAAGGTAGCCAAGGAATTGAATTGTTTCCTATACCCAGCACCAGAATGTCAAGTGATGGTTGCAAATGGAGGAACTACAAATTTCTCTAGAAAATGCCATAATATCAAGCTAACCATGGGGGAATATGTATTGACTAGTCCAATGCTTTCCATTCCTATGGGAGGTGCTGATGTTGTACTAGGGGTACAATGGTTACAATCTTTGGGGACGGTAGCTTTTAATTTTCAAGAACTTTTCTTGAAATTTTTTTCAGAAGGAAAGGAAGTCGAATTACGGGGTATTGCGGGGAAGCCAGGAAGGATAATAAGCTCTAATGTCATGACAGAGCTTCTAAAGAAAGAACAGCGAGGCGTAATTGCACAATTATGCTCACTAGAAGTTCCAACATCAAAATCATCTATTTCTGCAGATCTCCAACAAGTCTTGGACAATCATTCCAAGGTGTTTGAAACTCCCAAAGGACTCCCACCTATTCGTGATCATGATCATGCTATTCATTTAGATCACTTGAGTCATTACAAATATTCAATTTTATAGATATCTTGTATTAGAGTGGTCAAATGTGATTGAGAAATGTTAGCAGAGTCTATAATTCAGCCCTAATTCAAAGTTGTTTCTGCATATACTGTATTGTTGTTTTAAAGAAGGATGACTCAATGGTGCATGTGTCAGGTTATGGAGACTCAATAAGCTCACCATTAGATAAATTTCCAGCTGTAATTGTGATGAATTATTGGATTAGTTGCATGATAAATTGTTTTAAATTGGATATTTAGTTAAAGAGGTATCCAAGTTAAAATGAAAGACTGAAGATCAATTAGAAAGCGACATTTTAGGCCTCATAGAGGTCATTATGATTTTTAGTCAATGCTGTTTCAAATACCACACTTCTACATTTCAAGGGTTGATGAATTCCATTTTCAAACCTTCCTTAGAAAATTTGTGCTAGTATTTTTTGATGATATACTAATCTACAGCAGGTCTTGGAAGGATCATGTTGAACATGTTGACAGGGTGCTCAAACTATTGCAGGAGAAACAATTATATGCAAAACATCCAAATGTTTCTTTGGAGTACAAGAGGTGGAATATCTGGGTCATATTGTATCTCACGAGGGTGTTAAGGTAGACCCTAACAAAATTAAAGCCATTAAGGAATGGAAAGTCCCCACAACCATAAAGCAGTTGAGAGGATTTCTCGGGTTAACAGGGTATTATTGAAAGTTTGTTAAGAATTATGGGAGAATAGCAGCACCTCTAACAACATTATTGAATAAAGATGAATTTTCATGGTCTCCTGAAGCAACTAACGCCTTTGAACATCTTAAAGAGGAAATGTGCCTAGCACCAGTCTTAGCTATGCCAGACTTCACAAAAACCTTTATTGTGGAATGTGATGCCTCAGGAAATGGAATTGGTGCTGTTTTAATGCAAGAAGGAAGACCCATTGCTTTGAAAGTCATCCAATCAAAGGAAAGTATTTCCAAAAACCTATTTATGAGAAGGAAATGTTAGCAATACTGCATGCACTAAAGAAATGGAGAACTTACCTAATGGGAAGACACTTCAAGGTAAAAACTGATCATGATAGTCTTAAACACTTTTTGGAACAAAGACTATCTTCAGAAGAGCAGCAAAAATAGGTCACAAAGATGTTGGGTTATGACTTTGAAATAATCTACAAAAAATGAAAGCTTAATGTTGTTGCAGATGCACTCTCAAGAAAGAATGAAGAGGTGGAAGCATTTCTTTGTGCCATTTCTATTATCCAACCAGATTGGATAACCGAAGCAAGAGATAAATGGAAGAAGGACAAAGATGTATGGACACTCATTCAAAAGTTGCAACAAGATCCTAGTACATCTGATACAATTAGTTGGAAAAATGATTCCTTATGGTACAAAGATCGCTTATATCTTTGTAAGAATTCCCAACTAAAACAAAAGATTCTTCTGGAATTGCACACTTCTCCTTTAGGAGGACACTCGGGATTTTTAAAAACTTACCACAGGGTGAAGAAAGATTTTTTTTGGGATGGTCTTAAATCTGATATTCAAAAGTTTGTGACGGAATTTTTGGTTTGCCAGCAGAATAAAGTTGAGACAATTAAGACCCCGGGACTTCTACAACCTTTATCCATTCCAAGTCAACGTTGGGAGGAGATTTCAATGGATTTTATCACAGGTTTACCTAAGTCCGAAGGAATGAGTGTCATCATGGTGGTAGTTGATAGACTTACCAAGTATGCACACTTTTGTGCATTATCTCATCCATTTAAAGCAAGTATAGTTGCTACTACATTTATGGACACAATTCAAAAGCTACATGGAAACCCAAAGGGTTATTGTGAGCGACAGAGATCCCATTTTTACTGGAAATTTTTGGACGGAGTTATTTTCTTGTTTGGGTACTCAATTAGCTCATAGCTCATCTTATCATCATCAATCCGATGGTCAAACTGAGATAGTAAATAAATGTTTGGAAGGATATCTTCGTTGTTTTGTATCTGATAAACAAACACAATGGGTCAAGTGGTTACCTCTCGCTGAATGGTGGTATAACACTTCCCTCCATACTGCAGCAAAAATGACCCCATTTATGGCACTTTATGGATATCATCCACCATCCATCACATCATCTTTAAGGGAAAATTCGAAGGTTCAAGCGGTGGAAGATCACATCGAGCATCAGCAAGAAGTTCTCCAACTCTTAAAGGATAACCTGAATTTGGCACAAAATCGAATGAAACAACAGGCAGATCAACATCGCAGCGAGAGAAGTTTTGATGTAGGAGATTGGGTATTTTTACGGCTACAACCATACAAACAAATGTCCCTCAAGCAAGCTAAGAAGGATAATAAAATATCGCCAAAGTACTATGGTCCTTACAAGGTGTTGCAAAAGATTGGTACTATGGCATACAAATTGGAGCTTCCTTCTTCTTCGCGAGTACATCCAGTTTTCCATGTTTCATGCTTAAAGAAGGTTATAGGTGAAAATCTTCCAGTTCAAACAATATTGCGAGAACTTGATGAGGAAGGAAAAATCATATTGGAACCTGAAGCGGTCATGGAAACAAGAACTCGACAACTACGGAATCGATCAATTTCAGAGTATCTCATCAAGTGGAAGAACTTACCCACTGAAGATTCTACATGGGAGGATGAGAATTTTATACAGAAGCACCCAGAGATACTCAAGCATTGAGGACAACACTTTTTTGAAGGAGAGGGGCATGTTAGGTCCCTATATTACTAGTATAGTCCCTTATTGTTGTTAGTGTAACCCCCTTATTGTTATTATTGTACCCCTGTAACCCCATATTGTTATTATTGTGCCCTTAAATTATTATTGTTAGGTCGGCTAGGATTACATTGTGGCCCCACTAGGATTAAATTCTAGCCCCATGGGCTCCTATATATAGAAAGGAGGTTTTGTAATTTGAATCATTCAAGAATTGTTCATTCATGTAATGTATTGGAGGTTGCCCCCTTGAAGTGGCTTATTTCTAAGGCATTGATATCTCTTTTCTTCTCTTTTTGGAGCTGGTTTCACAACACTTCCGTGATTAGTTAAAGTTATAATAATTTTTTTGGATGCATAATTTTTTCACTATGTAATAAACAATGTGCGTTAAGGAACGATCATGATCCAACCTTCCCGGATCAACAATGGAGGATCATCTTCACCCTCTCACCCGCTCCCCACCCCCCCCTCCAAGCCCCTCCATTTTTTAACCAATAGGGGGGTGGGGGGTTTGAAAATTTGGAATCAATCAAATATGTGGTGTCTTCTCATCACTTTGCAACCCCCACTCCTAAAACCGGTTACAACCCCACCCCACCACCCCCCCCCTCTGAAATTCAATTTCCCGGTCTCGCTTACTGCTCCATTTCGACGCCTTCCTCCCACACTCACACCTCAATTATTTCTGTAAACCATGTGCCTCAACATCATTCCCAGCCTCCATGTAATATATCCATTTTATCCCACTCCCTCCAAATCAACAGTGAATGTTGGCAATTAAAGTCAACATCGAGTTGGAAAATTGTCAGTTAAAACTATGTTTTTTTGCTATAGAACACAGTAATTTCTAGAATTGTTTACAAACAAATGAGAACGAATTTCTAAAAATTGAAAGAGGTTTTTTTTCAGAACTGATCTATTTAAAAAAATCTCTCAGTTTTCTAATATCTATTATGGTTTTGGAGATTTGAATGAATCTTCGAAGGCATATTTTCCATAAATTTTCAGTTTTATCCACTCTTTTAAAATGCAGTTTCCAAACATGTTGAAATGAATTTAAAAATAAAATAAAGAGTTTTGTGTTGGTAACACACTCATATAAAAAGCCTCTTTCATGTTTTTCACAACTATCATGGATTGAGATATTAAAGTGGATCACTGGACCCTATTTTTCAGAATTTCGTGAGAAAAAATATCATGGATAGTTAGTGACTTGGATGCAACCTCATCAAATTCGAATTGCTTTTCCTTATCACCAGAATTCCTCAAGGATAGTGCCAGGAATCTTCAACAGTTTAAATGTCCTATATTTTTGTTCGATTTTTACAAATAGTTTAGGATATTTTGTAAGAGATCTTGAGTTTTTCACTCAAGATATTTTTTTTATAATTTTGTATAATTACTTCATAATTCGAAGTAATAGTGGTTGGGACTTGTATGAATAAATAGGCTTCTAAAGAAAAGTTTTTCCCTAAGCTCAAGTGGACCAATTTTCAGTAATAATGAAATGTTTTTCAGGATTCATGTGTTAGGCTGATTAGTGAAGTTATCTTCTCTTATTAATGTTTGATTCTATGCCAATTCATATATTTATCTTACCTATTTTTTTCAAAGAAAAATAAGAATCTGAATTTGTTTAAGTACACTCAATTCCGGCTTTTGAACAAAGTTAAATTTTTCAACTGAAATCAAACGCTAGAATTCTTAATTTCTCTATGTTTAACAGATCCTTAAAATTTCCAATTTTACCATCTTACAAAGTGAATAAGATCTAATAATTTTGCCTACCTTGCACGTTAAAATTATCTACCACTACTGTAATTGATCAACTTGAAACATAATTGACTCCATTTCCCAATGGATTTCCATTGTTGTTCCAACCAACCATTTTAAAAGCAAAACTCTAAATTTTCACATCTAGCCTAAAATCCTACAGAGAAAACAAAGGTAAATATGACAGAGAGATCCCTCTTTGAGTTTAGAAGGTCTAAATTCTAAAATTAAAAGTGGTTTAGTGGTTACCTCTGGGTTTCTTTTACAACCTTAAGAAATTACAAAGTGATAACATGACCATTGTTCTTTTTGTTGAATTTACATGCAATCTTGTAGATTTGGTTATCTCATTAAAGTTTTAAAGTAGGTCTTGGATTTTTATTATTATCAAGCATACCAGTGTCTAGACACCTATCTTGCATCATTGTATTGACATCCCTATACTATTTTTCTACCTGTGAACTTGTTGTTTTACTGAATTTTTTTTCATATATTAGTGCATTCTTGTTAATAGACCTGGGCTTTCTTATTTTGAGTATATTTTCACTTGTTTACTTTTGCTTATTTTGTTACATTGTTATAGCTTGTTTTTTTTGTTTGGCAGATAGATCAAAGTGTCGAATGAGAGAGAAGTGAGGACTATGTGCATGGTTGCTATAAAAGAAAAAAATCTCTTCCTTTCTTTAGGTAGAATTCATTGAAATAAAAAAAATTCATTTGCATATATTTGCAAGGTTTATTTGGATTAACTAAGTCATAACACCATAAAAATTTCATGAATTACCTTTGAATTAAAAAACAAACTTAAAAATAACATGCATTAATAAAATTGATTCAACATTTTTCTCTTTCCATGGTAGCACACCAACATTAGATAGGATAACATCTTGCGATAGGGAAGAAATTTTAACTTCCTAAAGACTAGGAAACAAAAATAGAATCTTGAGAGAGGGAGCGTAAATCCACTTTTAGTGGCATAGTTTGCGAAGTTTTTCTCACACAAGGGTTAATCAATGGGCTACATTAGGACCCATAGGGTGATCTCCTGCTATCTGTGGAGCTGGTGGTGGTTATATCTAGGAACTACATCATAATTGGGGGGGTCCCCTTTAGCAGACTTTGGGCTCAATACCCTGATCGTGTCCATAGTTTCAGCTAACAATTCCCTCTAGGACATGTTATTATTTGTGGTGACCTTAGTATCATTTCTTAGGAGACTATCATAGGTGATGGAAAAGGGGTCAATCCCTCTTATATCCACTGAAAATTTCATCTAGACTCACTCAGATATCCTTTTGGGTGCTTTAATATTGATATTTGAGTGTAAGAACTTGGTACTATGTGAAAGAATCGTTAAGCAGGTAGATATTATAATTGTTCCAACCATTTCCTCATCATTGACCTACTCATTCATTAAATAGGCTCCAATGATGGCAAAATACCTTTTCCACTCTAGTTTTCTTGGTTTGTTTCTTTAGGATATTTCTAATCCATGTTATTTGTTTTATTATATTTAGTGGCCTTAGGATTTCTATTTTTTCACATTTGTGTCACCTTCCAATGCTATCGTGCCATATTTTTGCTTGCATTTCTATCATAAAACTATGACCCTTTCCCCATATGAGACGGACCCACCTTCGTATAGGCATAAAATTAATTCCACCATACGTATATACTTGTATTAGCTTACTTTGGGTGATACTGAGATACCTAAACCATGTGTTCAACGAGTGGTTGACCATATTATTCCACCTCATCACCATACCCATGAACCCATGTCATCAAGTGGGGTTGTTGACTTTTCTAGATTTTTTCATATTTCCTTACTAGTGTTTTTCACTGATAATGATAATACTTCTATGTTGAAACCCATTGTGTCCACACCTATAATGAATTATGGTCTTACACATGTCACATTTGCGTTTATCCTTTTTACAATGGATCCATTCCACACTACATCCCTTAAGGAATATTTCTCCTCTTTTAGATGAATCTTCATGGATTTCTGCCACTTAGCACATCCAATTCAGGTTCCTCCACATTAATGGAATTTACATCTCCATTCACATTGAGTGGAGGTTCTAGTTCCACAGCATCTAGTATTCCTATGTCCAATGTTGAGGGTCTAACTTCTCTTTCACATCTAGTTTCACAAGCCCCTTGATGGGTTCTGGTATCTCAGTAAGAAGTAAAGAATACCTAATAATGTCTTTCCATATGGTTGGAATCCTATTATTGTAGCCATGTCATCTTCTAGCAGCGTTAGAGGTACATTCATTTCTGGTGGCTCCTTAAATCCTTTTGGGATATAGTCACTTGGAGGATCTTTGTTCTAGGGTTACACATCTAACCCATGGAATGAATTTAGTGGGGAATTTTTTTTTTTTACATGTATAATCCATGGGGTCCAAATCCATTCAATAACTATTTTGGAACTTATTATGGCCCAGGAGTTCAACAACCACTTGGAAATAATTTTGCAATTGGGCCACTTAGCCTGGGTACATTAATTAACCACAAGTTTATTTGGGTGTTGGAGCTAACACCTCTAGAAAAAACACTTCTATGAATAGCCCTAATATTGGAAACAAAACTATGGGGGGATCACTTCATCCACTTAGGTCACAAGGGGCACCTAACCCCTCCCAAGCATCAGTCACATCTCCTTTCTTGGAAACACTAGCTTTGTATGATCTTTATAATTTGGGGAATGAAGCTATAAGAAATAATATTCCATGACCACTTGCTCCACTTAAGCTACCAAAAAACATTCCAAAATCTGCTAGTAAACCTAGAGAAGACCTTGTGGCCCATATCTATACTTATCATTTTTGGTGTTTTTCCAACTCATTTATGGACGATAGCATCAAGTTGCATCTTTTCTAGTGGACTCTCACTAGTGGTACTACCAAATGGTATATTGATTTAGATTTTACCCCTTATGATACTTTCCTATGTTTAGCACAAAAATTTTTCATTCATTATCAATTTCCTATTAGATATGAGGCTGGTATATATATTATCACTAGATTCCATCATGATAACTACACATACATCTCTAATCATATTCATAAGTGGAGGAGGAGATGAGCCTTTCTACGAACTAATCTTCCTCATGAGTTTCTCCATGAGTAGTTCATTATGTCTTTATTTCCTCAAGTTTTTGATGATGTGGCAAAGGATGGTGTTGTCGTTGTGACAAAAAATCTCCAAAATGTTTCCTATACTTGAATTTTGGAGCCTAATATGGATATTGTGATTGACTGTTCCAAAGTCATTTCTAGCTCTGTTAACTCTTTGATCTCCCTTTTGTATTGTAAGTGTCGTAGCCACCTGAAAAAACATGCTTAATCCCTAGTGAATTCATGAGTGTAGTACTTCATGCAAGCTTGAATAAGCATATACATTCCACCAAGATATTTCTTTTGCAATGTTCAATCCATGTCAAAAATTACTGCACACTGACATCGACAATTTCTCACCTCTAGTTGTGTTTGTACTTTTATTTTCGCAAACTATCGCTTTTGCACACCTTTGCTTTTGTGAATGTCATTTTCATGGTTTAGACAATCATTTTTTCCTTATTTCACTCTTATTTGTGACATTTTAATGTTATCTTTGCTCTGGCATGTGTTGCTTTCACTGTCGTTCGCATATCACAAGTGCCGTTCACACTTTAGAAATTTTCATATTCTAGCATGTTAAGTGTCACACAATGTATATATGCTAGTTCTAGTTTATTTAAGGGGTAATATTTGTGTAAATTAGTTGTTATTATCATGTAAACATGTATCACACTAATTTCCAAAGTTTCAAGCACTGTCGCACAAGTGTCGTCACTTCCGTCATAAGGTGTATCTTTAGTGTCACACTTGGAGTGAGTTGTTGCAAAGTTTTTGCATTGAGGATAAGTATATTGTTCATGAATTTTTAGTGTTCCTTGTCATTTATTCAAGTGATATAATTGTGTGATCATTTTCAAGTCTTGCTTTGGTTCAACTTTTTCTCACTGATCCAACATCTAGTCAAAACTGGGAAAAATCCCCGACTGGGCCACTCAGCCTCAGTCAACCCTCCTAGAGTACATACTACATAGTCTCAGTCCCCAAGTAGTAGGCTTACCTCTTGGCACTACACACTGCATAGTATATTCCCTCCATAACTTCACATTGCGAAATCTCAGTGCCTAAGCCCAACCCCTAAGATCCATAACTACACAATATTTCTCTCCAACCCAACCTAAGTTGCGCATTGCATAGTCTTAGTCCTCAAGCCTCAGCCTTGAGGTCTTGAAATAAAAAATTGCACAATAACCTAGCCTCCCTCCCTCCCAGAAATATGTAGTGGGAAAACTCAAGGGACATGCCTACAAAATTTTTCCTTGAGTCCCTTAAATGCGGAATCCATCTGCCCAAGCCTCCATAATTATGCATTGCATAATATCAAGGTTTAAACCTCCATATTGAGTCCTCAAGTCCCTAAAATATGAAATTTATTGGACTATGTCCTTTTAGAACTGTGCAATGGTAAACTTCAAGCCTCAAGCCCCAACCTTGAGCTCTTAAGTGCCTCAACTACGCAATATCTTCAACCTGGGCATCATGAACTGCACATTGTGTAGTCTCAAGCCTCAATCTTGGACCTTGGCCTTTGGAATCTTGCAATACCTTAGCCAGTCACTCTACCAATCAGTAGTTGCATCCCTAACAGGTGATTTATTGAAACATGTTAGGTTAGGGTTTTTTTTGGACTGGTGTAGGATTTTCATAAATGGTTTTAATTTTCAGGTACTCTATCTTATCATTACAGGATGATGATGGAGGAAAAGGAGAAGGGGACCATGCTAGAAGACACACATGGAGCTGAAGAGATAAGATGATCATCATGCGAGATGGCAAAGGAACACCAGATTAAAATAGAAGATCAAAGACTGAGACCACATGAATAATCCATATGATTTGCAACCCTTTGGAGGGTGGATATGAAGAACAAATCATATATCTCATGAATATAAGGCATTGTGTATCTCTTATTAAATACAAAACAACAACAAAGAGTGGCTTGCCATTTCCATTTCATTGTGCAATCCATGTTATAAGTAGCATGTCATGTCATGAGTCATCATCATGTGCCACATCATTTGTGGGTTATATAAATTATACATTGGAAAATTTGATTTAATGTGGAAGTCTAAGAGTCATCCATATAATGTGAAAAGTCATGTGGGAGTTGAAAGGGCATATAGAAGTCAAAAATTCATGAGGGTAGTCCAAGACTTACTTGGGAGGTGAATGATCACCCCAATTTTTATATATACACCCTCATTTTACATGCAAAATCATTTCAAACTTGGCTCCTCATACTAGGCATTAGAGAGGAATATAGTTTTTTTAGAGGAGAAAGTGATTTCTCTAATGCTCCACTATTGGGGCTAGTGGTATTCAATATCTTGATGTATCTTGGAAATTTTACTTAATTCAAAAGATCGTTAAGGCGACACACTTTCAAGCATATGTCATGAATATTGTAAGACTTTTCTTTGAACATTTCCGATGTATGTTTTTTTCATTTGTACTAAGGAAATTGAACTATTTTGGTGGCTTTGGTAGCTATCTTGTTGAAGGTGTGTTGTATTTTATTTAACAAATGTTGCTTCCTTGTGAACTATTTCACTTGTTTATGAATGATTCATTCTTATATATATGCTCATGTGCCTTTTCTATACTAGTACTATTACTTGTCTTTAAAGGGCCCACTTTACTCTTCCGTTTCGGTATAAGGACCTTGATACTTTCCACAACTGAAAATTTCACAAGGCATACTCACTTGTTAATCTAAAGATACATGTGCATCACTCTCTTGTGTTGAACTTTGTAGCAAAGGAAAATCTACAAAAATACATGGCATCAGTCTGATACTCCAGATGGGGCTCCTATTCCAAATGGTGTGAGATATAATTTGGACTTCACATCAGGGAGACCCCCTTGGTTGATGGGTTTCCAAAACTATCAACAAAATGGCAGTAGAAGGAGGGCCAGATGAAATTTTTTACCCATTGAGTCTGTTTTGAATCTCTTATTGTTAATGGCTCATTGTCAAATCATAATCAATAGGTTTTTTCTAACCTATACTCTGGTGAGCTTTCAATCCCTGATGAATATCTTCATGACTTGTCTCAATTCAAGTTTGATGGTGAGGATGATACATTCATTACTGAGCATGCATCTTTTTTTCTTAAGTTCTATAAATACTATGAAATTGATTGTGAAGATGTGCCTTGTATTATTTTATGCCTCACCCTTAAAAGCTGAGTTAACTGATGGTGTCACACTCTACCCCCTACTTCCATTCGTTCTGTTAACCATCTCGTCGAGGAGCTTCATTTAGCATTTGATAGGTATGGTTACCAAGATGTTTCTAAAATAATAAATCAATCTATAATGAAGCCCGATGAATCAGTTGAGGATTTCTCTAATTGATTCCTTCACCTTTGTTATGAATTTACTGAAGAAGATATGGATTGGGATTTCTTAAAACAAACATTTGAGAATTTGGTTCATATCTCTTTGCACGATGAATCTAAACCACTCTTGTAACTTTTCAGACACCTCTAATTTCAGAGGAGGAACCTCCTATTCCTTTTTTTCCTTGTTGTCCTCATTTTCCATTTCCAATGAGGGTGCCTCCTTGCGATGATAATAAAGTTGGGAAATATGTGCATAAAATTCCAAAACCATCTTCTCATCCTCCTACTTTTCCTGACTCAGATCCCATGAATAAAATCCTGGAATGGCTCATGAAGCCTATGGTGAAGACTAGATTTTACATTCCTCGAGTAGGCATTAAAACTCATAACTATGGTCTTCAATCTAATTTGGATACTTGTTAACCATGACCCCTTGTCCCTTTATCTACCTAATCCATATCTTCCAAATACGAGCAGTGAAAATATACAAGGTATTCATATTCTGCCGATAGTGGAGCATGGAGATGGAGATTCTCTCAATACTTCTTCTCTTTCTCAAAGTCCTCCATGTCAAGATGGTGTTTCCTCATTCTTGGCTATTATTAAATCTATTAATGATGGTAATGAATTAAATGAAATCAGTTTGTTTAGACTCGTATTTTTAGGAAATAATCATTCTTATTGATTTGTATTTCAAAACTTTAAGGTTTGATGAAATGTTCAAGTTCATTTTTATGTCTTTTAGGTAATTAGGTAAGTTGAAAAAGCACATAAATTAAATAGTTTTTAACTCATTTTGGAACATAAAAACATAGAAAATAATACCATAAAAGCTAACACAAGATAACAAAATGATGAAGGAGTTCACGCATCTTGGGCTACATCACCTGGTCCAACTTCTAATGTCGGGCCTCTTTCATTAATTGATCAACTATGTGATTACATAGATTTTCAATTCTCAAAATGAAAAAATAATGTCTCCAATGGCTCTAGAGTAGTCATAAAACCATATTAGGTTGTTCTTGGGCTCAAATTGGCCAAAAAACGAAGAATTTATGCTCTGGTGAAGTTTTTCTTCTAATCGATTTACAAACTGCACTCTCCTGCTAACCATCCTACAAATCTACCATTTTCGGTACCGCTGAGCGAAAAATTTGCTCAGTATTGGCTAGACCAGTGCTGAACTGGGTGCATTTTTTCGCCTACTTTAATATCCCGCTGACCCTCATGAGCGAATATGATGGGGACATGTGGCTAAACCTCTATTGTAGGATTCGGTCGGTTCAAATTTTTGCGCCAACCATTTAACCACAGTTATGACTATGGTTGTGTTATATACAAACTAGGGTCGGATTTGAAATTTTGCGCCAACGGTAACCAATGCCCGAACCATGGTGAGTTGTGGTAAGGTCTCATAACCGCCGGGGGTTCTAATCATGTCTGCAACCATGGTATATCATATAACTGGAGTTTTCGGGTTGGGGTTAGGCCTGAGCCCCCGATGCCCTGCCTGTGGCCTCATGGGTGTGGGGTGACCAGGGACCAGGGCCTAACCCTGACCCTTTTTGCTAACCTTCCATTCAATAAACTTTAAATAGGCATGCACCACTATGCATAATAATAAACACATGTGGCATGGTGGTAAGACATCATGTTCCACTCTGCAGGTCTTATGTTTGAAACTCAGGGAGGTTCATTCGGCCATAAATTTTTTTTAGACCATTGTTGGGAGGCCATGTGGTAGCCATCCAGTGGCCCATGTTGCCTCCATTCATTGGACCATAGAAATACACAATCAACAAATCAAAATGAGATAGAAATTAAACCAATAAGATGGAGCCACTTGGAAGCCTATCATTAGCTCTACATAAATAGTAAGCCTCCTCAATCACCCTTCCTAGTTAGCGTATAGACTACCCAATCAACATACCTCACCAATCAGCAATTTTTTTTAACTATTTAGGGAAATGATCAAAACGTGATATTGAGAGCATACGATACTGGTTTTGAGAGATTCAAGTTGTGTTGGATTCATGGTGACGAGATCTATGTTTTGGCACCGGTTTCGAGCACTTTTTCACACTTTGAATTTTGAGCACCTTACTGATCCACTATATCATTCCTCTAAACTAGAAGCCTTTGGACCTCCTATTGGCTCGATGGGGCCTATACCCAAGTTCATATAAGACTGTGTGAAGTAATAAACCCACTTTTACTGGCCCTTTGAAAAGAAATCTACTGCATAGACTGAAGTCTCACCCAAGGCAATATAGGGGAATGCTAGAACCAAGTTTTTGCATGTAGAGGGAAAATGGAATGTGGCTTAGGGCTTATATTCCTTTTAATACTTGACATAGCTTCGCATCATATATGTGATAATTATATAGTCGTAGTTCAACACTTCTATTGAACCAACTTGAAGACTGCGTGATCTTACTTTAACAAGCATAAATAACCATAATCGGGAATTCGTGTTGCAATTATAAGTAAAAAATCATAGATAACATAAATGAAAGAAAATAAAACACATAAACTCAACACACATATCTGTATTAAAGAGTCTTTCATTAATGCTCATATTTCTCAATACAGTTAGTTCCACCTTGTGCACTTAGCTGCAGGGTTCTGCGCACTCAGCTGTAGAATTCCTAAGGTCTTTGCACAATCAACTGCAAGAGCCTTTTCTCTAACCCAAACCACATAATATAGACTCAAAATAATCTTACATCCAAGTGCATTCTATCATCAAGTACAACATTGACATCTTATCAAGACTATCCTAGACTCCTTATATAGTCTTTACATTTACAATACCATGGTTTGAAAACCATTGGCGGAGCTCAATGTATACAAAATATTCTCATTATTTTACAAAATAAGGGGCTTTGACCCACCCCAATATCCCTAATACTCTAACGTAACTCTAGACTGCACACTCCACTCCTCAATCTGCGGAGTCTTTCTCAAAATATTTCCCAGAGGGGTACTCTGTCCAACATCCCCCCAACACAAAATTAGGGCACATCTTGAGTCACTCTATCGGTGTGACCTAAATATTTTCTTTGATACCACTCAAGGCATACATCATAGGTGGAACTAATTTGGCGCACTATTTTTCCACTTCTCAGACTTCGCTCAATAATGTCTCAGTAGTTGGTCCTGTAATTTTGGCTGTAATATCCTTCTATTTTTGGCATAGTCCCTTTAGTTGTTTCTCAATAGTCTGTGATAAATGATTGGCTTCGACTTCCCATGGCTATGTACTATCTGTGATAAGTTGTTATTTTCTTCATAGCTCATTAATCTGTCCCAGAATTTTTTTTTCCTTCTTGGAGACAGGTATATTGTTGTATCAGTGCTAAAGTCTTGGATGTGACCTTAATCTGGTCCATCTATTCTAACTTATCATGGATTTCCTTCTCGATTGTTTGTAGATTTGGATCCTCCTACAGTGAGGTACAGACATCCATAAAATCTTCAAAAGCTTCAAGGGATTTCTGTACTATTGAGTCAATCTTATCACAGGAAGCCTTGATCTCGGTTGTGTGCTACTCCCGTACATCTGGTGGAGTGGAGGGTTCCAATTGCATATGTAGCTCGAATATCTTTATTTGCATTTCAAGTCGCACCATGTTAACTTTGGCCTTAGAATATTTTACTTCCATAGTGAGATTTTCCACTTTTTCCTCTGGGGTGGCTGCAACCCGAAGCTTGAGCTGATGTAGGTTGCTGCAAGCCTTGGAGATGACTTCCTCCAGCTTCTATCGTTGTGCAGTCTCTGCATCGCGTTCTTTTAAAACCAGCTTTTTTTGCATGGACATCCTATATATCTCTTGCTTAACAATTTGGATAACCAATATGGTGCTTCTCTCTGATTTGCAATTATTCAGTAATTCCCTTGTGGAATTCATGCAATGTCTGTAGAGGCAGCGTCTCAAGGTTAAGCCTTATGTTCTGCCAATGAACCACCTGCTTCAATTGCTTTGTAGTTTCAAAAAATAATGTTCCCATAGGGATTGACACCGCGTGGATATCAATTTTAATTTCCATTTCCTCTATTGTCGTTCTTTCACCTGCTGGGGTCGCGCTCGCTTTAATTGTGCTTGTTTGCACCCGTAAATATTTTAGGCCCTTATGGACCTCCTCTAGTACCTTATTTTATTGGTATTAAATGTTACACCATAGATGTTTAGTTATTATCTTAATAGTACCTCCTATCTCATCGAGGTCCCCCTCAGTGAGGACCATTGCTTCCAAGCCAATGGTTTAAATATACTTTGTTTTCTTTTGTACACCCCTGTGCTGGAGATGTCCTCTCTTAGTAATAAAAGGGGAGGGGGAATGATATGGATTCATAAGTGTATCATCACCATGAGTATCGTCCCCTCTTATTTCTGGAACCTCGGTCTCTGGCTCAACCTCTGGTTTGGTCTGCGTATCGGTCACGAATGTGACCATCTTTGGTGGCTTTCCGATGTTCTTCTTTCATGTCTGTGTAGTGGTCTTCACGCCACTCGTCTCTTACTACGCCATCTCCGTGCCTTCAATTGGTGGAGTCAACCAATCACTTGGCTCATTGCTTACTATGGCTACACCATCTTCCTCTGTCACCAGGTATGGCAGCTCGTCCTAGACCCCAGCAAGGTCCTTCTTCACTCAGATATGCACATGGTGGAAATCCGCTTTGAATTCTATGACCTGTTGATATTGCTTCAAAATACTTGGTGATAACCGAGGCTTTTGGTTGATCACCATGGGCAGAATCATTACGAACCCAACCCAAAATATTTTGATCGCCATTACCCGAGTCGACTCTTTTGAATTCCACAACAAGGCATACTACACATCCTCACAAATATCTGGGTCCGTAGAGGTGAACTTCAATTCCTCGGGCAAGTCCTTCCAGGCCATCAACACTATCAAGAGTAAGATCCATGTGTAGTGGAACTACTTTCCCTTCTATTGAGCTTTGCGGTAGTCAGCAAATAATTCGTTACATATATATCCTTCCTAGTTATAGAAAACACCCTTGCTGCACTCCACAGCCAAAGATACTAATGGCGCAGAAACCTCCTCTGCACGACACTTCCACATGATTTTTCCTTCTATAATGTGCACGAAAAAGTGCAAAGATCTATTAGTGATGGATTTAATCGAGTAACCTTTGATTCCCTTCGTCATACCATAATCTTGCTTCATCTGGTCTACTAGCTTCTTGTCCTAATATTTTCCCACAAATGCTTCTACGGGGTCTAAGCCGAGACAAGGAAGCACCATGGTCTTCCTTATCAACATCAATTCAATAGGTATCCTCTTCCTAAATCATAAGAAATCATCGTGCACTAGGGCTAGCAGTTGGTGCACACATATCGTGTTAATGATGCTTTGCCTAAAGTGCGGAACATATAACATGTTCAGCAACCCTGCATCATGGATCACTTCATCGGTTCCAATATTGTGACTCTAGTAGCTTCATAATAGGTGGAGCGCAGGTATCGGCTCACCTCGAAATGTGGGTATTTTTTGTGATCGTTAAAGTCCCAATCCTCCATCCACAACTGGGGGAATTTTCCCAAAAAATCACCCTTGATAGGTACTTCTTCTAACAACAATGGTGTGAAAATATTATATTTGATAGCGTTCGGATCCTTTATAGGCTTCACATTTTTCGGCTTCCATGGCGGAATGTATGGGGGCGCCCTAAAGATAGGTTCAACCTCCTCTGCATCAGTGTTGGTTATCCCCCATGGCGTGGTTTCTTCTTTGTCTAAATATTCTACCTTGATATCCTACTTCTGCCAATCTTGAGTCACATTAGTCCTTTTCTCCTTTGGAATTTTCTTCCTCGGCGACGTTCTCAGCACCAAGTTCTTTGGTTTTTGGGACAAATTTGCACTCGCAGTGGTCTACTTCCTGGGTGGCCTCGACCCCATGAAAGTTGCTAGTGGTGTATCTTTCATAATGAATCCTAATCCTCTATGGAGAAATTCCTACTCAATTTCCTCATAGCTCTTCCCATACATGCAGCAGATCGCTCTACCCTCTTAGAGGCACAAAATATAAATTCGAATACTTTGAGCACAAAGTGTTCTAATGTGGAGCAGGATACCTAATTTATAGCAAAATTCAAATTCAAACTCCATGATATCCTTGAGATATGCATCATAAATTCATATTTTGTGGTAGATCCACCCATATATGCTCATTAAATACATCCTTCCTGCTCCTTTTAATGGTCAAGTCCTTTTCAAATCAATTGTTCTTGTTCCAATGGTCACTTTGTGGACAAAATTCATCTGACTCATACCTGTAGTGTAGTCCTTCCCTCCTTGATGCAGTTTCCTCCAGCTCTTCCATCATCCCACATACTGTGCAGTGCTCTGATTGTGACGAAGCCACCCTTCGGCATAATCGATTATAGTCCCATGCCCTCTTTCAATTGTGTGGAGCATAAAGACTCTTCATCAGCCATATAGTCATTGCAAACCTCCAGACATGGAGTCATCCTAGTACAACTTCAATCTACTGCCATTGATACTGTTATTGCCTAAATCTACCTCAGGCTGAAGGAAGGCAGAGTTCAGGGTAACATCAAACCACACTTAGTCTGGTAGCTAGCCCTACCAGAACAGGAGAGGGCTCTCTCCAGGTTACGTCTAGCGAACAATTCCCCATTCATATTTTCGAGCTAAATTGCGTCCCCTTAAGAAAAATGCCTGAAAATTAAAGGGCCTAACCAATTAATTTGTAGCTTATCAGGAAAATTTGTGAACTTATGCATCGTAGGCCACCAAAATATACCTCATAGAATCTTCTACGTTGTAGCCTTTCATGCGTAGTGACCTCCAGAAACTCTGTTATGTGCTTCAACCAAAATATTGAGTTGTTCATGCTCAAGAACATATCTCCGCAGAATATCATTAGCCCTCATATTGTATAGATGTTCTGCAATCATAGTAAAATCAACTGCCTTCACTACTTGCTCTTTCTATTGCTGTGTAGTGTACTGCACATGCATAACATCTATAGTGAAAAACTAAATGATATCCAAAAAAAAATTATCTGCACCCCGAATAGCAAACAAATATGCATCAGGTAATCCTTCCTCAATATTTGTTGGCTCTTCACATGTCTCTATCCTACACAAATGGTCGGGTCTGACATTCAAACGTTCGGACTTGAAAATTACTTCGAAATCATACTCTTGGAATAACAATAGCCATCGACAAATCTTCCCTCCAAACACAGGCTTGTTCACCAGGTATTTCAAGGAAGAGTGGTCCATGAAAATTTTGAAGTCCACACTTAATAGATAGTGTCTGAATTTTGTAGTTCATATACCATGGTCAGTGCTTCGCGCTCTGTGGTGGATTAGTTGCACTCTACCTTAGACAGCTTCTTGCTTGCAAAAGAAACAGGGTGATCTAGATCACCTTCTCCTAGTTGTGTTAAGACAACTCTGAAAGCTATGAAAGACGCATCGATATGTACATGAAATTAATTCTTCCATTTTGGAAAGACTAGAATAGGCACAGTTACCATCAATTCTTTCAGGAAATCAATGTTCTTCTAACAATCATCATCCCAACAGAGTTTGAGATTTTACTTCAATAAATTTTCCATTGGTGCAGGGATCTACGTGTAGGCCTTGATAAACTTCCTATAATAACCAGTATGCTCGAGTGTCATGCGTAGCTGCTTCACATTTATCAATGGTGCTAAATTGATAATGACGATGATCTTTGCAGGGTCTACCATCAACCCCTACTTGTATACAATATATGCCCTAATAATGTACCATATGGCACATAGAAAATACACTTCTTCAGGTTCAAGGAAATATGACATTTCCTGTAGGCATCCAAAATTAAACATAGACTAGAGACATGCTTATTTAACAACCTGAAGACTGTTTAGTCATCAAAATACACCTCCAAAAACTTGTGGATATATTTTTTAAGTGTTGCAACGATGACTCTAGAAAATATTGCCGGAGCATTCTTTAATCCAAATGACATGACCGTGTATTGAAATGAGGACCATTTAGTAGTGAAGGTGGTCATGCTCCCATCTTCCAATGAAATTTTGATCCGATAGTATCCCGAGAAACCATATGTAATTGAGTAGGCCTCTTGCCCTCCATCATTCTCCAAAAATTCGTCAATGAATGGTGTCGAAAATGGATCATGGACACATGCATCGTTCAACTTTCTAAGATCGACACAAATCCTTATTTCTCTCTTAGTTTTATTTTCCTGGAATAACATATTGCGAACCCATTTAGACTCTTCTACTAGTTCAATAATTCCACCAATGAGCATTTTTTTGAGTTCCTCCCGCACTTTTTCTTTATATTTTGGGTTCAACCGATATGGGCGCTGCTTGATCGACTTCACATCAGCCTTCAAGGTGATGTGCATAACTCCAAAATCTCCTATAATTCCTTTCATCTCAGAAAATTTCTTGGAATATATCCTAGTACTCATGCAACAATTCAGTGACCTTGCTCACAGTGTCATCGTCTCAATAGTCCCCAATCTTTGCGAACTTGGACTCTGCCTCTAAACCTGTGTTGACTTTCTAAGTCTTGACAGGTTGTGCTATGTCTTGCATCTCTACTTCAGGACCTACAACCTTGTGCTTTCGTTCTAATTCAGGAAAATTCTCGGGCTTGTTCCAACTGCGCAACCTAACTAGGTTGTACCAAAGCCCTTGGCGCAATGGTAACTCAGAATACTCCTTCTTTGACTTCTTGAAGAGAATCACTAATACAATCCCATTAATCAAAAATGTTATAAGTCAATAAGAAACCTTCCATCATCTCATACCAATCTGTGGTGACATTGTGCAACTCTGTTTCAAGATACCACTACTAAGGTATTGTATCAAAGGTATGAAACAATATATGCACCCATTCAGGTTGAGGCTATTTGCCCCAAGCTACAGTCTAACGAGATAAATTCTCGCAGGATCATCTTTACCATTGTACTTCTCCACTATCTTAGTGTCTACATGACCAAACCTGAGCCTTATCACCCTACAAAATTCCTTCCAACTTCCTAAGCTTTCTCTGTGCGCACCCCACCATCGGCATGGTGTGGACCTCAAGATGAAATCCAAATATTCATATCGTTGTTATTCAGATACATTCTGTTCAAAATATTTCAAAAATAAGACAACATTCCCAGTTCCATCATAAAAAGGCAAGTCACGTACCTCTGGTGTGACACAATGAAATGCTTTGGTAACTTTGTTACACTGCTTAGCAGAGACTTCATGCAAGCGGTTCTACTAGTGCTCGAATTCTTCATTGGAGTTGTAAACACACAAACTATCAAAATCCAAAATTATTCTTCCATCATTAGTAGGATTAATCCAATCTTCATCCTACGTAGTGATATTATAGATATGATCAATATCAGCATCACAATATTCGTGTTGGACAGGTTTTGTATAGCATGCACCTTCAAAGGCGTCCAAAGGCACAACGAACCTAGTACCATTATTTTCAAATACCACCTGTCCATTTTTCAAATTTATTATAGAATACATGTCATAAGCCTAATCAAAACCAAGCAACACAAGATATGGATTGCTATCATCAACAATCTCAATATCTTCAAAATCGAATAATACACTTGCGCCATCAATATCTACGTTGATTTCATGCAGTTGACCCATAGGAATAATTTTTTGACGATTTTCCATCCTTAGCTGAATCAGTGACCATTACAGCTTAGGTTTCCCCATCCGTTCCCATATTTATTTTGGACAAACATTAGCATCGAATCCAAGATCAAGGATTACTTGGTAAGTTTCATAATTGTTGATTTTCCCAGTTAGCTGAATTTTTCTAACAGTTATTTTCTTATGTTCGTAGAAGTTATGCACAGCGCGTTGTTTCAGGTGTTGGTCTTCTTTACCAATGCATTTTTCAATAAAATCATACAATCCCTCCATGGCTTTCTGATCCCTTAGAAACTTCACACATGTGTGCAAGAAAGATGTTAGATGAATGGATAAACTTCCTCGAATTTAGTAATCTCTTTGGGTTTATTCTTCAATGGAATCAACTATTTCTGCATTTTTGATGTCAAAGCTCCTGGGCTCATAAAAATCTTCTTCACGTCCATGAAGATTTCTCTTTCATGTTGTATATCGAACCCATTATTCTTGTCTCTAGCTTTCCAGACCCATTTATCCCCCATATGTTTCTTTCCTTCCGCTTTATCTTCTCCCATATTTATACCACTTCGTGTCACTATGTTTACGCTTAGATCTTTTTCGCGCAGTTCAACTCTCATCATTTGTATGTTATAGGAAGGCTGCCAATTGCGTTGTTCGTACATTTTAGTTAATAATGTAGGGAAATCCTTTGATTCATGATCAAATGCGTGAAAATACCTACAAGATACAACAATAGGATTCTGACAATCTCTGGCGAAATGTCCAGGCTGACCACAATTATACTATATGATTTTTCTGCGATGTCGTCCAACGCCTCCTCCTCGGTTATGCCCTTAGCCTTGGAAACCTCCGCATGCTATTGGAAAACCTAGATATTTTCAACCTTCAACTTTTACTCAGTATGCTCTAGGACTCAGCATCATTAGATCGTAGCTTCAACAGTGCTTGTCATAATGTCCCACTGAACTACAAAAATTACATAATAATTTCTTCAGTGACCGGATGCACTTATGCAACATTTGACAGTAGTTTATGGAGTGCTGGCCTACAACTTCACATATTCTACACCAGAAATTTGGTCCCACATTTTTTATAGTACTTGGCTCGGGTCTCAATGGACTTGGCATCCCGGTGCCCAAGTAATCTCTAAAAACAGGACATTGATCCTAATGGTGACCCTCGACTTTGCACTTTTTTCACCAAACTTCTGCGTGAACTTCATTTCCCTTCTTCAAATCTTGAAGGTCCATGTGTAAGATTTCCAAATGGGATTGAATCTGTTGAACCCCTATGTTAGTATCTGCTACCAGAAAAAATTCTAACTTCATCGCAATCTCCAATTCTTTAGCTTGGGCTGCGACCTTCTGCTATGATAATGTAAATCTAAGATGAGGTAACAACACAATGATAAAACATTCCTTGTGTTGCTCATCAAGGATCTCCAAGCTAACTTGACTTAGTAGTGTCTTAAACCTTTTATCGACTTCACACACTGTTTCAATGGCTAATTACTTGATCTCTTTGATCTCTTTAATACATTGGAAATGTGACTTCGGCTTCTTAAATTCAGCATTTAGTGCAACCTTATTCTGAGCCAACATATCATTTTGGTTCATCGAGGTTTGTTTCATATACTAGGACAATGCTCTGTCCTACAACATTGTGACCAACTGGGCTTTCTTCATATTCTCATCAGTGATTTTCTGTGATCTCCATATTTCTTCTCCAACAAACCAAAACTGGTTGGGATCATCTAATCCTTTGAAAATAGGCATCTTAGGTCAGTGATCCATGGTGAACGGGGAAGGTGGAGGTGGAGGTGGAGGAACTAAATAGGTATGGGTTGTGACAGGAGTGGAAGGTTGAGGAATTCCTAAAGCACCCTGATTATTTCAAAATTTACCGACGCAATTCTAGGGGTAGCAGAGTGGTTGTGTCCTTCTTCGCTTTTAGACCCAAACAGTGGACTATACTCAAACTTAACATAATTATCATGATATACCCTAAATATCTTACCCTATCTCGTAGTTCCATTTTTCTTTTTTCCGAACATAAATCTAATTGCATTTGTAGTACACCCTTTTAACACAATAGCATCTTAATCCAAAGCTTCAATGAATTCAAGTACTTACCTTGTGGGCCTTTGAAAAAATTTCACATATCTACGTTATATGATACAGATGTATCGATTTAGAACTCAGTAATACATCCTCTATGGATGCTATCGATCCAAATCAATAACCCTTGCGATATCATTATCCGTCCTCTTTAGTTGCTTGATCATCTCTAGAGTACACACAGTAGGCCTATTGTTGAAATGAATCTTTTTCTCAGCTATTCTTAATAACCACTCATACATATTGCTAGAAAATGATGAGAAAAATATCTCATGTTGATCTGTAAAGATATACGTCTGCAACCACTTTTCAGTAGATAGGCGCAAATTTCTGTTTTCCTGCGCAACAAATTCACGTTCTTTTAGATCTACCCAATTGTGTATCTATTTATTATACATATGCCACATCCACATATCCCTCAATCAGATCCTGGTCCTGGCAACAAAACCATTTTTTGTCTTGATGGGGCCTAGACCCAGGTTCATATATGGCTATGTGAACCAACAAAACCCACTATTAGCAGCCCTTTCAGCAATGATCTGCTACGGAGATCGAAGGCTCACTTGAGGCAATATAGGGGGATGATAGAACCAAGTTTCTTTATCCAGAGAGACAATGGAGTGTGGCTCAAGCCCCTATCTTCCTTTCAATAATTGATAAGGCTTTGCAGAACATATCTAATAATTATACAGTCACAGTTCAACACTTCTATTGAACCAACCAGCAGACTGCGCAATCTTACTTTAACAAGCATAAAACAACATAAATAACCATAACCAGGACCTCTTGATGAAATAATAAGTAAAACATCATAGATAACCTAAAATTAAAGAAAATAAAACACATAAAATCAACACACATATATGTCTTCAAGAGTATTTCATTAATGCTTAGATTTTTCAATACAATCAGTTCCACCTTGCGCACTCGATTGTAGGGGTATGCACACTCAGCTGCAAACTTCCTAAGGTCTCCACGCACTCAGCTGCAAGATCATTTTCTCTAACCCAAACCACAAAACATGAACTCAAAATAATCATACATCCAAGTGCATTTTATCATCAAGTATGACATTGACACCTTATCAAGATGATCGTAGAATCCTTATATAGTCTTTACATTTACAATACCATGTTGCAAAAACCATGGGCGAAGCTCAAAATATACAAAATATTCTCATTATTTTACAAAATTAGGGCTTTGAACCACCCCAAATCCACTAAGACTCTAACATAACTCTGCGTTGCACAGCCTGCTCCTCGATCTGCGAAGTCCTTCTCAAAATATTTCCTCAAGGGGTACGCTGTCCAACACCCCCAAACGTTCATTTTTAGTCAGAAAATAGATGAGGGTATGGTTCCCTCACCCTTCCAATCTCAATCCATTTGGATTTTCTTGGATTTTTTATTTGAGCCCCACACAAATTTACTTCACGATCCCTCAATTTCAAGTCCTATTTTCCTGTCAAGGATGGTGTCTTGCTGCAATTATTAAAGAAATTCAAGAGAGAGATATTCAATTGAATGAATATGAAAATTCTCTCCTTGATATTCAATCAAAGGAGGCTCATACAATCTCAAATTTTCAACATTAACAACTTCATAGATTTGCATATATGAAGGAAAATCTAACCTGAAGGCATTATTACCAATCTTTTCCAAAATCATAAATGGACCATATTTGATTGGTTTCATATTTTTACCTTCTCCCGGGGGTCTTTCTTTTCTAATGTGAATCTAAACTTCATCTCCCACTTGGAAACCATGATCAACATGATTCTTATCATGTATTGTTTTGTACTTCGCTTAACTCTTTTCCAACTATTCTTGAACCATCTAATGCACCAATTGAACTTGATCAATGAATATTTTGGCCTTATCTATGTCACTATGTCCATCAATATCAACATATTTCCCAAAGATAAAATCTAAAGCATATTTTGTTAAGTATCCCAAGCATGCCTCAAATGGAAATTTTTGAGTCGATAAATGCATGTTGAATGTAGTGCAAATTTTCATCCCACAACTTAGGATGCTTGTTGCAAGAACCACGAATAATATGTATTATCATACTGTTCACCACTTATGTTTGGTCATCTGTTTTCAGATGGAATGTTGTTCTCTTTTTCAAATTGGTGTCCATGAGTCCCAATAAGCTTGACCAAAAGTTCTCGACAATCCGAGAATTTCGATAAGAAACAATGGATACGGGCACCCAAAATGTACCCATACATTTTGAAAGAATAATTGTGTAGTCTATTCAACTGTAACCTGCTTCTTACAAGGCATCAAAATACACATCTTGTTGAAACGATTCACAACTACATATATTTGTGCACTATTATCGATATGAGTAATGTGTCTCAATTATATGTTATTATTGATCTCTGCTCTTATGGGTTGAATTCTGATTTTTGAGTAACTATTTACTCAAATATATATTTTAATATTGATTTAACAAAATTTTTTATGTTGTGAACTATTTCCTCATATTATTGTTTAATTTTTCGAATTACTGATTTAACAATCAATATCATTTTTTGTGAAATATTTCCTAAATTTTGTTGGTTTATTATCTTAGTTAAGAGGTCTCTGAATAGGATGTGTTTTAGTATTCATAATGTTAGTTAATTGAGCTCCTTCATTAACTTGATATTCATTATAATCCAAACATATTTAAATCCCAATCATTTAAATACCTTGCTATCGATTAGGTTAGATCTATATCTGCCTAATTGAGATAGTAGTAGGATAATTTTCATTTTGATTGCATTTTAGAATAATTCTGCATTTAGATTTAATTATACATTACTAGAAGTCCTCTTACCAAAGAGGAAAAACTTTAGTTGTGGCTTGGGTGAGCCCCAAATTAGCTTAATGATCACTTTCTTTCCTGATCAGCAAGATGGATGATCTGATGTCTCTTCTCCATTGGTATAAAAAAATTATATTTTAAGCCATTGGAGATTGAGAGAAGGTAACTAGACCTAGTTAAACTAGTCAAAACCACCATTCCAAATGGAAGAGGAATTGCTTTAAGGTTTAGACCGGGTGATCATCCCCCATGTTGTTGCATTAAATTTGAAGGCTTCAACACAGTGCAAGTCTGAAGTGATGTGAAGGATAACGATGATGTTGAGAATGAGGAAAATGAACTGTTGAAAAATTACGTGGTTTTTCATGTAGGTTTTAAACCTGTACAAAAAGTATCTACAAAAAAATTCTCACAACAAAAAAATATACAATTGCGAGAATATAAAAGACATATACATAGAGATTTTCCCTTATATCTCAAACTGGGACTACCATATTTATTTTTCATTATATTACTTTAATGTTACAATAGATATATATACATGCCAAATAATTCATAAAACCCAATCCACTAACCCTGTATTAGAACATAAATGTAGTTCCATTGACAAGATCTACAAAATACCACGGGCATAAAACCATCTTGCCCAAAACCATGTGAAAAATCCATGCACAAAACCATGGGTAGGTTCACGCACCATCTTTGGGTCTTCCCCCCATCCTTGGGTCTAAATGAAAAAAATCCCATAGGGTGTTGCGCCTGATGCAACATACAATGCATGGGTCTAGTCGTGGAAATAATATAACACATAACCAACATTCTCCCATTTGTTGTTTTATTTCCACACAGAGGGTCACAGGAGTTATTTTTCTAGCCCTACAACACCCATTGTTTCTCTACACCAAGAAAAATTCTAAGTGGTCACAAACTTAATCAATGCATCTACAACATTAGTCAAAATTTCCACCTTTATCAGTAACACCTTTTTTTCCTCAACCATATCCCTTAAAAAATGATACTAAACATCAATGTTCTTTATCTTAGAGTGATAATTAGGGTTATTTTCCAAGAAAATTTCACTTTAGCTATCATAGTATATCCTTAGATCTTGTTGTACCAACCCCATACTTGAACACAATCTCTGCAACCAAACTACTTCCTTTTTTGCATGAATGGATGTTATGTATTCAACCTATGTAGTTGAAAGTTCCACTATAGGTTACCTCTTGCTCATCCAACTTACTGCTCCTCTAAATAGGTTAAACACATACCCACTTGTAGATATTCTTCTATCTAGATCTACGACCTAGTCTGCATCAACAAATAAATGGATGTCCAAAACTCTATCCAATCCCAGTCCTCCTTGGTAGCACAAACCATAACTACTAGTGCCACAAAAATACATGAAAACCCACTTCACTAATGTCTAATGCTCCTTCCCTGGTTTTGACATAAATCTGCTCAATACTCCTACTGCATGTGCAATGTCTGGTATAGCACATACCATTGCATACATCAAGACAAAAACTACACTCACATATGGAGCATGGGACATGTCCTCTTCATCTTCTTTTGTCTTGGGACACTATTCAACATATAACATTACATCTACATGAATGGGAACCTTCACCGATTTTCTATCCAGCATATTAAACCTCTACAATATTGTCTCAAAATACTTCCTTTTATTAACCAGATCTTCCTCTTTATTTGATCTCATTTATTTCCATGCCCAAAATATAGCTTGCAACACCAATATCCTTCATGTCAAATTTGGAGGACAATTGGGTCTTCAAATCTTGGATAATCTCTTTTTCATTTCCAATCAGTGACATATCATCCACATACAATACCAGATAAATAACATGGTCACCAATTAATTTAAAATACACAGAATGATCCTTTTTTTCTCCCTGTGAAGCCAATTCCTCGTATATATATGTATCAAATTTTTGATATCACATCCTTGGTGATTTTTTTAACCCATACAAAGACATCTTTAACCTACATACTAGTTCTTTCTTACCATTCATTGCAAAACCTTTAGGTTGCTTCATGTAGATCTCTTCTTCCGAATACCCATGAAGAAATTTTGTCTTCACATCCAATTGTTCTACTTCAAAATAGAAAGAAACAACACTAGATAAAAGTAATATAATAGAAGCCAACTTGGAAAGAGGAGAAAAAGTATCACCAAAATCAATTCCCGACACCTAGGAATAACCTTTCACTACTAATGGAGCTTTGTATTTCTCCATATTTCCTTCTACATTCATCCTCTTCTTGAACACCCATTTGTTTCCAATGGGTTTTCTTCTAGTTGGGAACTCCACCAGATCGTAATCCTCATTTTTGTCCAAATATGTCATTTCTTCAACCGTGGCCTCTTTCTAAAGTTTACCATCCTCTAAATCCATTTCCTCCTTGATAGTTACAGGATCATCTTCAGTAATGGAAAAGAAAATTTTGAACAGAAAGAAGATGGAATATACCTCTCTAGATTCCTTCTCTCTCAAACTAATCTTCTCAAAAATAGAGTCTGTGGCTCTTCCTCTTCTGATTATACTCTACTGTAGAGACCGGTTCTTCCTCCTTTAGTTCAAACTCTATCATTTCAGGTTCCTTTGGTAGGAATTCATGTTTAATAACATCCTTCACCTCTCTAAACACCACATCTCTGTTGTACACAAATTTATTTTTTTATGGGTTCTAAATATTATAACCTTTTAAACCATCTTTATACCCAATAAACATGCACTTTTCAGATTTACTATCTACCTTCTTTCTTTTCTCCTTTGGAACATGTTTATATGCATCACAACCAAATACCCTAAGATGTGAAAGAGAGGGTTTCTTACCAGCCCATACCTCATGTGGAGTCTTATCCTCCAAAAATGACGAAGGTGATCTATTAAATAGGTAAAATTCAATATTTAGTGCCTCTGCTAGAATTCTTGTCCTGACCCGATACCACCGAGCATGCTTCTTTCCTTTTCCATCAACGTGCTATTCATTATTTCTGCAACTACCTTTTTATAAGTGTGTATGGAGTAGTCTTCTACTTGATAAAACACACTTCTTATAGAATTATTCAAACTCCTTATTGCAAAAATCTCCACCATTATCTGTCCTCAACACCTTAATCTTCCTTTGTGACTGATTTTCCACCAGAGCCTTAAAGTCTTTAAACCTAACAAATACTTTAGATTTATAGCTAAGGACATATATCCATGTATTCCTCGAGAATTCATGTATAAATGAGACATAATACACATACTTATCCAGTGATGGAACCGACATAGGTCCAAATACATCACTATGCACAAGATATCATATCCCTTTTTTCCTCTTAGCACTAAAGGGGAAACTCACCCAAGTCTGCTTCCTATATACACAATTTTCACAGAAATAAAAATCCAGAGAGAAATTAGAAATACCTTCTACAATACCATTACCATGCCTTATTTAAAGGCCCTCCTCTCTAGTATGTCCAATAATTTGATGCCATAGCATGGTCTTTTCTTCTAAAACCACTATATTTTCTGCTTCATGTTCAGGAACCACAAAATTGTCGCATCCATCAATAAAGATGCTACCCATAAGTTTGTACAAAGTTCCAATCCAAACACCCTGCATCAATACCAGTGCTCCCCAAACCATATTTCATGTATATTTCTCCAACACTATTTTTACACCTGCATCATCCATCTTGCTTACAAAAATCAAATTCATGGCGAATGCAGGAATATCCAAAACACCATAAAGTGTTCTAATCCTTCCACCTTGTAGCTTCAGCTTGAATTTTCCACATCCGATGATTTTTTCCTTCCTGTCATCCCCTAAGAAGACATCACTACCATCATATTTCTCATACTCACATAACCACTCCCTATGGGGAGTGAAGTGAAAGGATGCACAAAATTCAATCAATCATGCCTGATGATATACATGTGTATTTCAAGAAGAAGTCAACTACACATCCCCACCTTCATCTGAGGTGGTTTTTTCCTCTGCGAAAGGAGCATCATCAGATCCTTTCATTTCTTAGGAGTTTTATATCTACAACCTTTTTTTTACTTCCCTTCCTTTCCTCATTTCCAGCACACGTTTATAGATTCTCCTAGAGATTTAGATCTCCCTCTATATTTAGATCTCCCACTCAAGGACTTATTTTTATTTTTTTTCCTAGGACCTTCCTCTCACAGGCAAGGCATATCCATTTTGGATCTACATATTTTTCCATCTCATATCCTCCGACAACAATCATGAGACTATTTCATCAAATTTCAAGGTAGTTGTCTTTCTACCTATTGAAACAACCAAAATATCCCAAAAATATGGTAGATAACATATAAAATTGATGCACTTATTGTCATCCGAAATTTTTATATCAACAGATAATAACTGACTTACCACAATATTAAAGGCCTTGAGATGCTCGGTCACCAAGTCTCCTTCATTCATCCTTAGGTTATATATATATATATTTCCAGAGGAACAATTTGTTCACCAAAGACTTAGATTGGCACAAAGTCCCTAACTTATCCCAGAAAGCCTTCGTTCTAGCTCCCCATGATAAATTCAACAATACTGAATCTAAGAGACACAATTGTATTGCACTCTTCGCCTTCTGATCTAACTTCTCCTAGTATTATACCGACATTTTTTTTGGTGTCATGCTTCGATCTATAGCAATCCACTAATATTAATCCACCAACAAATCCTCCAGCTTGAGCTTCTACAACTTAAAAGTCTGACCATTAAATTTATTGATCTCTATCTTTCTACTGTTCACTATATTCTTTCACTGCAAGAATTGATCCTACAGATCTACCACTAAATAATATATACCACAAGCATGAGAAAAACCCCTCAGTGTTAAATACATCCCCTTGAAGTCAAAACAACTATGATTCCAAATGTAGGTTTTAACCCTGTAAAAAAATTACCTCCAAAAAAATTCTTAAGACAGAAAATTATACAATGTCGAGAACATAAAGAAAATATACATAAATATTTTCCCCTGGATCCGAAAACTGAGACTACCATATTGATTTTTCATTATATTCCTTTCAATGTTAAAATACATATATATACATGCCGAAGCATTCATAAACCAAAATCCACTGACACTTGATTAGAACATAGCCATAGTTCTCTTGAACAAATTTGCAAAATTCCATGGGAAAACAATCATCATTCCAAAAACCATGTGCAAAAACCATGCACAAAACCATGAGTAAGTCCGCCCACCATCTTTGGGTCCACCCCCCATCCTTGGGTTCGCCCAACTATTATTGGGTTTGCATAACACATACCCAACACTGAAACGGTATGCATATGTGTTCCTAGTGGAGTTTCCTATATTGCCTCCTCAGAGAGAGATATATTTCTCTATTGAGTTCATACCTTAAGCAACACCAACATCCAAGGCACCATACATGATGAGTACCCTTTAGTTGGTTGAGCTAAAATTTTAGCTAAAGGAGATGTTGTAAAAGAGCTATATAAGGAAAAGTGTGTCACCATGGGGACCTCTAGTAGTATTTGTATAGAAGAAGGATGGTACCCTAAGGTTATGCATTGATTATATAAAATTAAACAAGGCGACGATAAAGAACATATACCCATTCCCACAAATTTATTATCTCCTTGATTAGTTGAGAGAAGCAATGATCTTCTCCAATATTTACTTGAGGTCATGATATGATCAAGTAAGGATCGAGGAGGAGGATATTTATAAGAATGCCTTCGAAACAAGATATGGACACTATGATTTTGTAGTGGTACCCTTTGGGCTTACTAATGCCCCTGCCTTGTTCATATGTCTAATGAACAATGTGCCATGTCCTTATTTGGACAAATTTTTCATTATATTTGTCGATGACATATTAGTGTAATCCAAGACTTAGGAAGAGCATGAAAAAAACTTGGTTGTAGTGGTAATGTTGTTGAAGGAACATAAGCTCTATGTAAATCTCAATAAGTGTAATTTCTACAACACCCTCCTCCCACATCTACCCAAGTAATCGGCCAATCGGGGTAAACATATGACGAGAGGCTAATATGATCAGATTCAACCTCCTAGATGACCTTAAAGAAGTGAAATCGATAGAAATGCATCATACAAAACTTCCACATCAGCAAAAAGACTCCCAAGAACCCTCCCAACCACTTAGGAACACAAATATCACAACCAAATTTCCCAAGAGGTACGATTAGTAACTTTGCATAGGAAATTTTTTCATACAAAAAAACATGCATAAAGGAAATATTTCTAATCCTAAGCACACAAAAGGAAGATGAAAAATAAACTGTACAAATGAGAGAGGCTAGAGTGCCTAAGTTGGTACCTAACCCCAGGGAGCTCAACCCTCTAAAAAACACTCAAATTTAAAGCAAAAATATATTTATCATTGACCTCAAAAAGTTCTCAAGCACATGGAATGAAAATGACTTGTTAAATATCTTAGATCTTGTAGCCATTATTCTTCTCTAAAATTTTGAACCCTATAGTGCCCTTGGGCTTCTTTTATTTATAAAAAAATGGTTGAATGGAAGCCTCCTTGGAAGGAGGGCTTATTCCCTCCAAAATCCATAAAAAGGTGGATCTATCCCCTTTAGATCCTTGCAATATTTGAGTGCATCAACTGTTAGTATATCCTAAGACTATAAGTGAGTAAATACAAGGAAAAAATTGAGTTGTAAGTGAGTAAATGCAGAGGAAATTCCTCCTACATATTCTTCAGTTGCCTTTAACATACTTCTACATAGTAAATGCACCCTTTTCCTATACATTAATCATGTTAGGCCACAATATATGATAAACATCCTTTAATAATCCAAATAAACATATTATATTAAAAAAAATGTTATCAAATGTGAGGAGAGAGGTAAATATATGTTGAAGGATGGCTAGATGGGCTCTGTTACATACTTATTAGTGAGGTCCATCAACTAGCTTAAAGGTGAAGTTGTGTAGGAGGAGGGGTCCATGATGGCGGCCAAACCTCATGTGATTGGTTGGAACACTTCCCACCAGATTGAAGTGGTGGTGTGGCCAATTCGAATTCCACATAACCTTGGAAGTTCTTACCCAAAAGTTTCAATGGGGGGCTACAAAGGAAATTGACATGAATTTATTCTTGGGGTTATGTGGCCACAAATGGGTCCCCATGCCTCATACATACATACATACATACATATACATATACATATACATATATGTATATATATATATATATATATATATATATATATATATATATATAAAGGGGGTTTGGTCAATCCTTGGTGCGTATTTGTTCACCACCAAAACGAAAAATCACCTATATATCGTGACACTAAGCATGAATGTGTTAGTGATTGGGGTAGAGATTCTACATGCTGGTGATGTGGCTAGACTTGGGTAGCCACATGGGTGCCACATGGGAAGTTATATGACGTGGAAAAACTCGGTAGGCTAGTCTTTAATTGGCCATCTCATTTGACCCAGGAGTTAGATTGAGGAAAATTGTATATCGTTGGAAATATATTAATAAGATGAATGCAACGATGCCATTCATTTTAAGTTTTAAGGAAATTGAAAAGGATAAAAAAAATTAGACCCCATTTCTATAAATAGACTTTGGAGTTTGGGTCATCAGAGTAACTATCACCTTCTACCCTTAGTAGGGACTAGGGATAACAAGGGTTTTATTACAACCTCCACATCTATTATTCAAGGTATGATCACCATTGTTTGTATCTTCTTCTCATCCAAAAATTTTATGATATTGAAATCACCCCCTATGATCTAGGGGGTGGGAATATTAATTTACAATATGGATCATGGAGTTTAGAAATAGTCATATGTCATGCATGACATTGGGTTCGCATACATTTGAGAGAATTTGGAAATATCCTCCATAGCCTATAACCTAAAATTAGATAGTTATAATCTAGAATGAGAAAAAAAATTTAGTAACTCTAATATCTTCCTCATCCAATTTTTTTCTCGGCCACTAGAATGACCCTAGGAATCTAGGCTCAATACAGACACTTGCACCTCCAATTGTTGGTGATTTTGGATAGAGTCTCTTCTGATATTTTAGTTTCATGGATTATCATTATGGATGATTTTCCATCAATTTTTTTCCTTTAGGAGCCTTTGCTTTCCTTTACTGCTAATGCCCCACATATTCCAAGATACTATTTTCATGTTTGATACTTGTTGGACCTATGAATTGCCTCTGTGAGAACCTTAACTCATCTTGAATTCACTAAATTGCGTTGTAATTCGTCCCACAATTGAAAATTACTCTCGCAACATCTTTTCTTATCCTCTTTGTGTGGATTAATTTGTAATGTATTTCATTGAATGTGACTAGACTCGCAGAGGTCCATTATTCCATGTTCCTAAATCAGCGTTGGTTGTGACATGCTTGTCTTTGAAGTATGCATGTCCAAGGAGGTGAAATTTATGTTGTAGTAGAGTAAAAGGTGGTGAGCATTGGTATTGCACCAAGAGTGCTACAACTCTCAAGGGCTACTCAGCTTTACTTATCAACTCGTGGTTCATACAAAATTAGAGGTGATAGTGATATATACATAGTAGATGGATTCTACTACCACCCTCAACTAGGTCTTCTGGTCATTAGTACTTCTAGGCCATTCCTTCTACTTGATTAAAGTGAAACTAGCTAATGTGATGCAAGGAATTTCTTCTAGCCTAGGAGAAAGAGAATGTCTATCAAAATCCTACTTGCAATTTGCAGTGAAATAAAAGCATAAACAATTAACCTAGTTGCAGAAAAAGGAAACTGTGCTATGGGAAACCATTCATCTAGATATATAATTATTTGTAGTAAAGAAACTATTTTGTCATCACACACTTCATGAAATCATAAAACAAATTCTATATATTGTTCATTCAATTTGTACTTGCATGTAAAATTCAATCTGATTCTGAAATGAAATAAAACCCTAATTCCTACTATGTTTTTGCAGCAAGGAAGGAAGGATATTTGGAGTGGCCTAATTGTATATTCTAACCATGAATTTAGAGTTGGGGGTCAAGTGCATCGTATTCTAGGCTAAGAAGGAAAAATGATCTAAACTATAGTGAAGAGGTGACCTACAACATTACAGGAAATAGGTCGAGAGGGTTATAAGGATGGAAAAGGTGCAAGGAAGGTGTGGAAAGGTTAGAGAAGGTGGAATGAGGTGAGGGAGAGGTGGCCAAGACCTCCAGCCTAAATCAGAACCCTTGGGAGGCTTTTTTTTCACTTGGAAGTATGGTCACGGTGGTGGTGAAGTTAGTTTCACAAAAAAATGTTTTGGTAGCAGATTTAGAGGTTGGAGAGAAGGAGGATGGATGAGATTGAGATGATCCTTTCCCTACAACTGTAGAGAAACCTACAATCACTACACACATTCATGCATTTCTTATTGACAAACTAACATGTTAACAAGTGGAAAATATGAGTTGAATGGGAAAAACCTACTTAATATATGCTAAAATATAATCTAACACAAATCCAACTCCTAACTTAGAGTAAGCATATTATGAGCATGATAATCACACTATCTACCTTTCCAATAAATCATAAACAAACTACTTTTTATCTGTGGTTGGAGATCCTTCTGCTCAAGCTCCCATGATATAGGTGAGGAAGAGAGGCTACAAGCACAAATTTGATGGATTTTTTATGCTGCTAGAATGTAAATAGACTAAACAAGATGTTGAAACATAAAGAGAGAATATATATACGCAAGAGGGACTTAGCCAATGGATTTTTCCTAAACCAAAATTATCAGCCCTATGAGACTAAATCGGTGATGGAACAAGCAACTTCTCATTATCATTACATAAAAAGGTCCAGTACATCGTATGACAGTAAAAAATAGCACTAAATCAAAGCTTAAGAGCTACCTAGAGAAATAAAAAGTTAGAATCCTAAGGAGATATTGCATATGCTTATCTATACAAATGGGTAGCTACCAATAGCTCCCTAAAAATTAGAAATAAGTCCTCCTTGATCTCGAGAAAAGTGGAGCTTGGCTCCTCATAACTGTCACTTTACTTGGTTTCCTTTTCCTTAAAGTTGTTGGGAGAGATCTCGATGTGATATTGGATGATTGAGAGAGTTAAGGAGGTGGAAACTCCTCTTAGAATCTATCCTTGATGTCTACTCTTAGCCCTTATGTGGAAAATATATCAAAAATAGCTTTATTTCCTACAATTAATTCAGATTAGGCAACAAGACATGACAAACATCATACACCCTTATCATTAATCGTAATATGACAAAAATGTAAATAGATGTAAGTGAGAGGTAACTTAATAGCTAAATTATGACATTTTAACCCCTTAAAACATACCTAATGATGGGCCTTATCATGACCCCCCTATTGAAATGTTTGCTTATCCTTTGAGCAACTCAACCCTCCTTGCTGATACCTTTCAAATCCCTGGTTGCCTCTCTGACATCCCAATGCAACAAAGAGGGAGTGACTTCTATTGGTTAGAAAACTACATTCCTTTCTACCTCAACCCACTCCTTTTGTTCCTCTATTTTATCTCCCCCTTCATGAAACCCCAACAACAATGGTGGTCTAAGCTTCAAGCCTATCCACTGTATCTTCATTCTTTGTATAGCTTGTTTGTATAAGGGTGATCTTTCCAATGCATTTCTCATTCTCTCAGGAGAATTATATTCCATCAACTATAGGCTAAGTGGTAAGGTATTCAATCTTCTTTGGCATACCTGCAGACTCTCTTCTCCTAGAAACCTAGATATATCATCAAAGTGAGGAATGGACTGACCTTGTATCTCAATGTATGTAGGTTCTAGTACACCATCATTTGAGATCAACTAATGATTACTAATGAGCCCCCTGGGGCTTATTAGTTCCGTTTGATCTGTACATGTTCTCTTTATTCTCTTATCATGACTCTTTTAGTCTCTGCTTCTCTCTATTATTCATGTGTTAGCAATGATGCTAAATCCATTAATTTCATATCCCCCAACTTGGAATTTGGGTCCCAATTATTTATGTAATCTAATTTTAGGTTGTGCATGTAAATTCTACCATCCTACCCCTCTATCCTACACTAGACTATTTGCAAAAATAAATGAACTGTATATATCTTTGAAAGGGTAGGGAGCCATGTGGATCTAAGTTTTTGATTTGGAATTGTACCCATTTCTCTTTTAGGTAGGCTACATAGTACTTACAAGGTTGTCTATACTTCATGGCCTCCTTGAAAAGGCTAGCCATGGTGGAAATTTGGCTGTGATTTTCCTATAGTTTCCCCTATAGCCTCATGTTTTCTTCTTGTGATGCTTACAGTTGCTATTTCACTATAGATTCTCTGAGAGTTGCATCAACCAACTCTTTTCCCCTTTATAGGAGCATTTTTTCCATTAACCCTACATCCAAAAAATCATTTTATTTGTCTATCTACATCCACCTGTGGGTGCACCCTATTTCTCTCTCCAACTCATGTAGGAGGGGGATTGTGAATTTCTTGGGGATTAGTCTTCCTCCCTCAATGAACTTATAATAGGATCCCAAATTAGGTTGTGGGGTATGTTCCTAAAATACTGTGATTTGTATTTCAACTATTTGTGAGGATGGTACTGTCTTTTGGAGTTGATGTTCAGCTTGTATCTCCTCCTGCACCTCTTTTCCCTCCATTTTCACACTCTTCCCTTAAATTTGTGCCCTCTACTCTTCCTACTACCCATCCCTCTCTTCTGGTATCATCTTCTGAGATTCCTGTAGCATGCTTTGTTTTTCCTGTAGCAGGCTATGTTTTTCCTGTCGCATGCTTTGTTTTTCCTATAGCAGGTTACATTTTTCCTATCGCATGCTATTTCCTTCTCTTTGCATGTAAGTGAGTGCTTCTAGTCGCTTGAAGGGTGATGCTCTAGTGGTGTACCTCCTCACATAGACTATGGGAGCCTTATACTTTGGCTTTGGAGAGGTGACATCCTCAAACTTTCCCTCAGCTAGCCCTACCTCTTCTTTTTTACTTGATCAGAAACTGAATTGGGGAAAAAAATTGCTAAAAATGAAAGTGCTCACAATGGCTCAAAACCTGAACAACTGTTGGAATCACAATTTGCGTTAGACCAAAACTCGCAGGCGTTAGTCTCCGCTACAATTTCCAGAGTTAGGATCCACGATAGGTGGTTATTCTATGTCACAAAACACACGGGGAGCGTTGAACCCAATTTCCAACAATCTCCCCCCCAACGTGAGCCAGGTGAGTTTCGAACTCGAGACCTATCGCTTTGATACCACTTGTTGGAATCACGATTGTCGTTAGACAAAAACTCGCAGGCATTAGTCTCTGCTACAATCGTCAAAGTCAGGATCCACGAGAGTTGGTTAGTCCATGTCGCAAAACACACAACGAGCGTCGAACCAAATGTCCAACAACAACTAGATAGGTTTTGTCTTTCTGATTCTAGTGCACTTCGTTTTGCTCAAAACAGAGTCTGTATGAGAAAGTTAGAGCGATCTGTTCAATTGCATAAACAGGAAAATTTCGGTGACAAGGATGCTGACTAGGAATCCATACAGGCCAGTCAACAAAAATAATATTCCAAGGAATATTCCTATAATATTCCTAGAATATTCTCTCTAGGTGGACCAGTGAGTTGCTAGAAAGTGTCATTACCATATTGGTTGGAAATGTGTTGCAATTCAATTGGTTTTCATTGGACCTATGATGTGTTGACATGTGGCTAACCTGGAGGCTGCCATGTGCCCCTCCAAAGGTTGAAGTCATATTTGTATGGTCTACCAAAATTTTATATGATGGACGGGCAGAGGTTGGGCTCGACTGTGTGACCTTCCCCGCACAAACACAATGATCTACTACATCACCTATGCCTTGGGTCTTAATTACTATGGTTTTTGACATGTATTTAAGTTTGACTAAGGTTGCGGTAGGGGTAAGAGGGGCCTGCCTCGAAGGGCAGTCACCCATTCCATAGGACCATTGCGCTATGACCGTGGCGGAGTGCTCCAACTAAGCATGGAGTTAATGTGCTTAATTACGCCGTAAGGTGTGTTTATTTGAAATCAACTTTCCTAAATGCCACCTGGAACCATTTTCCACCGTCAATTTTGTGTGAGACGATTGAAACATTTTCAGCGGTTCGATGCAAATTTTTTTAGTTAAAGTGAATTTTGGTTAGTTAGGGTTTAGGCGGTTGGTTAGTTAGGGTTTAGGCAGCCGGATCGCATCAAATGCAAGCACTTACGGCGGAATTGAAACGGGCAGTACAGATGAAGTTCTTTCATTTCCTCTTTTCCACGAGATTTGCAGGGCTTCCTCCAATGTTGCAGTACTGCAATAGGAAGGAGATCAAGGTGCAGGTCAGTGTGCAAGAGGAAAAACCCAGGTACTACTACAAACATGAAATTGTTGAAATGGGTTGTGTCTTTGGCTTACGTGGTCAGTAGAAATGCATATAAACCATCGATCCTCTCTTCAACAGGATCCTCAAAGAAGCTAAAGAGGAATAAAGATTTGGGCAGAAAGGCACCAAAACAATTCCTTGTCATGTCTCCGATTTCCAGTGCGCGGAGGACCTTACCAACGAACAACAACACCAGTCTCATAGTAGAAGTAGCTTCTGCTAGTGGTAACAATGTTGATGCTTGGCTCGGTTTTGAAGCCATTATTGCAAGCGCCTCGCAGGAATTTCCAGGAATCGGGCCAGTCTTCAGGAGCCTGGTTTTGATTTAAAGTTTGTTCAAGTTGCTTGTATTTTTTAGTTAGTTGTCATAAACCCAACTTAATTAATTTAATTGCTGGGTATAAAAATTTTATGTGCACTAGTGGTTCGATGCGTATATAATATCCATAAATATCAGAAGACTTGCATGATGTTTGATCTTAAAGAAAAGTGTGTCGTATATGAAAACATTCACGAAAGTTTTGGGTAGGAGTGTAAAGTTTTATATGTGACTAACCCTTTGAGCTGTATAAAATATTAACAATAACTTCCCCAAATGGAAACTATTTTATTGTATCCCCATTTGAAATCTTCACTTTAAACCAATCCCACTACGTTTGAACTGCTGGTTACGTGTCACTTCGTGTGAATGGTAGTATACTTCATCGATGTGTTCCTTGCAAATATAACAAAGTAATAACTCAAATAATGGCATTATTAGCTTGTAATAACTCTTTAATAACTGAAAGAATGGCATTATTATATTTCAAATTTTCAGCGATCATACTTTTATATCTTAGCAAGAAACTCTTTAAATGTTCTATCAAAGTTTCAAACGCGATAAAACTTCTCATATGTAATTATTGAAAAAAAAAAAAAAAAAAACCATTCTTAATAATTCAACTATGAATTATACAAACCTGAATTGGAAAATTATTTTTCCACGAACCAATTAACTCTTATAACTGTTTTATGCTAAACTTTTCATTTGTTATACAACTAGCGTATGATATTCTGACGATGACCAGTCTTAGCAGGTTTTTTCTCTTTATAAACTAGGCGTAGTTGCCTTGTAACAATGCGAATATTCTGGCTTAGTGGTTGGAGACTTTTCAATTGTTATACAACTAGCGTGTGATATTTTGACCATGACGAGTCTTGGCAGGTTTCCTCTCTCTATAAACGAGGTGCAATTGCCTTGTAACGATGAGCAGTTGCCTTGTAACGATGTGAATACTCTGGCATAGTGGTTGGACTATGGAAGTTATATGTTTCAAATTATTGATTAAAGTTATATATAGTCCAGAGACCTTGAATTTAGTTTGGAGACTGAAAATTTATGAAAGTAGATTATGAAAATAGCATAAATATGTTTCAAATTATAGAATAAAGTTATATATATTAAGGTGTTAATAAATTAATATAATTATGTCTATATTTATGGTTAGTTTTCATAATTTTATGGTTAGTTTTCATAATTTTATTTCAATTATTAAGTTAATAGTAGAGATTTAACTCATTATACATAAATTAAAGAGTAAGATTTATCTAAAAAGTAGTTATGTTTTTTTTACTATGGATGGATTTTATTGAGTTTCATTAAATATAGTTGTTTCTTCAACAAAATGTACATACACATGAGAAGAATATGTGTAGAGAGACATGAAGGATACAAATTTATGAAAGTAGATTATGAAAATAGCATAAATATGTTTCAAATTATAGAATAAGGTTATATATATAGTAAGGTGTTAATAAATTAATATAATTATGTCTATATTTATGGTTAGTTTTCATAATTTTATTTCAATTATTAGGTTAATAGTAGAGATTTAACTCATTATACATAAATTAAAGAGTAAGATTTATCTAAAAAGTAGTTATGTTTTTTTTTTTTTTTTTAATGAAATTCATTAATTAAAAGAACATCATATCTCAAAAGTACCTATGCTTCTTTTATATTTTTAATTAAATTTATTAACGAAATGAGTTATGTTTTTTTGAACATGTGGTATTCACAAAAACATGATATTGGTTCATAGTATTGTAACAAAGTTTAAAAATTAATAACTCATATGATAAAACCCATGAAGTGTAGAATAGTTGGCTTGCATGGTGTCTTAAACGTCACAGGTTCAAAACTCATGGGGAGAGGGAGTGGAAACAATTTTGGGAGAATAAAACTTTTGAAGGGGCATTCATGGTGAAGATTCTACTGATGTCTACCAGGATTTACTAGCTATTTAATTTATATGTGCAACTATTTAATTTATATGGTTGTGCTAGTTATATTAGAAATATGTTTGTGTTAGTTATAATATAAACCCACAAATAATTATTCTTGTCTTTGGTTAAATATGGGTGTGATTGACTATAGATGGATTTTATTGAGCTTTGTTAAATATAGTTAGCAATTCAATTTATATGGTTGTGCTATTTATATTACAAATATGTTTGTTCTAGTTATATTAT
Organism: Pinus albicaulis; assembly: GCA_034641835.2. NCBI lineage: Eukaryota > Viridiplantae > Streptophyta > Pinopsida > Pinales > Pinaceae > Pinus > Pinus albicaulis. The sequence goes on along the minus strand of CM076577.1, from coordinate 614,454,185 downwards.
AAACCCAGAAATAATTATATATAGTTAGCAATTCGTATGTGCAACTATTTAATTTATATGGTTGTGATAGTTATATTACAAATATGTTTGTGCTAGTTATATTATAAACCTACACATAATTATTCTCATCTTTGGTTAAATATGGGTGTGATTGAATCTAGATGGATTTTATTGAGTTTTGTTAAATATAGTTAGCAATTTAATTTATATGGTTGTGTTATTTATATTACAAATATGTTTGTGATAGTTATATTATAAATCCACAAATAATTGTGCTTGCCTTTGGTTGAATATGGATAAATATTGGTGTGATTGACTATAGATTGATTATAGATTGATTTTATTGAGTTTAGTTAAATATAGTTAATAATTTAATTTGTATGGTTGTGCTAGTTATATTACAAATATGTGTGCTAGTTATATTATAAACCCACATAATTTTTCTTCTCTTTGGTTAAATATGGGTGTGATTGACTATAGATGGATTTTATTGAGTTTCATTTAATATAGTTGTTTCTTCAACAAAATGTACATAGACATGGGAAGAATATGTGTAGAGAGACAAGAAGGATACATTATATTCCTTAAATGTTCAATGACATAGAAAAGTGTTGTATGCTTTCGAAGTTGCAAAAATACTTTGGAAGATGAATGAGCTTGAAACTTGAGATAAGCGAGGCATAGAAATAATATCACACATGCCAAATGTAGTAGAAAAATTATGTAGTTAACTAAGATCTAAATTTCCACTGAGACCCTTTGGCAACACCTGGTGAAAATTTCATTGTCATCATGGAAGAATAGCAATTTAATGCTACTCTTTCCTGCAACACTTCCTTACGGTGTTTCCTTTGCAACATCTGGTGCAATTGCTAGTTAAGCACCAAACCACATTTAATAAGTGCCTATCTAAAGTAATGCAGATTATGCTAATTGTGCCATTAGTGCACTTAAACTACATTAACTGTGCTTAACCTTTATTTAATACGCACTTATCCAAGAGGTTTAGTTTGGCAGAGTCCGCCAAATGCGGGGCGACCTCCAATTTTTTCGGGGTTAACTAAAGTTACTCCAATTTTGGATGGATTTCCTAGGCCAAAATTGAGGAAACCATAACTAGATAAATATTCAACCAAATTGGGTTCAAAAAGAGAGTATCCAAGCATATTTGGATGGTCTGAGAAGTTTGGTGCAGGTTTCATAGGCAGATGATCACTTCTAGGAGTGATTTTTATCGTTTGAAGATTAAATATGCCTAGGCCCACCAGGACATGAGGCCATGTTTGCTTCACTTAAAAACCATTTGAAGAGCTAGAAGAGGATACTAAGGGGTTTTTGGGTCTTCTAAATCCATTTGAGCACTATAGGTGCATGTAATCAGAGATTTTACCATTAATCCAAAGAGGGAATAGCCATTGAGGCAGGCCCAAGGAGATGTAGCTCAAGAGGGGTGAAGTCCTTTATCAACACTATGTAATGTGTTTGTTGTGTATTTTATTCTCTGCAATTTACTTGTTGTTATGTTTTTTTAAAGCTAATTTAACTCATGTATTTCTCATAAAGTACACACAAATTTGACACATAAACCCTCTCATAACTTGCTCTTTGAGACGATCCTTAAGCACACTTTTATTCTATATTGATGACGAAGCTAGCACAACAAAACTAGTTTGTCCATATTCAAATCAAGTTGGTATCAGAGCAAAGTTCAACTCATTTTAACCTAAGCTTATCTCAGGTTTTGCCAAGGTTAGCTAGAAAATTATCTATTGGTTTTGTATTTTTTCAAGGGTAATTTAACTATGTGCAAGTTTATGTGTATCACCTCTCTTCATGATAAGGTAAAGAATGAGGACCCAACTCTCAAATCATAGCAAATAAGTTTTTTATGCATTACAAGTTTGATGGCAGCTTCATTCGGCACTTTTTCTAATCCATCTTCCTTAGCAAGACTCTTTGATGAAGAGATGTTGCAGAAGCTCTTCATCATAAGAGATATGGTGCAATAGATGTTTGAAGATAATAAGGAGAGCACTATACTTCACAAGCAGTTACAGGCCACGAATAAGGAGAAGCAAGAGCTTCTTGAAAAGATGCATGAGATGGAGACTCAATTCCATATTGCAAATGAAACCCTAGCCAAGTATGTGCATGAAAATGAGGTATGAAAATCAAGTTTATCTTCAATTTCCTCTAAAGATGAATGTTTTGGTTCTTTTGAAAGACATACTAGAGGAATGGGTCCAAATTACTGATTAAAATGGCCTATGAAGGTAAAGGATTTGGAAAACATGCACAAGGCATAGTTGAGAAAATTGTTGTTGAGGATTGGCCTAGGTATTTGGGTCTAGGTTATGGAAAACATGATGGAGAATTCTCCAAAGCCAAGGAGGCATCTGAAGGTGTGCCAAGAAATACTTTCATTACATGTTCATTACCTCAAGCTTGTGAAGTTCTTGTTCATGAAAAATGAAAAGGTTTTATACCCACTTTTCAAGAAGATTCTCATAAGCATGAAACTAATGGAAATGGAAAACAAGAGGAAGTTGAAATCTCTAATGTCGTTGAAGCCATTTTTGGTATTCCAAAGAGAGCCACTACCTCATAAAATTCACCTCCTCAAGAAGGCGACAAAGATGAATGTGTAAGGTATAAATTTTCCTTTAATCAAGTTGCTTTTAACTGTGATAAACATGGAAAATATTCACATAAGATTTGGAGAAAATTTACATGTTCCTTTTGTGGTTTGAATAACCATACTATTTCGAGGTGTTGGAAGCAGATAGCCATACACGGGAAAATTTTAAAACAAAGGAGACAAAAAGCCAAAGATCCAATGGACAATAAAAACCATGTTGAAAAGAAGATGAAATTATTTTTCACTCATTGCCATAAGAAGTGTAATCTTGTAGGCAAGTGTTGGAATTTGTATCCAACAAGTCATCCACGATATTTGAAGAAGGTGGAAAGAGATATTGACAGGAATGGAAAAGAGGATTCCATAATTAATTTGCGTCAAGATGATACACATGATGAAGTGCAGCTGAAAGAAGCGCCATTGAAGTGGTTTGGAAAGAGATGGTTAGATTTTTTAACCAATTAAGGCCTTGCATTTATTTTGATAATAGATGAAAATATTTCCTTATTGATGCATTTCTTGTTATTTGAATGCATTTCTTTTCTCTTGAAAGTATGTTGCATATTGCACAAAGCAAGATGTTGGAAAAGTAGAGTTATGTTGACTCACTTTGTTGCATCAAATTTGGTCATTTTATCTCTTTAAGTACTCATACATACCAATGGGATTATTGTACTTTTGATTGTACTTATGAGAGAGTTGATAATTGTATATGTTAGTGTCAATATGTCAGTGATCAAAAATACTCTTTCAATTGTTTTCTTAGAAGTCATAGGTCAAAATTTTTGGTCTTTAGTTTTCAAAATAAAGTTTGGTCATTGGAGGAGTCTAGGTCGAATTTTATGCTCCCTCATCTCATTCATGGCCATCATCACTTTAAAATTCAACTCATTCATTATCATTTAAAATTTTTTAGGTCACTCACTCCATCTCATCTAGGTATACTGTCTAGGTGTCATTGTTCCACCTTTGAAAAAAGTCTAATTTGTCATCAAAATAAGGCAAACAATCATTCATTTCAATCATAAGCCTTTAAAACGGAGCTATAATACTTAGGATTTAAAGTAAGACAAGTTGTCTTATTTAAAAAGTGTTTTAATGTCAAAAAATTTCAAAAGGAAAAATAGTCTTATCATTTCACTACAGGATAAAAAAGGTCATTTGAAGGCTATAAAAGACAAAATCAAGCTCATCCAAACTGATTATTCTCCTTTGTGGTGTGGTAGAGCTCCTCTCTTACCTCATTTTCACTCCTTATGTGGTTAGAGGTTCGAAACCAAGGAAAATAACTACTCCAAGAACACTTTTCTAAACTTTTGATTGCCTTTGTTACACTTCTATAACCTTCTGATATTCTTTTGGAGAGGCAGTTGCTACGTTTCTGGGCATTTGTTATGCTTTTTTAGCCTCATGCTACGTTTTTGAGGATATTTTTTATGCTTATGTGGCCTCTGCTACACTTCTGGGGACGTTGTTACATTTCTGTTGGTAGTTGCTATGCTTTCTGGGTAGTTGTTATGCTTTTGTAACTTGGTGTTACGCTTATGGAAGGAGTGCAGAGTTAGGGTTTTTTGGCTCCCAAGCCATTCAAACAAGTTCAAGGCTTGTGGGAATCATTTCTTGGACCTCTCACAACAATAATTTAACATTTTTATAAGCTCCCATGGTCAAATTATCAAGATTATTATTGATTTTCAAGTTCACTCCATACTTCATTATATCATCACTCTTTCATGTCATTGAAATATTCTAGTGGAATAAACCCTAACCCTCCTATATAACACTGTACTACACCTCCTATATACCTCATACTATCAGCTTCCACCATCCATGTCCTCCCTAATAGCCATTTTCATGAAACCCTAATTTCTAGCAAATTTTGAAAGTGTTAAAATTGAGAATTTCCCGTGTTTCCCTCATTTTACCACCTTCCTCACATCCATTTCACTTGATTTCACTCATAACATTGAGCTAAAATGCAAGCCTATCTCCTTAATTTTTGGTAGAATTTTCCTTATATCCATAACCCTTCATATCACCCTCTAAACTGACCCCGTCACTATACTATGTTTTTCCCAAATTACACTGCACATACTCATCTAATAAACACACTAGGGTTTCATCCTTTCATTGGTAGACAATATGGAGAGTGAGAAGAAGAACTTAAAAGGACGGAAAAGGTCATCATTGCAGGTGTATAGTTTAACCTATCAACAGACCTAGCTTCTTCAATAATAGGTATTCCTTGTCATGGAGAGAAGTGGTTCAAGGGCACAGACTTAGACATTGAAGATTACAAACAATTTCCCAAACCTCATGCTAGAGAGGAACCAGAGTACCTATTCTGTTCCAGAAACCTCTATAACAAATATGATCCTTTTATGATGTTAATAATGAAGTATTTCACATGTGAAGGAAGATCTTATAGGTTGTATAGGTACCATATCAGGTTGTTGATGCATTTACCTCTATCAAAACACTTGATTTTACACATTACTTGTACATGAGTTTGATTAATATGACTGAGAAGGTTTAGAGTAGAAAATGTAATATCCCAAAATAGGAAAAGTAGCAATATAGTACATAAAAATGGAAATATGCATAAATATCAATGGATCAAAACATGAGACAACCATAGAGCCATTCCATTATGATTATTAGCAGATAATGAGTACAATATCTTGAGGAAAATATCACTCAAGGTTGGGCCAACAAGCTTCCCATGAAACAATACATCAAAATGTAAAATACTACTAATACATGAAATGTCGAAATGCTATAACTATGTTGTCTATGAGACAGTAGCAACTGAAAAATAGAAATATATATAGCTTCTGATACAATGCTCCAAAAGTTCCGAGAATAGAGATCTAAGCTCCAAAACATATTTCCAGGAAAACCCACAAAAGGTTTCCGGAAATACCCAATATACAAAAATAGCAGATATGGCCCTAGGGCTGAATAACCACTACAAATGAAATACTGATAGGAGGTGGCTGATATGATATATGATATGGCTGATCCTCCTCAAATAGATCTCCTAAATGAAGGGCTGATCCCCTCACAGGAAATACAACTCCTCCAACTAGGGCAATAAACCCATTGTTGCAGCTGCTCTCTAAAATAACGCAGTCCTTGAGGGAAACTGCATTGTAGCTAATAGTAGCTACTTATATTGATGCTAAATAATTAAATGAAGATCTAATAACTTCCTCACAAGCTTCCTGAATGAAAGGTTGCTACCTCCACTAGAAAACTAGCTCAGAAATTGGGTTTATCAACCCTCCACTGCTGCAACCCTATAACACAACAAAAATCTAGAATAGATTGCCCTGTAGATGAACACTGAAGCCTGGCCAAATTCCAGATAGTGGAAATATAGCTCGAGGTACCTCTCTTGAGTAGGCACTTGAAGTCTCCCGAGGATGAGGGTGGGATTTCCGCTTAGAAACACCCTTGTGCTAAACAGTACTGCAAACTCTTCTAAATAGCAAAAGAATGCATAGACATGTCACACAAAAAATCCAGATCTAAAAAGATCAAAATCAATAATACAAATCCATGTCTTCTAAGGATTCCATCCTATTCCTTTTATGCTTCGTGAGCTTCCTCACCCTAGGTCCCACTCATTAAATAAGTTACTCTCATGCATACACTCCTCATGAATGACTGAATTTTCCTCCATTAATCCTCCACTATCTCCATAACAGCGATGTAGATTTGGTCAACATTGACCTTGTCCACATGCTTTAGCCCCTGTTCACACCTCAAGGTGCTTTATTAAGCTAATACCATGATCCACATTAGCATTATAAGTGGTTTTATTCATACAAAAGAGATTTATGGGTCTCCCTACCCACTTATTCACCTATCTAAGTGACAAAAAAAACCTTAATATTCCAATTAGCTGCAAGCTAATTTTGGAATATTACAATCCTCCCCTCCAAAAATTTTCTTGTCCTCAAGAAACTGCAAGGATACTACAAAATCTCCTCTCATCCTCTTGTAGCCTCCTCATCTAATAGTCTCCACCACCGAACCAAGTGCTCTCCAATCAATATGTCCTCTAATGGCTCCTCCCAAGTGTGCAAGTTAGCCTTTGGTAGATAAACCAAATAGATCTCATCATGAAGATATATGGAGAAAACTATATGTTTTCCATTGGCCTCCTCAAGGCATGATAGATGATAAAGGTTGGGTACCTCAACCCCAATGAGAAACTCCAATCCCCATGGCATCATCCAAACAAAGTGAGGCATCCTTGGTAGCTCATAGAAAAACTTACCAATCCCCTACATATACAATGTATAGGGGCTACATGGATGAAAATGAGAGATAAAATTTCCCAACTCATGTTGTCTCTCTCTCCATTTATGATAACTGTGGAGCTACTAATCTTGGGCTGCAATAATATGGTCCTCAGGGAGTGAAACGTCACCTGCACTATCATGAACCCACTCTTTGGTTCCAGGAACCTCTCTTGCCCAATCAATCCCAAATATAGAGAATATAATGTCATCACCATAATGGCTCCAAAATAAAAATGGACTAAGTGTCATATAACATGCTAGATGGTGACAATAGTCCCTCTAGTGAGACCAGCGTTGTTCTGCTCCTAGTTGACTCAAAACATGATTTGATAAGTGGTCATCCAACCACTTGCTTGCTGCCATAATTTTCTCAAAAGTTTGAAAATAGTAAATGACATTTAGGTGTTAATTGAATGTGAATTAAGAAAAACAAGTCTTGCCCAAAGTCCTCTAAAAAGTGTCCATTCCCATCACTGAATGTAGTCCCAAAAGGACCATGAAATCGAAAGAGAGGCTTGCTCTCTTTTGGAGAAATGTGCTGCAAATGTATGGAAAAGGAATGTACATCCATTGTTAGTTGATCAATAAACATCAAAACACAATCCTTACCATAAATGGTTGGAAAGTTGGTGAAGAGGTCCATAGATGAGCCTTCCCATCTCTCCATCAAAAGGGGAAGTGGCTGTAACAACCTTGCAAGGTGGTTTTTCTTCTCCTTCTTCATAAAACAAGACACATACCTCCTGATATGTTGGTGCACATCTTCTTTGATATCCTCCCAATATAATCCCTCCAGGATGGTGTGATAAGTCTCAATGAAATCTACATGCTTGGGAAAGAGTGCCTCATATGCTACATGTAGAATCTACTCCTTGAGCTTAGAGTCTCTAGTCAAGTAGATCTGATCTTGGAAATAAATGACTCCATAAACCAATCTATATATCCCATCTATCACTTGCCCATCAAGAACCTTACATGTGAAGAGGTTCTTGGAATACTCCACCAATAATTGGGACTCCCAATATGGATCTATACTCCTCAATAATGAAAATGCTGCTGAATTCTGTAATGGAGTACTTGTCACCTCATAACCCCCCTATTTGACATGCTCAATGCCAAAGCCACATTCCAAAGTACTACTATCCCACTTTTGCTGCCTCCTTTGCAACTAATCTTTCCCAGGACAAGACTGAAGTATATGGAGGTCAACCTCCTCTTGGAAGGCCTTGCCCATCCAGAACTTCCATAGTTTGGCCAATGCATGCAAGAGTGTCAATAATCTCTTGTCATACTTATAAATCTCCCTCATGTGTGGAAGCATCATTTGCTTCTCCAAAGCTATGGAGTAGCCCCTTGACACCACACTTGTGCCATCACACACTCCTGAATCACTCTCTTCCGGCACAAGTAGCTGAGTAAAAGATGTCAATACAAACATTAGATTATTACATATCTCTTCCTTGAGCCAGTCAAATTCTCTTTGTGTTGTGCTAGCTTCTCCCAAGGCTCCTTCCTCATCCAGATCCATGGATGATGCATAATTTTGAGATAACTCTTTGATCATCTTCCAGTCAAGGGGTCTCCCTAGTGGAATGCCTCCATGTAATGAGACATAAAGGCCTAAATTAGGTTGCATATGTGAGTGGACTGATTTTTCCTTGCTGTCACTGCGCAAATCAACCTCCTTCTTCTGTGCATAAACCTCCGGAAATGGATGGGTGTGTATCTTCCCAATCACTTGATGCTGGCCATCCTTCTTATCTTCTCCTTCCATCTGCAAGATCTAACAGTCTAAGGTGTCCTTCTCTAATGTAACCAACCCATGCACACCTAATGTCATGTTGGTGTTGTTGGCTCGAGGGGTCCTGACCTAGGTTTGGAGGTTAAGGTTTTCCAAAAAACCCCTACACTACTGGCCCTTTCGGCAGTGACCTACTTGTGCAGGCCAAAGTCTCACCCGAAGCAGTATGGGAGGGTGCTGGAACTAGGTTTCTGCACCCTGAGAGAGAGTAGGTAAGTCAAGCAAGGCTGTATTCCCAGCTTATCAACTTTGTATTTAACATATCTAGTTATAGACTTATATCGCAGAGTTCATATCTACTAACTACCTTCTCATCCACGTGCGTAACACCGATCTATCAGTACAACAAATATAATAGTATTAATCAACAGATCATAGATTCATGTAACAGGAACAAGGATATTATCATAGCTATAAAGCAGATCTATTTGCAGGTTCGCTAATCAGTTATAGTCCACAGTTACCAGGGTTACTATCAGTCATAGGTTAAATCAACATCTTTGCATCAGCAATATCACAAGTAATATCATAAACACACAAAAAATAGATCACATGAATACTATGTATTATAACAAAGACAGATCCGTAGCAACAATGGATAGCCAACCATAGATTCAAGAGTTCGCATCAACAGTAATACATAAACTTAGTTAACGCAGAGATACTCTAACCAGATTTGCATATATTAGCATCCAAAACCTAATACATGTTGGCTCGAGGGGTCCTGACCCAAGTTCAGAGGTTACGGTTTTCCAACAAACCCCTATACTACTGGCCCTTTCAGCAGTGACCTGCTTGCACAGGCCAAAGTCTCACCTGAAGTAGTATGGGAGGGTGCTGGAACCATGTTCTACACCCTGAGAGAGAGCAAGTAATTCAAGCAGGGCTGCGTTCCCAGCTTATCAGCTTTGTATTTAATAGATCTAGTTACAGACTTATATTGCAGAGTTCATATCTACTAACTACCTTTACATCCACGTGCATAACACCAATCTATCAATACAAAAACTATAATTGTAGTAATCAAAAAATCATAGATTCATATAACAGGAACACGGATATTCTCGCAGCTATAAAGCAGATCTATTTGCAGGTTTGCTAATCAGTTATAGTCCATATTTACCAGGGTTACTATAAGTCATAGATTAAATCAGCACCTTCGCATCAACAATATCACAAGTAATATCATAAACGCACAAACAATAGATTATAGGAATACTCAGTATTATAACAAAGACAAATCCAGAGCAACAACGAATAACCAACCATAGATTCATCATTTCGCATCAATAGTAATACATAAACTCAGATAACGCAAAGATACTCTAACCAGATTCACATATATTAGCATCCAAAACCCAATACAATCTAACACAGCATACGCACATAGCCAACAAGGTTCGCACACAGCAGAACTAAGGATCTCCATGCACACAGCCAGCAGGAGTCCTTACCCTAGCAACCCAAATAGATCTAACACTTTGCAACTATCATCAATCTCTATTCTTTCCTACCTATGCATCCAATGGTCCACAAACCATGGTTTGCGAACTCTTGGTCTAACCTTGACCCATTACAATGCATTAGAGGCTTTGACCCACCCTAAAACCCCTGCATTAGACTAATTAAGACCAAAATATACAAAACATATACAAAATTGTAGCTTTTTAGGGGACCCTGTTCCAATAGTCCCTCAACACATTCTTGTGACTCGTCCGGAGTCACTGAGATGGTAGGTTCTCCACCTGTGCCTACAAAAATTTGATCACCTTGGCTAATGGAGGCAGCATGCCTTCACTCTGAGCAGTGTGCGATGTCGACCAACGTTTCTGAAATCGGACCTTCCATCGCGGCAGTGACACTCTCCAGAGTCTGGTTCAACTACTTAACCGCGACATCCACATCTTGTGAAAGCTTGAGGGCTTCAACACCCCAAGGCTTCAGGTGGTCGTTGAGGGCATTCTTCTTTTGCCAAAGTTCATCAATATCAGCTTGGAGGGTGTGACTGGTGTGCAACTGTGTCAAGCATTGATCAGGAACTAAAGTGGGCAAGGTAGCTTCTAACGTCTTGAACTCTTCTTCTTTTTTCCGCAGGCCCTGGTTGATGCTACGTAGGATTGGGTCACGCTGGACCTTGGTCCATAGCTTCATGAACATTTCAAATAATTTGGCACCCTACGCGATTTTCCCTATAATGGTGTTTGTAGCCTCAGTGACCAGCGCAGTGCGCTGCACTCGTACCTCCGGAGGTGTTTCAGGCTGCAACTTAGCCTCGAGGTCGGCAATCTGCTACTTCATTCATGCCTGGATCATCTGAGCTTCCTTGCAGGAGGCCTTCAATTCTACGAACAACCTTTCAACCTTCGCCCGAGGGGTGGCTGTAGCCGAGATCTCTTTGGTAACATCTGCACAAAGTTGATGAATCACGTTTTCAAGCTCTACGTGCTTCGCAGTGGTCTGCAATGTATCTGTCTTCATCTGTAGCACCTGAAGCTCAGCTTGGATTGTGTCAACCGTAGCTTTCTTCTACTCCTGTAAGGCTACCCATCTATCCTTTTTATCCAGAATGACTGCATCCATGATTTGTTCAAGGTCTCCATCAGTCAATGTGACTGTCTCGTCACATGTCGTCTGTTGGGAGAGCTACTTCTTGCGGGGCATTTTGACAGGTATGCTTGTTCGGTTCGTGCCGCGGGGGGAGGCAAGTCCTCCTACATTCATTCCTTCTGTTCCTAGGGCTAGTTGTGAATCTAACTGAGTCTTCGCCTCGACGTCCTTCTCAAAGTTTTGTGTCTGCTGCGCATCCTTTTGTGTGGCCATGGTTATGTCTTGTCTGGTACTCTTGGTCGCACCTCTGGTATCCATGATGATGAAAGAGGGGGTGACTCTTGATGTGTTGGTTCCTTCGACACCCTTCATGCCAATTTTGAAGCTGATATTCCAGGTAGGAGGCTAGAGCGTAATGGCGTTGTTAATTTCTGCATCCGCCACCATATAGGGGAGAAAAGTACAAGATTTTTCCCTATGTGCTTTGATCTGGATGTTGTGCATAGTGATCTAAAATGTTGCAATGTCCTTGTATTTTTCATACATGGTAGGGGAAAACAGTGGTCGGGAGTTAATGGTTGTAGCCAAGCTACTTTGAAATAGGACCCAGAAAACTTGGTTGTCCTCGAGACGTTGTGGGTCCTTAGAATCCCACAAATGTGCATAGCGAGCCCCTTCGCACATGTCTGGGGTAAGTTCAAGAAGGACTGATTCCACAGGGGCTTCCCAGGAAACCAACACTGTGAGGAACAACAACCAGGAATAAAAAAAGGCACAGCCCTGCTCCTGCGACTCACGAACATTAGTCAGAAACTCATCACACAAATACTGGGCCTAGTTAAAACATACCCATTTTCCGCATTGGCCTGCTAATTGAATTACATAGGATGGGATAGACGAGACTGGAAATTTTCTCATAATTTTGCATGCCAACAACATCATGCCTCGTTGCATGCCTTGGTCACTGATAGAATTTATTATAAAAGCCCGAGTATTGGGCTCCACATGGTAGGTCTTGTGCACATACTCAGCCAATTCCGTCTCATACTTTTTACCCACACGCTCTAGAGGGTTGGGGCCATGCATGGGAAGGCCAGTAATTTTGTGCACCAGCATAGCATCAATGGGGATCCTATTTCAGATCCATAGGAAGCCATCATGAATTAGGGCAAGAAAATGTCAGGCTTGTCAGTCTGTCACGTTGTAGTGATCAAAGTGAGGCATCCTTAGCAAGTTCAGGAGCCTAGACTCGGCCAATCCATGAACCCAGTGCTGAGGAACAATTTTGATCCCATTGTCTTCATGAATCATGTCAAGGTATAATTGTGCAGCTTTAGAATAGGGTCACCAATGATAGGGACATCTCCCAAGATCAGTGGCGTCTACAAATAAGTGATCAGGCCATCGAGGTTCTTAGGCGTGCGCATCGAGGTTCTGCATGGCTAGACGAAGGGAGGTAACCAGTTGATTGGTCTGGTAGGCTAGGCCTCCTCCTAAGCAGCTCGCGCCTAGGGTGCTGCCTTCTGGGATGTTACATTTTGCGGGGAAGCACGAGGTGTCCCCTTAACCCATTTCATGGGTTTCGGGGATTTCCCGGAGTCTTCTTATTTTTCCTTGCCCTTCTTTGTGACTGGAGTGGAGAAAACTTCTTCTGCTTTAGAATCAATTTCCACCACTTCCTCAGTGCCCTATTCCAATGAGATGACTAGTTCTGAGGGTTCAGCAGGATTCGTAACCGACATCTTGGCGTGAAGGAAAAACTCAGTATTGCTACTGTCCGAGGGAGCAGGTTGCTAGGACAGGAAAGAGATGCTAGAGGCACATAAATTATTATAGCACAAATTCGTCTAGGACAAATATGCCAAGTACGAGCTATTCAAGCGATAGAGAACCCTTGTCTGCTCTAGCCCACCTAACTTATAGCTTTGGCGATCGCCCAATGGTAGGGTAGACTTCACGTGGAACTTACCATCAAGTAAATGGTAAAAAATCTCCAGAAATCACCTCATTAAATGTCAGCCACCCATACCATCCAACGGTAATTTTTTCTTTTTACCCAACTTGACTGTCCCAACAGCTAGTTTTTGCACCCTGGGTGCGCTCAACATTCCTCTACACTCCCAGCACACCGAATGCAACCTGAGATTATTCCTTTCAAATGTGATTCTACGTCGCTATAGCCCAACCCGTAATATTTTTTGTGCCGTTGTCTTGCCTTCGTAGTGAGCTCTTGCTATGCCTTCATGAGCATCTGCCATGATAGCGTGCCTTTTGTGCTCCAGAATTTCTCTGCACAACACTTCACCGATGGCTAGTTTATATAAAGGACTTGCGATAATGGTAAAATCCGTCGCCCCGGTAACCAACTCCTTCTTTTGTCGTATCGAACATTCTACAAATGTAATGCCTATAGTCAGGAGCTGAATGATATCAGTGAAGTGCGCATCAACGACCCTAATGGCGAACTGCTGCGCATCGGGCAATCCTTCCCTCAAGTTACTGGGTTCCCCGCCTGTCTCAAGTCGGGACCAGTGATCCAACCCAACATTCAGCTTCGTTGGCTTGACCATGATTTCAAAATCATATCCCTGAAACATTAACAACCACCTACAGAGTTTCCTGCCCAACACAGGCTTATTCACCAAGGAATTTAAAGCCAAATGATTTTTAAATATCTTAAAGTGTCCTGCCAACGGATAGTGTCGATACTTCTGTATTGCATGGACCAGGGCCAACCCTTCCTTCTCCGTGGTGGCATAATTATTCTTCGCACTCAAGAGTTCGCGACTAGAAAATGTGACTGGGTGATCAATGTCTCCGGTGCCAGGTCGCGTAAGGATTATTCCCAGGGAAATTCCTAATGCGTCAACATGTACATGACATTCCTTCGCCCCATTGGGATAATTAAGAGTAGGTGCAGATACCATCCCTTCGCGGAGTAGATCAAAGCTCTTCTGGCACTCGTCACCCCAAAAGAATGGAACATCTTTCTTAAGCAGTTTGTCCAAAGGTGTGGTGGTCAGTGTGTATCCAGGAATGAATATTTTGTAGTACCCTGTATGTCCAAGGATCGAACGCAATTATTTTTGATGCTTCGATGCATCCTCAGTCTGTAGTAGAGGTCCTGCAACTGTGCACTCCCCTTCTAACTCAGGAATAGAGACATTGCGCGGATCCTCGTCGCACTCTTTTATACTAGTGGAGTCATCAAAGTGGGGCAGTTCACTTATCTCTGAAGATAGGCAGCAGAATTCCCTTGTAATTTGCAAGCAGAACAATGTAGAGACATCATGCAACCGATTTTGCCAATTTTCCATTTCCTCGTCAAATTCGAAGAAGCATTCGTTATCTCCTTCCCAGCAAAGCCTACCATCGGCCATAGGATTGACCCAGTCTTCATTCCTCATAGTTAACTTATAAATGAGATCCACCTCTTCTTCCTCCCGCACTAACTTTGTATACCTCTTTCCTTCTGCAGGATCTAGCGGTACTATCACTTGTGTTCCTTCACTTTCAAATAGCATGCTCCTCTTTCTTAAGTTGATAATACTACTCATATATATGGCCCAGTCCAATCCTAGGAGTACAGGATAGGGGTCTTCATCTTCTACAATCTGAATGACCTCAAAATCAGCCTGAACTTTGACCCCTACAATGTCTACCATGATGTTTGGTAATCTTCCTAAAGGTATGATCTTTTGTTGATTAGCCATGCGTAGCTGGATAGTGGACCATTCCAACTTAGGTTCTCCCATTCACTGCCAGTTTTTCTTAGGTAGTACGTTTTCATCCGAGCCTAGGTCCAGAATAACCTGATCTATCTCATAGTCACCAATCTGCGTGGTTAACCACATCTCCCTGCCAGTGCGTCTCTTATGCTTATAGACTTTGTGTACATCCTTAATTTCCATGGCTAGGGTTGTCTTTTCTGCGCATCTATCTATCAAAGCTTGGAGGTTTTCTACGACCCTTTGGTTGCACAACAACTTCATACATGCATGCGAGAATGGTTTGACCTCACCATCTGCCTTGAGGTTTGCAGGGGCCTGAGGAGTATGTGCCTCAGCCTTAGCAAGGTCTTGGTGAGCTGCGACAAAGGTTTCTTTTTCTTCTTGTAAGTCCAAACCTTCTTGTTTAATAGTCGCTTTTCAGATGAAAGGCTCCATCTCAGCTTTTTCTGCAACTTCGCCAGTGGCCATGATGTTACGTGTGATAAAATTAACACTTGGCCCTTCATCTCGAGGTTCCGCCTTGACCCGTTGTACCTTCTGCGTAGGTGTCTGCTACTTGTCCTGCATTTTTGCCATCAAAATTGGGCAATCTTCGATCACATGATCCAGCTGTCTACAGTATTTGTAGGATTGTCTTGCAGGTTTTACGCAGTCCCTTGCAAAGTGCCCTATTTCTTTGCAGTTATAGCAAACCAATTGTCCTCTCTCCCTACCTGCGCTTCCACCTTGGCCCCCTCCCCTGCCCCTGGCTAGAGAACCACCTATGCCTAAGGGAGATCTTGGTTATGACGGATCCGCATGTACCCTATATATATTTCCTCGATCTATCATTAGATCATACGTTCAACAATTATGTTCATTACGGCCTACAGATCTGTAGAACCTGCACCATTGTTGCTTGATTTCTGGGACATATGCGGCAAGGCAGGGGCAATGGTTGGTATCGTGTAGCCCAGAAACATGACAATCATCGCACCAAAGAACCGAACTGGGTCCTGCAGTTTCCCTCAGTCGCAATGGACTGGGTCCCCTAGCCTGTATGCAGTCTGTCAGTAGAGGGCAATTATCCTTGGTGTGTCCATTCACCTTGCATTGTATGCACCATATTTCAGGGCTAGCCTCCGTTCTTCACTCCTTTCGCAGATTCTAGATCTCCATATGCATTTCTTCTAGCTAGCCTTGTATCTGCTATACTCCTAACTGGGTATCATCTCTTGGCGCAACTTCCAGATTCATCGCAATTTCCAAGGCCTTTTCTTGTGATTCAATGGCTTGATGTCCCATTGGTACGCACATGTGGGGCAACATGATAGTAATGAACCACTCCGTGTGCTGTTGGTTATCGTACAAAAATCCTCCTTCTCTAATTACCTTCTTTAATCGTTGGTCGGCCTCCCATACAGACTTGAACGGTCCTTTCTTGAAATCCTTCAGATTGTTCACTATCTTCCAGTAGGACTTGGGCTTCTTGAACTACTGCTTTAAGGCATTCTTATTCTCCTCTATGGTAGTGTTCGCATGTTGGTCGATGTATCCCATATACTAGTCCAAAGCCTTTCCCTCAATGGATAGGGATAATTGTGCCCTCTTTACCGCATCGCTGGCTATGTTCTGCACAGTCCATACCGACCTTGCGACGAACTAGAACGGATCCATATCTTCATCGCCCTTGAAGGTGGGTAGCTTCATGTGCGAGGTCATATCATATTCTGGTGGTGGCGGAGGTGAATTCTTACCCCTATGAGGGTTCTATGGTGGTGTAGATGGAGAGTTATGCGCAGCAGAATTTCTTACTAGACTGTAGACAGATCGATCCCCTTCTTTATTGGTTCTGTAGTATTTACCACTACGCATTGTACCCTCACTTTGATCGAAGCTCATTCACTCTATATGAATACACAGGATACTCTTTTCGCACAATAAGATCTTAATCAATAATGGCAGAGTTTTCAGAAACTTACCCCGGAAATCCTTGAAGAATATTCATTCCACCTTGGAGTAGGACACAACTTGATCAATCGCAAATTCTGTCAAAAACCCTCCTATCACACTGTCCACCCAATGATCTACCATATGAGTGATGGTGTTATCAGCCTTTTCTAACTGTTGAATCAACTCTAGGGTCCACTACATGATTCATTCATCCTTCCAACACTTCTGGAACTCTATCAGCCTTGCAAGCCACTCCTGAAGCTTAGTTGCAAATGTCACAAAGAAAATCTTGTAGATCTTTGTGAAAACTTACTTATTATTCCACTTCCTCACTGTCAACCTTGTGCTGCGATTCTCTTTTATCGCAAATTCCTGAATCTATTTTTCGAACCACTCAATTTTTTTCTTCTCAGGTTTCCAATATTCTCTTGGCATTACCCGATCTCTCTCTCAAAATTCTCCCAGTCCCAGCAACGGAACCATTTTTTGGCTTGAGGGGTCCTAACCTAGGTTCAGAGGTTAAGGTTTGCCAACAAACCCCTATACTACTAGCCCTTTCAGCAGTGACCTGCTTGCACAAGCCAAAGTCTCACCTGAAGCAGTATGGGAGGGTGTTGGAACCAGGTTTCCGCACCCTGAGAGAGAGCAGGTATGTCAAGCAGGGTTGCGTTCCCATCTTATCAACTTTGTATTTAACATATCTACTTACAGACTTATATCACAGAGTTAATATCTACTAACTACCTTCGCATCCACGTGCGTAACACCGATCTATCAGTACAAAAACTGTAATTGCAGTAATCAACAGATCATAGATTCATATAACAGGAACAAGGATATTCTCGCAGTTATAAAGCAGATCTATTCACATGTTCGCTAATCAGTTATATTCTGGTGATCATAGATTAAATTAGCACCTTCGCATCAGCAATATCACAAGTAATATCATAAACGCACAAACAATAGATCACATGAATACTCCATATTATAAAAAAGATAGATCCGTAGCAACAACGGATAGCCAACCATAGATTCAATAGTTCACATCAATAAAAATACATAAAATCAGATAACGCAGAGATACTCTAACCAGATTCACATATATTAGCATCCAAAACCCAATACAATCCAACACAACCTATGCATAGAGCCAATAGGGTCCGCACATAATAAGAATGAGGATATCCGCGCACACAGCCAATAGGAGTCCTTACCCTAGCAAGCCAAATAGATCTAACACTTCGCAACTATCATCAATCTCTATTCTTTCCTACCTATGACTTAAAAAAGGTTCATCTATTTATATCGATTTAGCCTATGCATCCAATGGTCCACAAACCATGGTTTGCAGACTCTTGGTCTACCCTTGACCCATTACAATGCATTAGGGGCTTTGACCAACCCCAAAACCTCTGCGTTAGACTAATTAAGACCAAAATATACAAAACATATAAAAAATCGCAGCTTTTTTGGTGACCCTATTCCAATAGGTGTCAAGAGTCTTAATCACAAAGAAGTGATCTATCATGGTGTATTTCCCCAAAACTGTGGTCAATGTCAGAACACACTTCCTCCATTGTTTACTCTCACTACCTATCAATACACAAACATGTTTCTCCTAATCTTCATATGTGAGATCCTTTGGAAATTCTTGCAAAGACACATGAGCTCCTCTAGTTTAAGCAACTGCTTCATCTCCATCTCTAAATGGTGGTGGATCTCCTCCTACTTTTACAATTCTGATATGTCCCTCCAATTCTTCCCTTTCTTCCTCCTCATCATTGGAGAATACCCCATCATCATTAAGAGATCCTTTTTCTTGATATTTTCTTGAAGGAGGAATCTTCATGTCTTCTTCCTGAGAAGAAATTTCTTGCTGAAGAAGGGGCTTTTTCCCTTGGCAAAGCACTTTGCAAATCTTTAACCCCCTCAATAGAATTCTAGAGTAGATTAGGTCTAGTGGCTCCTACCAACTCATGCAAAGGTTCTGATTTCTTGGGTTTGGATAGCTCACCCAAAGAAGTTTCAGAATATTTTTGATCAAATATTTTCACTAACCTCCTAGTGAACTCTACATAAGTAGATACATTTGCATGACTTAATGAAGAAGAACCACAACACCACCAAGCGTAAGCCTTACCTTCAAGGTGCAGCGCTGCTACCTTAATTGCCTCCTTTTCTAAAACTTGATGCAGCTGTAAATATGTGTCTAACTTCCTTACCCAAGCCTTAGTTGTGCACTTGCGTGACCCATCAAAACTAGGCAGAAATAATCTACCCAAAGTGTATTGAATGCACCCTTTTCTTGTATTGTGGTTACTGGGTCTTCTGTTTTGTTTGATTTGGCAAAACCCTTGGAAGTTTAGATGCTCCTTGAATCTCTTAGACTGAGGTTCATATTCTTGGGGATACCAAAAGTCTCATCCTTTGGTGTTTCTCCTTCTTCTTCTTCTCTTTCTAAGAATGTAGGCATGGTACAATGTTGTGGATCTCGTGAGGCTGAATGCTCACACCCATAATGTGAAATATTGGAGCTTCCTTCATGTGAAAACCCTTTTGGATACTTTCTATATCTCTCCATCCTCATCTCTTTGATGTCTCTATTAATACCTTGCATAGCTTGGAGAAGAAGTTTTGAGAACTCCTTTCCCTTCATTTATCTTGATAATGGAGTCTTTCCTTTGCTTCTTCTATAAATATTCTCCTTTCTATGAGAAGCTTCTTCTTCTTCTGATGACATAGATAAAAATTTTCACAAGCTCTACTAAGATTATGCTCTGATACCACTGTAATATCCCAAAATAGGAAAAGCAGAAATATAGTACATAAAAATGGAAATGTGCAGAAATATCAACGGATCAAAACATGAGACAACCATAGAGTCATTCCATTATGATTATTACCATATAATGAGTACAATATCTTGAGTAAAATATCACTCAAGATTGGGCAAACAAGCCTCCCATGAAACAATACATCAAAATGTAAAATACTACTAATACATGAAATGTCAGAATGCTATAATTGCATTGTCTATGAGAGAGTAGCAGCTGAAAAATAGAAATATATATAGCTACTGATACAATTCTCCAAAAGTGTCGGGAATATGGATCTAAGCTCCAAAACATATTTCCAGGACAACCCAAAAAAGGTTTCCGGAAATACCCAATATACAAAAATAGCATATATGGCCCTAGGGCTGAATAACCACTACAACTAAAATATTGATAGGAGGTGGCTGATCTGTTATATGAGATGGCTGATCCTCCTCCAATAGATCTCCTAAATGAGTGGCTAATCCCCTCACAAGAAATAGAACTCCTCCAACTAGGGCAATAAACCCACTATTGCAGCTGCTCTCTAAAATAACGCAATCCTTGAGGGAAACTACAATGTAGCTGATGGTAGCTACTTAGCATGATGCTAAATAATGAAATGAAGCTCTAAGGACTTCCTCACAAGACTCCTAGATGAAAGGCTGCTCCCTCCACTGGAAAAATAGCTCAACAATGGTGTCTATCAACCCTCCACTGCTGCAACCCTACAACACAACACAAATCTGGAATAGACTTCACTATAGATGAAGACTAAAGCTTGGTCAAATTCCAGATAGTGGAAATTTAGCTCAAGATACCTCTCCTGAGTAGGCACTCGAAGTCCCCCGAGGATGAGGGTGGGATTTCCGCTCGGAAACACCCTTGTGCTAAACAACATTGCAGACTTTGCTAAACAACAAAATAATGCATAGACATGTCACATGACAAATCCAGATCTAAAAAGGTCAAAATAAATAAAAAAATCCATGTCTTCTAAGGCTACCATCCTCTTCCTTTTATGCTTGGTGAGATTCCTCACCCTGGGTCCCACTCATTAAAGGAGTTACTCTCATGCATACACTCCTAAATGACTGTGTTGTCCTCTATTAATGCTCCACTATCTCCATAACAACGTTGGTGTTTTGGTCAACATTGACCTTTTCCACATGCTTTAGCCCCTGTTCACACCTCAAGGTGCTTTATTCAGCTAATACCATGATCCAAATTCACATGAGAAGTGGTTTTATTCCTACTAAAGAGATTTATGGGTCTCCCTACCCACTTATTCACCTATCTAAGTGACAAAACAAAACTTTAATATTCCAATTAGCTATCAGCTAATTTTGGAATATTACAGAAAAAAATATCATTACCCAAGTATTTTCAATAATTGTTTGGTCAAAATAATTGTGTTGCATCACCTTTCATCCATCAACATGACTTGGGAAACCTTCATGGAAAGAGTAGCAGGAACACTTACCATAAACCCTCCTGTCATGCATAGTACATCATCACCATGATTATCAGCACAACCAATGGAGATTGGATCTTCTAGCATGTAAACTCAGATTTCAGAGGCTCCTAGGGTTGTTGAGTTTACTCATACCTATGATAAGGGAAAGAGACATTCATTTGCACCCAAATATATCAAAGTGTACTTACACTTGACACCATTGTTGAACAAAGTGAAATGGAGGAGCAACCTCTCATGCATCAAGATGAAACACCTTTGCAACAACATAGTGAACTAGCGCCATTGGAGGTTGAGGTTGAGATCAAACCATCTGAGGAGATAATTAGAGGGAAGGATGAGGAAATAGCAGAGTTGAGGAGGATATTCTGCATTGCTAATTCTCAAATCACTTTCCTACAAGAAGAGAATTTTCAATTAAAGGTGAAGCAGTTGTTACAAAAGCAAACCCAAGCCAAACCTAAAGGAAGATAAAGGTAAATGTAAGTAGGTCATAGATGTTGATCAAATGTAGGACATGGATACTGAAACACAGCTAAGAAGACCAAATACAAGAGGCCTCAAAAGGGCATTGGAACAAGAAAGACAGTCAGCTCATCCACCCGAAGAGTTTACGTTTGATGAGATAATAGCCATGGAGATCAATCAAGACAGAGAAATTTTGCTGGAAAGGGTAAATGAACATTTGGAGATGCTCTTGAAGAGGGCTAGGTGAGACAACAACCTCGAAATACATATGAAAAATCACTATCAAACCAAGAACAAAATTTCACAAATAAGGCTAAAACAACTGAAGAAAAGGCTAAAAGAGACTAAAATGAAGCTTAAAGAGAAGGATAGCTTAGATTTGTTGGCTGAAGCTTCCTTGTTTCTTTATCCCATCACTCACAGGCTTTAATTTTGGATAAATGGCCAAAAAACCACTCATTTTCAATGCTCCCACCACCTTTTAGGAGGCCTTGCTATTCTTCTGGAGTAACCTTGGGAGAATGAATTTTTGGAGGCCTTCATATGGGTCATTTTGAAAAATTCAAGATGTTATGGAAACTAGACCCAGAGGGCTAGTTGACCATTTTTTTAGAATTTGGTTTGGACTTATAAAAGTTCCTCAAAAGTGGCTACAAACTTCTATTATGCTTCTGTAAAATTCTACTATGCTTCTGTCAAAAATGTTACATATCTGCATTGGATTCCTCAGGAAACTTGTCAAGCTCAGAAAATGTCAAAAATTCAAGGTTTTGATGTCCTATGAGTTGGAATTAGAGTAATTTAGTTGGTTTTTTCCTCCTATCACGAGGGAACATGTAATTTAATGTAAGGGACAAACACTCCTAGTTCATAGCTGAATTTTAGGGAATTGTTTCTAACCTCCCTAAAATGTAGGAAATGACTCATCTTGTGTATTTATGATTAATTTTGGATGGGATTTCGACCTGATGAGGTGTCATGATTCATATTTTATATAATTAGACTCTCTTTAGTATTTTTTTGGGTTGGATAATCTTATTTTACAGTGGAGCTATTGTAATAACATTTTGGAATGAAATCGAAGACAAATTTGTAGAATTTGTGTTGAAAATCTTGTGGTATGCATTGGAGAAATTTTTCTTCCTATGTATGTTTGTCTATTCATGCTAAATGATATATTTTCCTCTTTCAAATACATCTTTCTATGTGTTTATATTGTTAGTTTATAAGAATAAATCATGTCTATTCATGATCTATTTTAGACAAGGTTTATATATTATGTCTATTTACTTTTAAATGAATGAATTCACCTCAGTTCTCATTCAAACTATCTATAATTTCTTCCTATACCCAATGACCTATTAAGCATGCTTTCAAACTACCTATCTAGCCTCACACATTCTTTTCAATTTGACCTCGAATTCAGACATGAAAACCCTAGACCTAGCCTTCTCACCGACCTTTCTATCCAACACTTAAAACATCAAACAAAATATTATTTAATGAGATTATATACCTAGCCTAAGATCAATAGATATTCAGTCAATTAATTGAATAAAAAGTGACAATGGGAGATCCCTCTCTGGTCTTGGTAGGGATAGCTACCTACCCTAAAGCCTGGTCTGTGGTTACCTTTCTTCAATCCCATTTTCAACCTTGGGAAGTTGGGGAGAGAGATAACATATTTTGTGTTGTTGTCGAGGAATGATTTCAAAACTTTCCATTGGAATATTTATTTAGTC
This sequence comes from Pinus albicaulis, assembly GCA_034641835.2. Classification (NCBI taxonomy): domain Eukaryota; kingdom Viridiplantae; phylum Streptophyta; class Pinopsida; order Pinales; family Pinaceae; genus Pinus; species Pinus albicaulis. The sequence goes on along the minus strand of CM076577.1, from coordinate 614,430,729 downwards.
CTCTGAAGGTTAGACTTGTAGGTGACAAGCTCTAGCATTTGAAACATGTTGAACTCTTAAATTTGAGCCAGATTCGAAAATTCCTATCTTAAATTGGCTCCTAAAAGACAAACTACGTCAAATCCATACCCAAGTCCCTCACCAATTGTGAATGACCCTGAGAGTCTTTTAAGAAAGAATAAAACCAAGTGTGGGAAGGTCGGAAGGACTATTCCTCCACTTGTCAAATAAAATTCCTCACCTATGATATTTGCTTCATAATATTTGTTCTATAATTCAGAATATGAAATATCTTTGTTTAGGTCTAAGTTTGAAACATTTATTTTAGAAACTATCTTTGATCCCTTTGATTTTGAGACCTTTGCACCATTTTCTGAGTCTTTTTATTTCGAAGCTTATAGTGAAATCTGGTCTAATTTCTACAAAATTAAAGGCTTGGTGGATAAGTTTCAAGAAACTTCAGAAAGAGCTTATTTCCAATATCATCAGCAGGATTTTGCTTAACCACCTGTTATTACACCTTCTCATACTGCTACATCATCATCCCTTCCTTTCATTCCATCATTACCTCTGCAAGTTTTCACTCCATTAGAACCTCCACCACCTCCTCCATTAGTCATGGCCATATTTTCTCTGTTTATCCTACCTCAATAACTCACTGTACTACCTCAGAACTATGGTTGGAGACTTCCTCTTTTTGATGGAACATTAGAGGTTACTACTTCTCAATGAATTTCCAAAGTGATTGACTTCATAGATCTTGAAGAAATTGACAATGACGATGCCAAGATGCACATCTTTTCATATAGTTTCTCAGGAGAGGTTAAGAAATGGTTTCAATCTCTCACAGCTGGTTCACTAAGTACTTAAAAACAACTGATTGACTTGTTTATGGAGAAATGGGGAGAGAAGAAGAATCCATTGCAGATTATAGCTGAGTATAACACCTTGAAAAGGAATCTCGATGAGTCTGTCCAAGACTTTACAGCTAGATTCAATAAAATCTATGATTCAATTCTTGAGAATATTAAGCCTCCTCCAGGCCTTTATTTACTTCATTATCCTGATGGTTTCAATCCTGACATGGCCTATCAACTGAGGGAAATAAACCCATCAAATCTTGAATAAATGTAGAGAAACAAAGTGAGTGTGGAAGTTGTTTAAGTTTGCAACAAGAAACAGTGAAATTGGCATCTAGAAACAACATCCATGATCCTAGTGAAAACTAAGCACCTACACTAGGGTGGGGCCCACACAAGATATTTTTAGGTGAATGCCTATTTATATATGTATTTGTATGTCTATTTATAGATGCATGTATATTTTTATTATCCCTTATTATAGATGGACATTAAAATATAATCTATTCTCAATGTGGACTTGAAAATAGTTAACTGAAGTGGAAAATCAGTTAGCTAAGTGAATTTCAAGTTAAGAGGTTGGTTGGTGGGACATGCAAGTTGAATTTAGCTGTAACATAGTGATTCTAGTTGTAACAGAGTTGGAAGTGCAGTGATGCATGATTTGTGCAAGTTGTAAATCAGTTTAACTCAGTTAAGTGAGTTAAAGTCAGTTGTGCTAGTTGTAACTATAGATACACTTGTGAGAGATCAAGTGAATTAAATATTAATTAATTCACATGTAGTGATCGCACATGCAACTGATTTTTTTACTATTATTAACTGCATGCATGTCAGTTCCAGTGGAGACCCAGTTGAGATCTAGGTGAAAGGGAAGTGTAATTATTAGCTGTGATATTAGCAGGCTACCCAGATGTAGTTATAACACCACATGTTGTCAATGATACTTAGCGCAGTTGAGGAAGGCTGAAATACTTTGTGGTTAAGGATTGCATTCAGCAGGAACTGCATGAGCAAGGTAGGCTATCTGGAGGCAGTAAATTGAGCAAGTGATTTGCCAATTTTTGTATGAAAGTGTGAGACAATTAGCTGATGTACTAAGAGCTCTTGTGAGAAGAGTTTTGTATGTAATTTTTTCATGATTCCCTGTGGAATATACACTATATGACAGAGGGTTTTTGAGAAGTAAGCTTTCCCTGGGAATATCTGGTGTTGTGGTTTTGATATATTCTTCTTTGATTCATGTGAATGGCAATTGTGTTGTTTTTAATTCCGCAAAATATTTGTAGAAGAGATTCAGTATTTAACTTTAGTACACTATTAGATTGGGTGAATCTAGGATATACATTCATGTTGTATAATTTATATAGAAGCTAATTTGATCATCAAAATTCCAAAATCAAGACGGAGAAAAGGGTCATTATCAAAGAGGAAACATCTACTTCATTAAAGGGAAAATTAGACACCTTGATCAAGACCATGGAGAATATGATGGATAAAATGTCCATTGTTGATAGAGAATATGAACCCTCCATTATAAATCCCAATTTCAGTGGTCAAAATCAACAACCTCAGTACAGGATCAAGAAAAGGGAACAGAGGGTTTAGGATCCACAAAGTTGGCAAAAAATTTACACTCCATTTCAGAAGAACTACATTGAAGGCCCTGATGAAGAATATGAAGAAGAAATTTCTGGCAAGGATCATTTATTTGAGGAAAATCAACAGCTTATTTTCCTTACTGAAGAAGATCATTTTTCTGTAGAAATTTGTGCATCGGGTGATCAACAATATGTCTTGTCAAATGATGACATGTTATCATTACAGACACAAGATTACTAGAGAGGATATCATAATTATCTTTCTCAAGTGCAAAGACAGTATGGTTTGAAGCGTAGGAATGTTCTTATAACCTCCAATCAGAAAAAATAGAATGCTCAAGTAGATGCTCATCATAAAGAAACAGCTGCTCCAAAATCAAAGTGAAGATAAAGGAACTATTGTTCCTAATCATGCTAAAGGAAATGAAGCTTCCTCCAGTGGTCAAAGAAAGGATAAATAAGTCCAAGATGGAGGATAGAAGAAGGAGAATTTACACAAAGATCAACCCGAAAGGAAATATGCACCATTGAAAGAGGTAGAAAAACATTATGTTCTTTTTAGTCTTGAAAATGAAATTTCCAAATTGAAAGTCTCCATTCCTCTAACTAAAATTGCCAAGAATGATCAGTACAAAGTTGAAGTAGCTAAGTTTCTTGGATTGGATCGAATGTACTACATGGTCAATGTGAATGATGATTAACCTGAGCTTCTATGTGGTCCTGCTTTTGATGGTGATTTAGAAGATAGTGAGGTCCCTCCATTTTATTTAAGCCTCAAAATCCATGATTTTATCCTCCATAATGGCATGCTTGATTCCAGTGTGTCTCACAACCTCATGCCCAAGGTCATAATGGACATATTAGGATTGGATATCACAAGAACTTATCATGATATTTATTTATTTGATTCAGGGAGGGTAAAATGTCGTGGCCTCATTAAGGACCTAGTGGTGTCATTAGAGAAAATCCCAGCTGAGAACATCCTCATGGATGTTTTTGTGGTTGATATCCCTCCCATATATGGAATGTTGATCTTCTAGTCATGGGGAGCGAAGCTTAGAGGTACCTTACAACTTGACTTTTCATATGTTGCTATTCCCATATTTTGGAAACTCAGCAAACTATATCGGGAAAGTAAAATGAAGTACATGATCAGTAGCCAAGAAAATATAAATAATAATCTCATACATGTTGTCCACACATATTTAAAGTCCTTTATCTTATTCAATGATGAATTTTTAGCATCTTTCGAAGTTTTGATTGAAGAGAAAGTAGAAAATTATGAGTTTTCGAATTCTGTTTTAGAAATGGAAAATGAAAAAATTCATGAAAAGATGCCAAGTTGTTTGGGACCAAGCGCATCATCCCAAAAAAGAGACGAAACAATGAAATAAACATAAAAATTTTGTACAACATAACTCTCTCAAGCAACAAGTAAAGTTTTGTCATCCGATTTGCAGCTTCCTAATGAAGAAAGTAGTCTGTGGACCATGGACTTCGATGGAGCTTTGGGTAAAGAAGGGGTTGGAATTGGAGTGTGGATTCACAACCCTATAAATTAGTTACTAAAAATTCCCCTCAATGTTCAAATTTCCTCTTATAAGCTAGCTTTCGACTTTTCAAACAACGAAGCTCAGTACTAGGCTTTGATTCCCAGTATGAAAATTCTCAAGAAGTTAGGTGCCAAGAAAATTTTTGTGTATGGCGACTCCAAGCTAGTAATAAAACAAGTCAAAGGGGAATACCAGGCCAAGCATCCAAGGATGAGAGCTTACCGAAATGGAGTGTTAGATTTCCTCAATACCTTCACCGAGTATACTTTGTCTTTGATCCCAAGGGACAAAAATGTTATTGTTGATTCTCTTGCTACTTTAGTGAACATGTTTAAAAATCCATTGTATCCTAATAAGAAGTACGAGATAAACATCAAATACCACCCTGTTTTCCCAGATAATGTTTAGTATCGAAAGTTCTTTCAAGATGATAAACAGATCAGCATCTTCTTGCAGACAGAAGAGGAATTTTTTAATTAAAAAATGGATAAGCAGTGCTATGAAGATTACCAAAAATTCCATGCAGCAGAGATGCAAGTGCTTCAGCTGAAAGAAAAATCAATTCCAAGATGTTTAGTACCTTTGGAGGAGATTTTTGATCAAGATGATGTTGCACGCAAACCTACCATGATACCAACAGAAGTGGGAGTGGAAGATCTCAATCTTGGTACTCCGAAAAATACAAAGATGGTCAAAATTTCAAAATCCTTGAGTGCAGAAATGAAAGGTAAATATGTAGTGCTTATGTCTTAGTTTTCTGATGTATTTGCTTGGGAATATTCTGATTTGAAAGTGTATGATAATAGTATAATTCAACATACAATTGGCTTAAATCCAGATCATAAACCTTTCCGCCAGAAGTTAAGGAGAATGAATCCCAAGTTGTTGCCCTCCATTCAAAATGAGGTAAATATATTATTTACTGCTGGTATTATAGTTCCTCTTCGGTTTTCAAATTGGATGTCTAATTTAGTGCCTGTGAGAAAGAAGACAAGAGAGATTTTCTTGTGTATAGATTTCAGAAATTTGAATAAAGTGTCACTGAAAGACAATTACCCACTACCAAAGATGGACCATACTTAGCAAAGGGTAGTTGGATCTTCCAGAATTTCGTTGCTGGACGGATACTCCGTGTATAATCATATTTTAGTCCATTCATATGATTGAGAAAAGACAACCTTTACAACAACATGGAGCACCTTCATGTATGTAAAAATTCCTTTCGGATTGAAGAATGAAGGGGTGACTTTTTAGCGAGCAATTGATATTACTTTCGCCAATGAAAAACATGTCTTTTTGGTCATCTATCTTGATGACATCAACATTTTTTCCAAGACATATGAGCAGCACTTGCAACACATTAGGGGAATTTTCAGGTCTAAAATGAGCCTCCTAAGAAAAATGTACAACAAAAATAAACTTTATAAGAACCCATAGAATTTGAGATGGTGATGTCAACCATGGGGGATGATTCACCATTTTTTAAGTAAAAGGGTAAAAAAATTAAAAATAATAAAAAATAAAAGTAATTTTTCAACTCATATTTTCAACTTATCTCCTAAATTTTTTACTCAAATATTGAGTGGGAGTACTCGTTATATGCAAAATTTAATTCCTCATCCAAGGAGTAGCCATGTTGCATACTTTTGATGGACCCTGCTACATGAAAAATGAGAAATACATGAAAAAATGTGATTGAAATATTTTTTTTCATGTATTTCTCATTTTTCATGTAGGAGGATCCATCAAAATAATGAAACATGGGTAATCCTTGGATGAATAATTAAATTTTGCATCCAACGAGTAGTTCTACTCAAAATTTGGGTAAAACCTTTGGGAGATAAGTTGAAAAAGTAGTTTTTTCTTTTTTCCCTCGAAAATTTGATGATGTAATCAAAAATTATTTTCTTATTTCCACTATTATTTTATAATTTCCTTAGGAGGCCCATTTTAGACCTCAAAATTCCCCTAATGCTTGAAAACAAATTTTTAGAGATGTATAAAGTTTGGCATATCGCTGAACCCAAAGAAGAGCCTTTTCGCTATGGAGGAAGGTAAATTGTTGGGACATATCATATCAAAATATGGAATTAGGATAGATCCTTCAAGGATTGAAGCAATTCACACCTTGGTCTATCATAGGAGAAAAAAGGAAATTCAGTTGTTCAATGGAAAATTTAATTTTTTGAGAAGGTTTTCCCCTAATCTTGCTGAACACTGAAGGCAAATTACTGACATGCTCAAGAAAGATAGTGAAGTAAAATGGTCTGAAGAGGCAAATAATTCATTCAATAAATTTAAATTGGATTTATACCATGCTCCTATTCTTATTGGTCTAGATTATACACTTGATTTTATCATTTTTTCATTTTCCTTGGAGCACACTCTAGTTGGTGTCCTTATGAAAAAGAAAAATCAGAACACGGATCAACCCATCGCCTTCTTCAGTAGAACCATAAGAGACATAAAATTTAAGTAAAACATCATTGAGAATCAAGCCTTGGAGTTATTCAAAGTATTGAAGGACTTCCAAGTCTATATTATCCACTCTCATGTCATTGCATATGTCCCAAACGTTGCTATCAAAGATGTGTTGACACAGAATGATCTCGAAGGGCGACGAGGTAAATGGATCGCTGCTATGTTGGAATATGACTTGGATATCAAGCCTACAAATAGGATCAAGGGACAAGGCTTGGAAACGCTTATGAAAAATTAAAATCTACATGCTTCAGACATTAATTTTATGCTTCCATTATCTGAGGAGCAAGAGGCTGAAACATTACCTGAGGTATTTGAAATTTTTTCTTCATCACCTTGGTATGTTGATATAGTTCATGTTTTGCAACACTTGAGTCCTCCTCCTTGCTTGCCAAGTAGTAAGGCTAGATCTTTGGAATTGAGAGCTCTTAAGTACTGCATGCTTAACATTGTCATGTACTGGAAAGATCTAGGTGGGGTGTTGTTGAATTGTTTGGTTGAAGGAGAAGTTGAAAAAGTGATGACTGGCTTTCATAAAGGTGACTATGGTGGTCATAATTATTGGAAGACTACAGCTAACAAGATCTTGAGGGTGGGTTTCTATTTGCCAATTCTATTTTTTGATGTTTATAAAATGGTCATGTGTTGTCATGAATGTCAAATCTTTTAGGGAAATATGAAGCTCTTGCCTTTTCCCTTAAAACCAATTGAAGTGCAAGCGTCATTCCAACAATGGGGACTTGACTTCATTGGCGAGATTCATCCTCTATCATCATCTCAACATAAATGGATACTCACTGCCACATATTATTTCATTAAATGGATCGAAGTCAACCTCACAAGGCAAGATACTAACATTGTCATTATTCAGTTTTTAAAGAACAATATTATGTCTCGTTTTGGTTGTCCATACAAAATCACTAATGATAGGTCTTTAAGTCCAAGAAAATTATTGAATTTTGTGATAATTATCACATTAAGCTTGATAATTCTGCAAAATACTATCCTCAAGGCAACGAGCTAGCTAAATCATCAAATAAATCTTTAGTGAACACATTCAAGAAGATGTTGCAAGAAAACAAGAGAATTTGGCACAAAAATCTCACCAATGCTCTCTGGGCAGATAGAGTTAGCACAACGAGATCAATCAAAATGTCGCCTTTCCAGCTCGTGTATGGTGTTGACATGGTGTTCCCCACTTCTTTAGTTGTACCAGTGATGAAAATTCTGCAAGAGATTGATAGTGAACCAAATGATATCCAATAAAGAATTAGCCAAATGATCCATCTACAATAGTCAAGAGATGAATTCTTCAGTCATACTTCAATGCTTCATGAGAAAATAAAAAATATTTATGACAAGAAGACCAAATTTGATGATTTTAAGCTTTGATATGTTGTTATTCGTTGGGATACCAGGAATGAAGATAAAGGTAAGCACAGAAAGTTTGATAATATATGGAAAGGTCCTTACAATATCACTGCATTCAGAGGTAATAAAGCATTTTTATTAGACGATCTTAAAGGGAAAGAAGTTCTAGGAGGACCAATCAATGGTAGGTTCCTCAAACATTACCTTACTTTATCATTGAATATGAAGTCCACTTTCATTGTACATATCATTTTAGTTTGATGTCCAAGCAATAAGGAAGTTGTTGTAGAAGTTTGAAGCCTAAGGAGAATGCCATAAAACTTCTACATTCAGTTCATGTTTTCTTTCAAAAAGTTCAAAAAGTTTCAAACAGTTTCCAATTCAGAGTCAAGTAAGTTCTTTTATAGTCAAAGTCATTTCCAGATTTATTTCATCATTTCAAGTTTTTCAAAGTTGTTTCAATTTCCAGTTTTTACTCCATTTCCCAATGGTAAGTATACTTGATATATGGTGTTCTTGACACCTCCTGAAGGAGCTACAATCACCAGATGGAGCCAATGTTAGTGTCAATATGTCAGTGATCAAAACTACTCTTTCAGTTGTTTTCCTATAAGTCATAGGATAAAAAATTTGGTCTTTTCAAACAAGTTTTCAAAATAGATTTTGGTCACTGAAGGAGTCTAGGTCGAATTTTCTGCTCGCTCGTCTCATCCATGCCCATCATCACTTTAAAATTCATCTCAGTCATTATCATTTAAAATTTTTTAGGTCACTCACTCCATATCATCTAGGTCTACTGTCTAGGTGTCATTGTTCTTCCTTTGAAAAAATTCTAATTTTTCATCAAAACAAGGAAAACAATCCTTCATTTCACTCATAAGACTTTAAAATGGAGCTAGCATACTTAGGAGGTAAAGTAAGACAATTTTTATTATTTAAAAATGTTTTTTAATGTCAAAAAATTTTAAAAGGAAAAATTGTCTTATTGTTTCACTAGAGGACAAAAAAGGTCATTTGAAAGCTATAAAAGACAAAAGCAAGATAATACAAAATCATTATTCTCCTTTGTTTGGCGGTAGAGATACTATCTTACCTCATTTTCACTTCTTAGGTGATCAAAGGTTCGAAACCAAGGTGAATAACTATTTCAAGAACACTTTTCTACACTTATGGCTGCCTTTGTTACGCTTTTGTAGCCTGAACCCACACTTTTGGAGAGGTAGTTGCTACGTTTATGAGATTTTTTTACACTTTTGTAGCCTCTTGCTACATTTTTTGGGCTTTTGTTATCTTTTGTGGCCTCCTGATATGCTTTTGGACACGTTGTTACGTTTCTGCTGGTAGTTGCTACACTTTCTAGGCAGTTGTTACACTTATGTAATCTGGTGTTACGCTTCTAGAAGGAGTGCAGAGTTAGGGTTTTTTGGCTCCCAAACCATTAAAACAAGCTCAAGGCTTGTGAGCATCATTCCTAGTACCTCTCACAATATTAATTTAACATCTTTATAACCTCCCATGGTCAAATTATCAAGTTTATTATTGATTTTCATGTTCACTCCATACTTCATTATATCATCACTCTTTCATGTCATTGAAAGATTCTAGTGGAATAAAATATAACCCTCCTATATAACACTATCCTACACCTCCCAGATACCTTATAATATCATCTCCCACCATCCATATACTCCCTAATAGCTATTTTCATGAAACCCTAATTTATAGCTAATTTTGAAAGTGTTAAAATTGGGAATTTCCTGCGTTTCCCTCATTTGACAACCTTTCTCACATCCATTTCACTTTATTTCACTCATAGCATGGAGCTAACATGAAAACATATCTCTTAATTTTTTTGTAGAAGCTTCCTTAGCTCCATAACCCTTCATCTCACCCTCTAAAACTCGCCCATGGGCCTACACTCTGTTTTTCCCAAATTACACTACACATACTAATCTCATCAACACACTAGGGTTTCATCTTTTCACTGGTATACAATATGGAGAGTGAGAAGAATAACTTCAAGGGAGGGTGCCACCTCAGGTTAGAACGCTTCACCATGCATGAAATCAATGCTTCACCCTTGGCCAAAATATGTTTTGAGAGGACTAGATGTTTGAGTTTCTATGAGAAGCTCATGGAGGAAGGATATCATCTTCAACTGAAAAGCTTATTTGCCACAATTTTCGGCGTGGGAAAGATCATTATTGTAGGTGTGTAGTTTAACCTATCAACAGACCTGATTTTTTCAGCAATAGGTGTTCCTTGTCATGGAGAGAAGTGGTTCAAGGGCATGGACTTAGGCATAGAATATTACAAACAATTTCTCAAACCTCATGCTAGAGAGGAACTAGATTACCTCTTCCCTTTCACACAAATCGATAACAAATATGCTCCTTTAATAATGTTAATAATGAAGTATTTCGCATGTGAAGGAAGTTTTCCTAGGTTTTATAGGTACCATATCAGGTTGTTGATGCATTTCACCTCTATGAAAACACTTGATCTGTCACATTACTTGTACAGGAGTTTTATTAAGATGACTTATAAGGTTTAGAGCAGAAAAAAAGATCACTACCCAAGTATTTTTCATCACGGGCTAGTAAAACTCATTGTGTTGCATCACCTTTCATCCATCAACATGACTTGGGAAACCTTTATGAAAAAAGTAGCAACATCGCCTATCACTAGCCCTCCTATCATGCATCACACATCATCACCATCATTGTCAGAACATCCAATGGAGTTTGGAACTTCTAGCATGAAAACATAGATTTTAGATTCTCCTAGGGTTGTTGAGTTTACTCATACCTATGAGAAGGGAAAGAGACATGTATTTGCCCCCAAATCTATCAAAAGTGTACTTACACTTGACACCATTGTTGAACAAAGTGAAATGGAGGAGCAACCTCTCATGAATCAAGGTGAAACACCTTTGCACCAACATAGTGAACCAACACCATTGGAGGTTGAGGTAGTAGAGCATTTTGAGATCAAACTAGTTGAGGAGATCATTAGAGAGAAGGATGAGGAAATCACAGAGTTGAGGAGGATCTTCTCCATTGCTAATTCTCAAACCACTTTCCTATAGCAAGAGAATTTTAAATTAAAGTTGAGTCAGTTGTTACAAAGCAAACCCAAGCCAGACCTAGAGGTAGATAAAGGTAAAGGTAAGTAGGTCATAGATGTTAATCAAATGTAAGACATGGATACTGAAACACAACCAAGAAGGCCAAAGAAAAGAGGCCTCAAAAGGGTGTTGGAGCTATAAATATAATCAGCTCATTCACTTAAACAATTGACCTTTCATGAGCTAATAGCCATGGAGATCAGTCAAGACACAGAAATTTGGTTGTCAAGGGTAAACGAAAATTTTGAGAATCTCTTGAAGAGGGTAAGAGAGACCAAAACCTCCAAAGACACATGGAAAATCACTATCGCACCAAGAACATACTTTCTCAAATAGGGATAAAACAGCTAAAGAAGGCTAAAAGAAACTAAAATGAAGCTTAAAGAGAAGGATAGATTAGATTTGTTGGTTGAAGCTTCCTTACATGTTTATCCCATCACTCACAGGATTCAATTTGAAGAAATGGCCAAAAACCCACTCATTTTCTATGCTCCTCCTACCTTTTTGGAGGCCTTGCTACGATTTTGGAGTAACCTTGGGATAATGAATTCTTCGAGGCATTCCTATAGTTCATTTTGAAAAATTAAAGATGTCTTGGAAGCTAGACAAATAAGGCTAGTTGACTTCTCTTTCAAAATTGGATTTGGACTCCTAAATGTGCCTCAAAAGTGGTTGCAAACTTCTACTATGCTAATGTAAAATTCTGCTACACTTCTATCAGAAATGTTAGATATCTGCATTGGATTCCTCCGAGAACTTGTCAAGCTCAGAAAATGTCACAAATTCGAGGTTTTTCAGTCCTATGAGTTGGGATTAGATAAATTGAGTTGGTTTTTTCCTCCTATCATAAGCGAACATGTAATTTAGTGTAAGGGACACACACTCCTAGTTCATGGATGAATTTTAGGGAATCGTTTCTAACCTCCCTATAATCTAGAAAATGACTCATCTTATGTATTTATGATGCATTTTGGATGGGATTTGGACTTGATGAGGTGTCATGGTTCAGATTTTCTATAATTACACTCTCTTTAGTCTTTTTTTGGGTTGGATAGTGTTATTTTGTAGTGGAGATATTGTAACAACATTTTGGAATGAATCAAAGACAAATTTGCAAAATTTGTGTTGAGAATCTTGTGGTATGCATTGGAAAATTTATTCTTTCTATGTATGTTTATCTATTCATGCTAAATGATATATTTTCCTCTTTCATATACATCTTTCCTTGTGTTTTTCATGTAATTTTATAAGCAAAAATCATGTATGTTGATGCTCTATTTTAGACAAGGTTTACAATTTTTGTCTATTTACTTCTAAATGAATGAATTCCCCTCAGTGCTCATTCAGAATCTCTATCACTTATTCCTATACTAAATGACCAATTAAGCATGCTTTCAAACTACCTATCTAGCTTCACACATTCTCTGTAAATTAGCCTTTAAATTCAGACCTAAAAACCCTATACCTAGCCTTCTCACTGACCTTTCTATCCATCACTTAAAACATTAAAAAGAAATCCTATTTACTGAGCCTATATACATAGCCTAAGGTAAATAGATATTCACTCAATCCATTGAATTCAAAGTGACAACATATAACCCTCTCTAGTCTTGGTAGGGCTAGCTACCTGACCTAAAGCCTCGTATTTGGTTACCTTTCTTCAATCCCATGTTTAGCCTTGGGAAGTTGGGGAGAGTGATAACAATATACATGCATAAGAGTTTGTGTCTATGAAGGGTGGAATTTTTAATAGTTTCATTGTGCTTGAACATGCATGCGTGATCAAATTGTGTTGGTCGATTTATTGTTACATGTATGTCTTATCGACTTGAAAGAGTTGATTTAGTCTCCAAGGATGAAAGGGAGATGTTGACGAATTGTTTCATGAGATGTGAAATTCTTGTTGTTTTGGGAGAAGAATCGTAAGTTGTTGTACATGCTTTTGTTTGACTTAAGAGTCAATGGTTTGAAGACACATGTTTTGTCGACTTGTGTTTGGGTGATGGTTGTGTCCACCAAGATGTAAGAATGCATGGTGATGTTCACAGGATGTCACATTTTTTGTTTGAAGGAGAAAAATGAAGAGGTTGTCAAGTTGTGTTTCTTACATGATGTGTTTTTCAAGTTGATGGTTTTTCTTGTGACAAGATGTCTCAGGATTTTGGAAGGTCCACTCTTGAGCGAGAGGCTCATGATTACCCTTCATTCTCAGATCATGGCATGAGCAACATGTCAATATGGGAGGATGATGAATTCAAGAAGCGGAAAGTGGACAAGATGCCAAATATTTTGCAGCCAAAACAACAGCCATTGTAGACCATTTTATGTGTTGACGCCAAGAAGCGAAAGAGATGGTGAATGCGTTCTTCCAAATGTGGAATTTGGAACCATGGGGGTAAAAAGTGTTAGCGCTGGAATCAACTCTTGGATTTTAACAAGCACCTGACCAGACACATCTTAAGCTCAAGGTATTTTATTATAATCGGATTATGATTTGGAAAGTGGTTGAGATTCTCACACACTAGAAAATAAAAAGGTTTCAAACTGATAAATCACTCACACATATGAGGGTACTAGTATTTGATGTGGTAGCAAGGATTAGTTTGTATTCTAATGGTTAGGAGAATGTGAAAATAACAATAGATATGTATGATAGAATTCCACTATTTAATAAGAAAAGAAGACAAAATATTTCATACCTATAATGTATTAATGAAATAATGATTATTCAAGACTTACAGGAGTCTCATCACACATTTTAAAGATTTATGTCACAAGGAATGCCTATGAATATACTTACATTACATCTTTTATCCAAAAAGCTTGTAAAACAAGACTGATAAAAATAGATAATCATGTATAGCTATATCACAAGACTAAAAAAAACATGAGACATCATATGTAGATCACAATCTGGAAATGAACTATAAGATATGGAAAAAACATAAGGAAATAGAAAATACACATATCAAATAATTCATAAGTCCTCAAGAGTGTATTTGGATATTATAATTTCAAAAATATACAACACAGGATGCAATGAGATGAAAAATTCACCAACCCCTTCCTCATTTCTTTTCATATTATATATACAAAAAGGTGTTCTGTTAAAGTTCCACAAAAAGTGCAAGTTTGTTGTACGAACTTTATTACAATCTTATAAATATAGCGAAGCTTATCTTACAAATAATAGAAAGGTAGTCAGAAATACAATATTTGGTTTACACATGCATGAAGACAAAACATGATAATATGGAAATAAAAATGCTTGATTTGAGGTGGCTGATTGCTCTTCATTTCCTAGAAAAAATTCCTCCTCAAAAAGTGCAACAAATAACTGAAATGGCACCTGGATCTTTATCCACAAAAGTGCAGTAGTAACCAACCGAAAATGACACTTGGAAGATAGTTTCACTGGATGAAAATTGGAAAAAACCATTACCACTAAGGCAACATATACTTTATCACCATTTAGTGTCATTCCTCGAGACCAAAATAAAGAGCTACCATTTTATCTTCTTATATAAATTCTGGAAAAAATAGCTACTTTTTCGGAAAATGTAGCTATTTCTGATAACTCTGTAGATAGGACAAAATAATTATATTATTTAGTTTTGAATTGTTTTAGATATTCAATCATTAAAAATTTAGCACAGAAGCCAACAACCTAAGAGCTTCTGCCTTAGTGACCCTCTTATTTGTTTTTCTCTTTTGTGCTTCCTTTTTCTTCTGAGCATTCTTCTTCCCTGGATCATTTTCTGGACTCTCATATATGTTTATTATCTCATCTCTCAGAGAGGGATTGGCTATGAGATTACTAGCTATCCTGAGTGTATTCTTTAGTCTGGTATGAGGCTCTCAAATATATGGATAAGGAATATCTGAAGGCCTCCTTCTTCCATGGATGACTCTGCTTTGTTTCTCCTCTTAAAACTTTGTTTTAGTAAACCCTGTTTCACTACTCTCTGGTATGAAATTCCTTTGCTCGTTGCATCATAAGTATAGGAGTGGTGGTTTGAACTCTAGATCTTCTAATTGAGTTCCTTTTCTACCTCCTTGATGGTGAACAAGATTAATCAACTTGTGAAGGGGTCAATATAGGTGCAGGGCTTGACTGTTCCTCCTGGGTCTTCTATCTTGAAGGCCTTCCTACTTTTCTCCTTTAATTAACACTGCCAAAACCCTCATTTACTAGGAACTTGTTCCATGTGGTTTTTTTCTTCTTATGATGATAAACCACCAACATTTTGATTAATCCCCCATTATAAATATTATGAAGAGAATAATGTGGGGTTCATTGTATCTTTTGAGACATTGTCAATAGAGATTTGTAGAGGAAGAATGGGAGGTTCATAGGTTTAGAGCCCGAAATATGAGCTAAGAACCTCATATGATACTGATACACTATGGAAAACATGCCTTCACAGGTGATATAACACTACATTGTGGTGATAAATCCTTACCATTCAGGCCTAAAATAATAAATATGGACAGTAGGCGTCCAATCTACATTTTCAAGCTCAAGTTTAAGATATGGATTTAAATCTTCTTTTAACAAAGTTTTTCTTTTATACCAGACTCACCTATAGCTGACAGCTGGGTAGCTCATGCTATGATGGTCTCTGAGATTGTGAAATTCTGAGACCCCATCTAGACCTGCTCTCCATTGAAAGATTCAGCAAATGCCTGAGAAATTGCAACATTTTGTCCTGAGAACTTCTTCAAAAATCGATAAAATCCTGTTGCTTGGAACTGTTCCTTTGAATGATGATCGAAAAAATGTGTATTGGAACATTTTGAATGGTTTACCTTACCAACCTTACCCATTCTGTTAACAGCTAACTCAACTGCTAATGCACACCTGTAAAACTATGAAAAAAAACCAACCATGAAGCCCTAACTATTTTGACAAAGGTAAGAAACTGCTTGCTGGAGGAAAACAAACTGCTTTGTTGAAGCTTTCTCAGGGTAAATGGTAAACATTTATTTACATTCCCTTAACCACGGTGAGGCTAAGTGACACAAAATCAAATGATTTGAATTTTGGTGCCAACTCACTCCACCAAACATTTCACTCCATTGAATAATTAACTAACTGCTACTCATAATTCAACCTTGATATCCTTCACCTTTAATGTGTAGCATTAGATTAACTAGTCTTAGCAAATAGAATAGCCAAACCCCTTTAAATGAACCTCCAATTAGAAATAACCACCTTTCAAAAGGGTAATACCTCTTGTTTTTTCAGACCTTCAATTATTCCAAAGAGCAGTGTATTTTCACCTGAGTGATGCCCTTTCACCCCCTTGTACAAATTCTGAAGAAAATAGATACTTTTTTAAAAAAAGGTAGCTATTTTTGTGTTTCTTATGAAACCAAATTTTTTGAGGGAAATAGCTACTTTTTCAAAAAAGGTAGCAATTTCATGTTATTCCTAAAATAGCAGATGACTCTAACATTTTATCCTTAAAGCCTTGGATAAAAGATATTATTATGAATAAATAATACTTCTCAAACTAAATCCATGGCCTTAACTACTCAAGGTAGTTAAAAACTAATTTAGAAGAATATTCACCCTAATTACACTAAGACACAAAACAAACTATTAGACTCAAAAATTTTGGATTTTGTTAAAAATGATAAAAAAAATTGACACATTTTTAACCCTCTAGAGCCTTCAACCATAGGCTAAGGGACAAGAGAGGATCATAGGCACAAATACAATGGTCACCAGACTTAGAAAAATTGCAGTGCTAATATTGGCTCCTATTGGGGATGAAATCCTCCCTATGAGGCTTCAAGGACCGTAGATTCGGTGCCTTAAACTTTTAGAACTTTAGAATTTTAGAAGCTAATGACAGGAACTGAATTTTCATTGACTAAACTCAATCCTGACTCTATTTACAGACATAAATACCATTGGGAATGGAGTTTTATTGAAACAACACTCTGGATATTTACAATGGAAAGACGGATTGACTTAACAAACAATTTTTTTTTTTGAGAAAATTACCATTGACTAGACCTCCAGTCAATTGATCATCATATAAATGCTTCAACAAAAATGTGTTATTCTCCAGAACTTGAGCAATTTTGAATGGCTCGAACCAAAAGTTGTCAAAATTACCATGCTTTCCATGGTATTTTCTTATTACATCCCAGTGCAATACCAAATCATTTTCTTGAAATACCTATTGGTTTCCCCTTTTGTCAAAAACAAATTTCACTTTGGCTTTATAGTTTTTTTCTTTGTCCATCAGGGATTCTTAGATTTGATGAGCTTCTATAAGTTGCAGCATCCTCCTTTGAATGGGATTTGAATCATCAGCTTCATCCTGTAAAAACTTCATAACATGAAGGGCCAACTATAATGGAATCACAACATCAGTACCATAAACAAGTTGAAAGGGAGAAACTCCAATTGATCTCTTGCTACTCACCCTGTCTGCCCAAAGAGCATGAACTAGCTGAGTATCCCAATTTCTTTTGTTTTCTGGCATCATCTTCTTAATGATTCTTAGTATGATTTTGTTCGATGACTTGGCTAACCCATTACCTTGAGGGTAATAAGGTGTAGAATGAGTCAAATCAATATTATATTTCTGACATAAATTGTTCATCTTGGCAGATTTAAAAGTCATTGCATTGTCAGTCACCAAATTTTGAGGGAAACCAAATGTAGACATAATATTTTCCAATAGAAATTTAATTATTACCGTGTCAGTGGCATTTCTTGTTGGAATGGCCTCAATCCACTCGGTGAAATAGTAAGTGGTTGTAATAATCCACCTGTGTTTTCCTGATGATGGCAGATGAATCTCACCAATGAGTTCTAGCCCTCACTGCTGGAAGGGGGCGTTTGCCGAAATGTGAATGAGAGGTAGTGGGAGCAGCTTCTGCTTACCAGAAAAATTTTGACACTCATTGCAAGCCCTTACTTTAGAAAAAACACGAGAGAAAAGAGTTGGCCAATAATATCCATCTCTTATAATTTTATTTGTGGTAGCTTTCCAGTATAAATGTCCACCACACATTGTTGCATATATCTTTGAAATAACTTTGTGTGACTCAACTTCATATACACATCTCGACAAAACTCCTACAGGTTCCTTCCAATAAATATTATTTTCTATTATGCAATACTTAGCAGCCTTCAGTTTAAAATCCCTTCTCTTTGATTTTTCCATTTCTGGAGGACAACTGAGATTTAATAAAAAGTACACTATATCCTTATACTAGTTGGAATAAAAGGTTTCAGGATAATCAGATATACCTTCTTTATCTGTTTCTTCAACTACCTCCATGTTCATGTTTAGAGCTTTGCAATTTGATTCTGCCATCAAGTGGGCTAAGCCCTATCCATTTATTAGCTTAGTAGGTCTGATTTCAATGTCAAATTCTAGAATATTTGTTAACCATATTCCTCTCTTTCCATCTGTATCTAGCTGCAACAATACATCCTTGACAACAATATTTGCCACAATAGCAATGAATTTTGAATTAAAAACATAAACTCGAAAATAATTTAAATCCTTTACCAATGCATATGCTTGTTTTTCAAGTTGTACTTTAACTCAATATATCTTAATGCACGGCTGAAAAAATAAATAGGTTGTTCCAAGCCTTCTTTGTTCTTTTGAAGTAAAACTGCTGCAATAGTTTCCTCAGAAGCATATGAAAAATTAAGGAAATCCTTCTCAAAATCAGGGGGTATTAACACCGGGGCTTCATTCAAGGAAGATTTGATTGCTATTAAAGATCTTTTTTATTCATCTTTCCCTCCAAACTCCACATATTTATTCAATAAGACATTTATATTTTTAATCAGTTCTGCAAATTTTGCAACAAAACGCCTCAGAAAATTAATTTTACCCAAAAATGACTATAATTCTTTATTATTTTTGGGTAAGCAATGATTTTTATAGCCTCAACTCTCCTTGGGTCAATGCAAATACCATTTTCTGTCACTATGTGCCCCAACAATTTTCCTTCTTGAACAACAAAGAGTGATTTCTTTGGGTTTAAAGACAAACCAAATTTTATGCACTTATTAAACACTTGTTGCAAATGTTTTAAGTGATCCTCATCAGACTTTGAAAATACTGTAATGTCATCCAAGTAAGTGACTACAAATCTGTCCTTTTCCCCTGCAAAGGCAATATCCATTGTCTGCTGAAACATTGCACCTGCATTCATTAAACTGAAAGGAACCTTATTGTGCATAAATGTTCCCTAGGGTGTAATAAAAGATGTTTTATCCCTGTCTTATTTATCAACTAAGATTTTATTGTACCTTGAAAAACCATCTATCATTGACAGCCTCTGTGAGCCCACTACCTTCTGCAAAATATGGTCCATATTGGGTAAAGGATAATTATCCTTTAGCGAACACCAGTTCAAATTGCGACAATAAACGGAAACTATAATTTCACCATTCTTCCTTAGAACCAGGAATATATTAGCTACCCAATTGGAAAATCTTAAAGACATAATTATTTTTTCTTCCCACATCTTTTTTATTTCCTTTTCAATGAGGGTGAGCAACATGGGATTAATATGTCTTATCTTTTGTGCTACATTCTTTGCTTTTGTTTTAAGAGGAATTTTATGTCCCATTATAATTCTGTCATATGTATTCAAATCACTGTAGGACCATGAAAAAATATCTGCATATTGCTTCAATAGCTTGAAATATTTATTTCTAGTTTCTTGAGGAAGAAATTTAGAAACTTTAACATATCTAGGTTGATTTTCTGTACCAATATTGCAGTCAATTGTACTCTCTCCATCTGTCTTACTATCAGGATTTAAAAAGACATCATTATTGTCAAACAGATTCTCTAAAGGAACCAATCCTTTAGGATTGAAGTTGGTTTTCAGATCAATAATGTCTTTCCCAGCTATAGTCTTTTTAAATGGCTTGTTGTTCTGACTTTCAACTGTGTCTTGCTCATTATCAATCTAAATGTCTGAAAATTCCTCTACACATTCTAATAATTTATGATTTTATTTATCATATTCAAATACTTTCCAATATTTGATATTGTCAGGAATGGAAGGTCTGTTTTTTATCTGGACATCATATGTTGCTTTAACATCAAGAGGAACCTTAAAATTACTAGCAGCTATGGCTAGTGAATCTGACATCTCATTCTCTTCTCTGGAAACATAATTCAAATTGACAACTAAAAAATAATGTTCAGTTAAGTCCCACACTTCATTTCTATAATTTTTTAATTTTTAATTTTTCACTTGATAATTATCTCTCACCTATTGTACCACCAATTCCGAATCACCAAAAAAAATCAACTGTTTAGCTCCAAAATCTTTTTTTTTCTTTCATACCCAAAATAATTGCTTCATACTCAGTAGTGTTATTGGTAGTGACAAATTGTAATTTGTATGATAGATTCACTTCTTTTTTAGTAGGATAAATAAGAACTATACCAACCCCTGATCCCTCTCATGATGAGGCTCCATGAAAATATAATTTCTAGATCTGCCATGCTTCTAAATTCTACTCATTTATGACCTGTAAATTCTATTTTTTCCTAATTTTAGGCTGAAAATTGTTTTCATCGACAATAAGGTGTAATATATATTACCCTAACTCCTTTTCTTATGCATATATAGGACAATTTGAGGGATTTTTTTTATCACTTATGATATAAGAAATTTTTGTTTCCATATACAATCTCCCGAATTCTCCTCCAAAGATCAGGATAGTGGCATAGGTCATATCCATTTGAAGGGTAGCTCCCAATTTTTTGGACCAAGATCTCGAAAGAATCATTCCAAGTCTAGATGGTATGTCTGCAAACACTATGTCCATCACTATACTTTTCATGGGAATCTGGGTAAGAGAAATTACCAAATATTTGATTACTCCTAAACACTTGACCCTTTTAGAGTTGAATGTGTAAAGATCATGGCATTTCTTAGTGATTTCCAGTCCTAGTTCATCCATCACTTTCTTAGGAATTATATTGTGAGAAGCCCTAGAATCTAATAGGCAGTTATGCAACAATTTGTTATGAATATTGAGTGAAAGATAAAAAGTTGGAGAATTATCATCATTTTGACCTCGGACATGGCTGCCCAAGTAGATGTTAGGGTTTTCATCCTCTAGATTGACCGCGTCAAGAGCAAGAAATCGATGTAACAAACTTTTAAATGATTCTCTATAGGCTGGATTTTTCAACAAGTCAAGGAACAGAACCATAATCTTGATTTTATTTAATTTTGACTTGAAACTAAAATGGAGAGGAGATAAATCTTTATTTTCTGCAGCAATTTTCATGATTGGGGCAAGTTTAGGTGATGGAGGAGCATCATTAACTTTTTCCTTTTGTTTGGAAGCATGTTTTTCATAATCTTGTTTTTTTTGAGGTTGCTAGACAACCCCTTTAGACCTCAAACTATAATTTCTTGTCTGATTATGAAAATAGATTTATCCTATAATGACCTTCATACTCTTGCAAAGTCAAAAAGTTGACTGTGATGTCTCCCCAACTAGATTTATGTCTTCATCTTCCTCTTATTTTTCTTGCCGATTTTCTTCAGCAAAATTATTCAGTGGAGGATGAACATTTTGATCATCAAGATTTCTTATTGGGTGTTGTAAAATTTGTTGAGGCTGAAAGGGTCTCCTAAAAGGAGCCTGATTTCTAGTTCCTTCATTTTGAATGGGCCTAGCAGCAAGCCTATTTTATAACTCCAGTTTAGTCATTTTGGAAGCAAGATCTTTAATCAAATTGGAATTTTGATCAAGCTTTTCTTCAGATCTGAAAGTTTTATAGGAAGAAGATGGTTTCTCCTCTTTCATTTTTTTCTTATCCTTTGCTCCCTTCCCCTCTTCTATTTTCAGTTTATTTGAGGCCATAAGATTGGACTGCACTCCAATAATATCCTCATGCATGCCTACCAATGTTTGTGGCATCCTAGTCCTCAACCACAATAAAAATTTGGATTCTAAGGCATTGGAAAAATTTATCATAGATGTGGTTTCAGGAGGTTTGACTTCTACAGGAATCTTTTGATATAATTTATTGAATCTCTTTGTAAAGTCTTCCAATGACTCATTAGTATTCTTCTTTAAATCTCCAAACTCTATAAGGTAATAAAAGTAATCCTTACGGTCACCCATTATTTTACAAACACTTCCTCCAAAGCATCTATTCCTATTATTGAATTTGGTGGCAAATTTCTGAACCACTTATGTGCTTCTCCATCCAATCTCTAAACAAAGAGTCTTCACCAGACATATTCATGTTCAATGTTTTGGTTATCAGCATAACTTTAAAAGGAAACTAAGTTTTCTCCAGCAGATACTCCTTCTCCCTCCTCTGTATATTTGGGAAAATATTTTAGATAATCCCCTTGAGGAAGAGGATGCAAAGGTGGAGGGAGAGCAAGTGGTGAATATCTTGCTGCAAATATTTGCTGCATCCTTGTAGGAGGAGGCTTAGCCATGACTTGATGAGGTACAATTAGTGGAAGACTTGATGATGCAGATGTTTGAGTAATAGAAATTGTAGTCTATGGAGTTTATATTTGTTTGGGAATGCCAGAAGATTGATGTTCTTGGGCTATTTCTTCATGTTTTTGAGCTGAAAAAAATTGATTTTCAAAGAGATGAATAGAAAAGGATTTTGTTTCAACCTCTCCAGGAGAATCAAATTCAAATGTAGATTCTTGAAGGATTGGGGCAACTTCAACTTTGTTCTATTGAGCTAAAAAGTCGGAGATATTAAGGTCAAATTCTTAGGAAGATTACCTTCTTCTTGATGAGAAGCGAAGGATCGAGTAGCTGGGTTTTGAAATAGGTGAGAATACTCTTATTGTGGACTAAGAGAGAACTGACATTCAGGATGAGTTTGAATAAATCTTAGAATTTTTTTAATATCTTCTTTAGTTAAAATAGCTCTATCTAGGAAGGGTGCAATCTCCAATAACTGTTCTAATTCCCTTTATGTCAACACAAAGGCTTATGATTCCTGGTTTTCTTCACTGACACCTAAAACCTGTGATTTTTCTTCTTTCACTGGAGTAATAATTATCTTTGATTTACTAAATGATGGCTGAGAGGTACTTTCAGCTGAATTTAAGCTAACATCATCTAATTTATCTTTTATAGAAGCAGCTTCAACTTAAAATATTTCAATAGAATCATTTGAAACTGAAACTTCATTATCTTTTAAGATAGATGGTAGTACCTTTTCTTTTGGAATATACTTTGGATGCACCTTTTTCACTGAATGTAATGTAGCTTCAGCTGATTTATATTTCCCTCTTGCATCCTTTATGATCTTTTTTGGATCATAGACTAGATTCACATGAGGTGATCTCTGATTTCTTCTTGTAGTAGGTGGGCTTGAAACCCCTTGTCCTCACTGTGGAGTCGACAGGTGAAATAGTGACAATCAGAAAAATGACTAGTTTTTATTCACTTTTAAAAAATAGTACTAGGCATTCATGCAAGAAACTCAGGAGAATACTGAGTTCATGATCTTCGTCTCCTGGCAGTCACACCAAAAGATGTTAGCACTGGAATCAACACTTAGATTATAGAAAGCACCTGACTAGACACATCTTAAGCTCAAGGGATTTTATTATAATTGGATTATGATTTGGAAAGTGGTTGAGATTATCACACACTGGAAAATAAAAGGGCTTCAAATTGATAAATCACTCACACATATGAGGGTACTAGTATTTTATGTGGTAGCAAGGATTAGTTTGTATTTTAATGGTTAGGAGTGTTGGCTCCCCGTGATTTGCAATATTGGCAAGAAAAACTCGAGAAGGAACCACATTAGACTGCTTTGGAGTCCAAGGAACTAGTCTTCCTAGACTCAGAGAGGGCTCTCTCTATGTTTGTGATGAAAATGATTTATCTTTATGCTTATGTTTTCTGATTTTAAGCTAGTTATGAAGTTCTAGGATTTTTTGTTTTGTTTGGTTGATTAATTGATTGTGTGATTAATTGATTGAGTGTTTCAGTTGAATAGATAGAATATGAGAAGCATTAATCCATTGGGCTATGGACTCATAAAAGGATTTAATTGATCATCAAATCTGCAAGGTTTTTCATAGGGCAAGATAACTATATCAAGTGGATCTTTTAGATTAGATGAAATATGAAATGACAGTAAGTTGTGAAATCAATAAAACTAAAGGGAAATTAAGAATCCTTTAGCCATACTTCAGCAAGGAAAGCCTTTGAGGTAAATGTTTAAGAAGAACCAAAGGACAGGGAAAACCATAGACTTCTTTGGCCAAACTCTACTAGGTAAACCTTAATACAACAATCCAGCAATCCAAGAGAACAAGACACGCATGAATGCTCTGGTTATTACTTTAAGACAAAGAAAACATTTAAGATAACACTCAATGAAACTAAAGAGAAATTAAGAATTCTTTAATCAAACTTCTAAAGAGACATTCAAAGCAACAGTTTAAGATAAACCAAAGGACGGGGAAAACCATAAAATTCTTTGGTCGGACTCTACTAAGTAAACTTCAAAGAAGGCCTTGAAAATAACATCTCAAGAAAAACAAAAGGACAGGGAAAACCATAAAATTCTTTAGCTGTACTAAAGAGCGGGATGACCCTAAATTCTCTAATCAGACCTTGCAGAAGAAAACATTGATATGAAAGAAGCAGACATAATTAAGGTGCCAAGGCAACATATCTTAATCAAAATTTATGTTCTTTTATCAGATAAATGATGGACAATATGGAAAATAGAAGAGAAACATTGAAAAATAAGCGTAACATCACCATTAACATAGCTCAAGAATCATGTGAACGTGCTTGTATTACTAATGTCCAAAATAGTTACAATATTCCAGTGCAATAATATCTGCAACTCAGAGTCTGATCAAATCCATCTTAGCAGCTCATCAACTAGCTCAGCAAGCAACTAACCAACCAACCAACACTCAAAATGAATAACACATACATTATTTATTTGAGAGGTTGCCCTAACTTAGGGTGACAGATTTGTATTTATTACAAAGTTAATGTAATCTTGACCTTTGAGACCATGCAAGGCCCAAGGCAAAATATATGTGACTAACTCACTGTAATAATAACTTCTAACTTAACTACTGAGCTAACTTTAGGATATATTTGACTTTTAAGGTTTTGTATTAACTTTACAATAACTTTTGAGTAGCTAGGAAATATCTTTGGCTGCTTTATTAGCTATAACTGCTTTTATTGAAGTAAAATGAGGCTGTAGGTGGCAGATATGGTCTGAAGATGTATTTCTGACTGCCTAAGTCATTCTGATATGCCTTCTCTCCTAATTTTCCTTAGATTTGTCTTTAAACATCTGATTTGGTCTTTAACTTGGATTTGTCTCTTTTAATTCCTTTAATATGTGTTGGGTATGTGTTATATTCTTTCCACGACTAGCCCCACACGTTGTACGTTGCGCCGGGCGCAGTAGGGGGGTCATAGGGGGAGCAGAAGCACCCCCTGTTGGGGTCTGGGGCTGCGCCCTAGCGAAATTTTTTTTGGTATGCTGTCCCACTCATAGGCGGACCCACCCATGTTGTGTGCATGAGTTTGCACATGGTTTTGGTGTACGATGGTTTTCGACCCCTGGTATTTTGTAGATCCTATCAAGGGAACTACGGTTATGTTCCAATCCAGGGTTAATGGATTTGGGTTTATGTATGCTTCGGCATGTATATATATGTGTTGTAACACTAAAAGGAATATAATGAAAAATCAAGCTGGTCGTCCCGATTTGGGATCTATTCCCTGAATCTGCGTATTTGTTTTATGCTCTTGCTATTGTTTATTTTTTGTTATAACATTCGTGTGTAGATAATTTATGTTCAGCGTTAAAACCTACATTTGGTATCAGAGTTGTTTCGGCTTCAAGGGGATGCCTTTGCTGCTGAGGGTTTTTTGTTCGGGCCTGAGGTAGACCCTGTTCAGTGGGAGATCTGCGGGATCGATTCTTGCGGTGAAAGAAGATGGCGAGAGGCGAAAAGATAGAGATCGAGAAATTTAATGGTTAGAGTTTTGAGTTGTGGAAGCCCAAGATGTAGGATCTGCTGGTGGATAAAGATCAGTAGATCGCGGTAGATCCAGGTACTAAACCAACGGTAATGTCAGATGAAGACTGGAAGAAACTGGATCGAAAGGCTAAGAGCACAATACGGTTGTGTGTCTTAGATACAATATTGTTGAATGTATCTAGGGAAGCTACGATGAAGAATTTGTGGGAAAAACTTGGGACTTTTTACCAATCTAGGTCTTTGGTGAATAAGTTGTTCCTACGGAAAAATTTGTATAACCTAAGGATGAAGGATGGAGACTCGGTGATAGAGCATCTGAATGCCTTCAATATTGTGGTAAATCAGCTGTCATCTGTTGATATTAAAATCTCAGATGAAGATAAGTGCATCAGTTTGTCGTGTTCTCTATTAGACTCGTGGGACAGTCTGGTTATTGTAATAGGTAGCAATACAACTACCTTTAATTTTGATGACATTGTCTCAGCCTTGTTGTCGGAGGAAATGAGACGGAGAAATATGGAGGGTCAAAATGGAGATGCCTTATCTGTATGAGGAAGGTCCCAAAACAGAAACAAGAATAAGGTTTCGAGTGGGAGATCTAAATCTAGAGGGAGATCTAAATCTCCTGGAAATTTTGTAAAGGTATGCTTGAAATGCGGAAAGGAGGCCTCTGAGGTGCGGATCTAAAGCTCTGTGAAGAGAAGGGATGCGATGGTCTCCTTGAGGCAAAAACCACCTGGGATGAAGGTGGGGATGTGTATTTGGCTTCTTTTTCAAATACACATGTAGATCATGATTCATGGTTGATTGACTCAGGTGCATCCTTTCACTTCACTCCCCATAGGGAGTGGTTCTGCGAGTATGAAAAATATGATGGTGATGTCTTCCTAGGGGATGATAGGAAGGCCAGAATCGTCGGATGTGGAAAGGTCAAGCTGAAGCTGCAAGGTGGAAGGATTAGAACACTTCCCTAAGTGTTCTGTATTCTACTGACCAGCTAAATCTGATTTCTAAGCAGATGGATGATGCGGGTGTAAAAACGGTGTTCGAGAAAAGATGCTTCGAAATGGTTGGGGGAGCAGGTGTAATGCGAAGGTGGGGATTGGAACTGCAACAATGTCCCAAAATTGCTGCTTGTTAAAGATGGGTTTAGCAGTTCTGCTGGTTCTAGTGCAGAACCTTGGAAATCCTACTTGTCTCTGGAGAAAATACCATGCTATGGCATCAAGGCTTGGACATATTGGAGAGAATGGCCTTCGGATACTGCATAGAGATGGTATGGTAGAAGGTATGTCTAATTGTTCTCTGGATTTTGATTTATGTGAACATTGTGTATATGGGAAGCAGAATCGGGTGAGTTTTCCTTCTGGTGCTAAGAGGGCAAACAAGATATTAGAACTTGTGCACAGTGATGTGTTTGGGCCTGTGTCAGTTCCATCACTGGGAAAATCTGTGTACTATGTTTCATTCATAGATGACTTCTCAAGGAATACATGGATATATTTCTTGAGGAAGAAATCTGAAGTCTTTGACAAGTTTAAAGAATTTAAGGCTCTGGTGGAAAACCAGACAGAGAAGAAGATAAAAGCGCTGAGGACGGATAATGGTGGGGAGTTCTGCAAGAAGGAATTTGAAGATTTCTGTAAGAAGTGTGGCATAGCACGGCAGAAGACTACTCCATACACACCTCAGCAAAATGGAGTTGCAGAAAGAATGAACAGAACACTGATGGAAAAGGCAAGAAGCATGCTCAGTGGTACCGGGTTAGGACAAGAATTCTGGGCAGAGGCAGTGGAGACTGCATGTTACTTAGTTAACAGATCACCTTCATGAGCGTTGGAGGATAAGACTCCACATGAGGTATGGACTGGTAAGAAACCCTCTCTTTCACATCTAAGGGTATTTGGATGTGATGCATATGTACATTTTCCAAAGGAGAAAAGGACCAAGTTGGATAATAAATCTGAAAGGTGCATCTTTATTGGGTATAAGGATGGTTTAAAGGGTTACAAGCTTTAGAACCCAGAAACAAGGAAGGTTGTGTATAGCTGAGATGTGGTGTTTAGAGAGGTGAAAGATGTTGTTAAACATGAAATCATACCAAAGGAACCTGAGAAGATAGAGTTTGAGCTAAAGGAGGATGAATCAGACTCTACAACAGAAGAAGATTCGGAAGAGGAAGAGCCACAAACTCCAGCTTTAAGAAGATTAGTTCGGGAAAGAAGGCAACCAGAAAGGTATAGTCCATCTGATTTTTGTTCGGGTTTTGCATTAACTATAACTGATGATGATCCTAGAACTGTCAGGGAGCCAGTAGATTCCGAGGATGGAAAACTCTAGAAGGAGGCCATGGTTGATGAAATGGTATCCTTGCATAAAAATGAGGCATGGGATTTGGTGGAGTTGCCGGCTGGAAGGAAGCCCATCGGGAGAAAATGGGTGTTTAAGAAGAAGATGAATGTATAAGGCAAGGTGGAGAAGTACAAAGCTCGATTGGTAGGAAAAGGTTATTCCCAATTGCTGGGAATTGATTTTGGTGATATTTTTTCTCCGGTTGCCAAAGTTACTTCTATTAGATTACTTTTATATGTTGCTATTGCATTTGATTTTGAGATAGAACAGATGGATGTGAAGACATCATTTCTTCACGGGGATCTATAAGAGGAGATCTACATGAAGCAACCTGAAGGCTTTATGGTGAAGGGTAAGAAAGAACTGGTGTGCAGGTTTAAGAAGTCTCTGTATGGGTTAAAACAGTAACCAAGGATGTGGTATCAGAAATTTGATACCTATATACAGGGACTTGGCTTCACTAGAAGCAAGGAGGATCACTGTGTTTATTTTAAATTAATTGGTGACCGTGTTATTTATTTGGTCTTGTATGTGGATGATATGTTGTTGATTGGAAATGACAAAGAAATTATCCAAGATTTAAAGACCCAACTGTTCTCCAAATTCGACATGAAGGATCTGGGTGCTGCAAACTATATTTTGGGCATGGAAATTAAGAGAGATCGGGCAAAGAGGAAGCTTTGGTTAAACCAGAGGAAGTATGTCGAGACTATATTGCAGAGGTTCAATATGCAGGATAGTAAACCGGTAAATGTTCCTATTCCTGTAGGTGTAAAGCTGTCTGCTGAACAGTGTCCCAAGACACGAGAATAAGAGGAGTATATGTCCCGTGTTCCATATGCAAGTGCAGTGGGTAGCCTGATGTATGCAATGGTCTGTACTAGACCAGACATTGCACATGCAGTGGGAGTATTGAGCAGGTTTATGTCAAACCCAGGGAAGGAGCATTGGACAGCAATGAAGCGGGTTTTCAGATATTTACGTGGCACTAGTGATTATGGCTTGTGCTACCAGGGAAGACCAGGATTGGAAAGAATGTTGGACATTCGTGGTTTTGTTGATGCAGACTGGGCTGGAGATCTGGACCAAAGAAGATCTACAAGTGGGTATGTGTTTAGCCTATTTGGAGGTGCAGTCGGTTGGATGAGTAAAAGACAGTCTGTAGTGGCTCTTTCAACTACAGAGGCAGAATACATAGCAGCCACTCATGCAAGCAAGGAAGCAGTTTGGTTGCAGAGGTTGTGTTCAAGTATGGGGTTGGTACAACAAGCTATAAGGATAGACTGTGATAGCCAAAGTGCAATTTTCTTGGCTAAGAACCCTGCTTATCATTCCAAGACAAAGCACATTGATGTTCAATATCACTTTGTTAGAGATATGGTTGAGGCTAAAAGGGTGTTGCTGGTAAAGGTGGACACTTTGAAGAATGTTGCAGATGCATTGACGAAGTCTGTGAGCACTTAGAAGTTCTCTTGGTGTAGAAAAACAATGGGTGTTGAAGAATTGGCCAAATGACTAAATTGGGTATATGTTATATTCTTTCTGGCCACTATACATTGCGCGGGGAAATTGTGAAAAGAATACGGGGGGGGAGAAATGATTTTTGGTATGGGGTCCCTCTTAAGTAGGACCTATGTTGTGTGCATGATTTTGCACATGGTTTTACAGAATATGATGGTTTGACCCCTAGTATTTTGTAGATCCGGTCAAGGAACTACGATTATGTTCTAAATCTGGGGTTAATGGATTGGGATTCACTCATGCTTCGAATGTATATATATTGTGTTGTAACACTAAGGAATATAATGAAACTTATCCTCAAGTTGAGTCGTCAGATTTGGGATCCAGGGGAAAATCTTTGTGTTTATCTGTTTTATGTTTTATGCTCTCGCTATTGTTTATTTTCTGTTATAAGATTCGTGTGTAGATAATTTCTGTTCAGGGTTAAAACCTACAATATGCTTTATGTATTTAATTATTTTGATCTGCTTTCTTTCTTCATCCTATCCTTTATCATTAACCTTCGACTGATATTTCATCATTTGTATTCATCCCTGCCTTTTGATTTTACCTTGATCTTTTTGTGTTTTGCCTTTAATTCTGTCTTCTAATCTTGCTTTCAACCTTTAACCTTTTTATTAACCTCTTAACCTCTTTTTTCTGCCCTTCTGACTGTGTTTCTTTGTTTGGTTTTATCTCTACCTACCACTGTTATAAACTTCTTTGTTTTCTTTATCCTATGTTATGGAGAACTCTTACTATTGTTGGAGTGCTTGAATAACCATCAATGGTCATGATCCATTGATGTTTATGCTTTAGTCTGGTGCTCCTGGTCCCTTTGATGGAACAAAAACTTGTTCGATCGTCACCGAGAGAGTTTTTTTGAACGTTTTTAGGACCTTAGAAATGCAATATGCATTTTTACCTCGATTACCTACACTATAAAAATAATTGTTAATTAAAATCCTGTTCTGTTGGTTTCCGCATTTTTTTGGGCTTATCGGGTCTTTAGCATAGTGACAAGGGTTGACACAAAGGATTGGGGCTCGAACACATTTGAACGGGGGTTAATGGGTTCGAGTTATGGTGGCAGATGGTGAATGCTTTTATCGCATGGGATGGAGGTGGTAAATGGTATTGTACGGGGGTGTGCGATGCCATAGGATGAGCACTGTATGGCAGATGATATGGCAATAATACCACCCATTTCGCAAGGTTGAGGGTTTGTTAACCCTCGCGCAATTGTATGTGTGATATGGTATGTGGGCTGCTGGATCGGGAGGGGTGAGATCAACAGTGATCGGGGTTAGATGTAGCGGTGAGTAAGTCAACAAGTTCATTGCGGGGGTATACATGGCAGGGTATTTAAAATAGCATGGGGTTTGGGTTTAAAACATGACTGGGGTGCTTATCAAGCGGGTCCAAGGGTTAAATAATAAGCGGCGAGGTTTATTTATATGCGGGGTCTTTGTAATGTGAGGCTTTTATAAAGTGGGGCCCGGGGTAAGAATATAAGTGGGGATGCTTAAAAATAAAGGTGGAGGGCAGAGTTATATGAGCGGATGGTAAGATTTTTAGAGCGGGGGATAAAAAACATATAGGGGTCGGGTTTTTAATTAGCATAGGGCTTAACTAAAAGAAATGGGTCCCAAATGAAAAACCTTTAGTCTTAAAACAATGTAAAAAGGGATTTTTTATAGTTTTTTGAGGAAATAAGGGAAATGAATGAAAGAGAGGTTTTTAACGAGGAAAATGGGGCTTTAGCCAGGGGACAAGGATAAAAAACATGGAAAAAGGTAGAAATGAGGGTTTTTAGGATCAAACATGGAATTTTTAGAACTGGAGGGTATTTTGACAGAGGCAAAATGAGAGATAGTGGATTAGGAAAAATAAAGATAATTAAGGTAGTGAGATTTCTAAAAATAGCTAATAGTCAAAGAATGTTATTTTCAGTAGATTGTAGAAAATCCATAGTCACCTAGTGATACTGTAGAATACAGGAGGACAACAAGGAGAATGTGAAAAGAACATTAGGTCTATATGATAGAAGTCCATTGTTTAAGAAGAAAAGAAGACATAATATTTTAGACCTATAATGTATTGATGAAATAATTCCTATTCAAGACTTACAAGAGTCTCATCACACATTTTAAAGATTTATGTCACAAGGAATGCTTATGAATAGACTTACAAAACATCTTTTAGCCAGAAATCTTGTAAAACAAGACTGATAAAAATAGATAATGATGTAAAACTATATCACAAGACTAACAAAAGCAAGAGACAACATATGTATATCACAATCTGGAAAAGAACTGTAAGATATGGAAAAAACATAAGGAAATAGACAATACAAACATCAAATAATTCATAAGTCCTCAAGAGTGTTTTTGGATATTATAAGTTCAAAAATATACAACAAAGGATGTAATGAGATGAACAACTCACCAACCCCTTCCTCATTTCTTTTCATAGTATATACACAAAAAGGTGTTATGTTAAAGCTCCACAAAAAGTGCAAGTCTCTTGTAGTAACTTTATGACATTCTTCTAAATACAGTAAAGCTTATCTTAAAAATAACACAAGGGAGTATGAAATAGAATATTTGGTTTACACATGCATGAAGAAAAACCATGAGAATATAGAATCCAAAATCGCTAAGCTAAGGTGGTTGATTGCTCCTCGTTTCTTGGAAAAACTTCCTCCTCAAAAAGTGCAACATCTAACTGAAAATCACACTTGGATCTTTATCCACAAAAGTGTAGCAGTAACCAATTGAAAATGACACCAGGAAGATAGTTTCACTGGATGACACTTGGAAAAAACCATTACCACTAAGGCATCATATACTTTATCACCATTTAGTGTCATTCCTCAAGACCAAAATAAAGAGCTTCCTTTTTATCTTCTTATATAAATTTTGGAGAAAATAGATACTTTTTTGGAAAAGGTAGCTATTTTTGATAACTCTGTATATAGGCCAAAAAAAATGATATTCTTCAGTTTTGAATTGTTTTAGATATTCAATCATTATAAATCTAGCACAGAAACCAGCAACCTAAGAGCTTTTGCCTTAGTGACCCTCTTATTTGGTTTTCTCTTTTGTGCTTCCTTTTTCTTATGAGCCTTCTTCTTCCCTAGATCATTTTTTGGACTCTCATCTATGTTTATTATCTCATCTCTGAGAGTGGGATTGGCTATGAGCTTACTAGCTAGCCTGAGCTTATTCTTTGGTCCGGTATGAGGCCATTGAATATATGGATTAGGAATATATGAAGGCCTCCTTCTTCCATGGATGACTCTACTTTGTTGCTCCTCTTAAAACTTTGTTTCACTACTCTCTTCCTAAAATGATGAGTATGAGTGGATTGTTACTTTCTTCTTTCCTTTAACCAATGAACTCAGAGATGAATAAAGTCAGGCTATATTTGGTTCTTCTATTGTAGTCTCTGAAACTTGACTCTTTCTCTTAGCTGATGATTTGGAAGAGGAGTAAACCTGCACTAGTGTTGGTTCCTCTGCTGCTGGAGTCATATTGACTTCTTTATTCTCCTGTCTAGTCTCTAGACTAGGGCTTGGTGCTAATGTTTCAGGGGTGACTTCCACTGAAGATCCTTCTGAAAGAGTGATTCTTCTTCTATGTTTATTCCTTGAAGAGGAAGTTACCTCTTCCTTGCCTTTAGAAATATCATTCTTGTTAGTAAAGTGGCCTTTTGTTTAAGCTTGCTTACATGTTCTTGCCTGAAATACTCCAAGGTTTGTTTTTCCTTAAGTAACTATAAACTTCCTTTTCTGGTTGCATCATAGGTATAGGAGTGGTGGTTTGAACTCTAGCTCTTCTAGTTGGGTTCCTTGTCTACCTACTTGATGGTGAAGAAGATTGATCACCTTGTGAAGGGGTCAGTATAGGTGTAGGGCTTGATTGTTCCTCTTGGGTCTTCTGTCTTGAAGGCCTTCCTACCTTTCTCCTTGAATTAACACTGTTGAAACCCTCATTTTCTAGGAACTTGTTCCATGTGGTTTTGTTCTTCTTCTAATGATAAACCACCATCACTTTGATTAACCCCCTATGATAAATATTATGAAGAAAATAATTTGTTGTTCGTTGTATCTTTTGAGACATTGTCAACAAAGATTTGTAGAGGAAGAATGGGAGGTTCATAGGTTTAGAGCCTGAAATATGAGCTCAAAAGCTCATCTCATACTAACGCATTGTGGAAAACCTGCCTTCACAAGTGATATAGCACTGCAATGTGGTGATAAATCCTTGCCATTCAGGCCTAAAATAATAAATATGGATAGTAGGCATCCAATCTACATTTTCATGCTCAGGTTTAAGATATGGATTTAAATATTCTTTTAACAATGTTTTTACTTTATACCATGACTCACATGTAGCTGACAGTTGGGTAGCTCATTCTATGATGGTCTCTGAGATTCTAAAAGTTTGAGACCCTAGCTTGACCTAATCTCCACTAAAAGACTCAACAAATGCATGAGCAACTGCAACGTTTTCTCCTAAGAACTTATTCAAAAACTGATACCATCTTGTTGCTTGGAATTGTGCCTTTGCACAGTGATCGACAAAATGTGTATTGGCAGGTTTTGAATGGTTATCTTACCACCCTTGCCCATTCCATTAATAGCTAACTCAACTGCTAATGCACACCTATAAAATTATGAACAACAACCAGCCACGAAGCCCTAATTGTTTGCACAAAGGTAACAAAATACTTGCTTCAGGAAAAACAAATGCTTCGTTGTAGATTTCTCAGGCTAAATGGGAAACAATGATTTGCATGCCCTTAATCACGGTGAGGTTAATTGACTTTAAAACAAATGAAAAATTTAGAGAGATCTGTTCGATTGCACAAAGATGCAAATTTTGGTGACAAGGATGTTGACTAGGCATTCATACAACCCAGTCAGCAAAAAGAATATTCAAAGGAATATTTCTTGTAATATTCCCTGAATATTCCACCCTGGTCGACCAGTGAGCTGCTGCCAGGTGTCATTACCGGATTGGTTACATATGTGTTGCAATTTTATTGGTTTGCGTTGGACCAATGGTGTGCTGACACATGACTAGCCCAGAGGCTCCCACATGCTCCTCCAAAGGTCGAATTCATATTTGTATGGTCGACCAAAATTTTATATGATGGATGGGTGGAGGTCAGGTTCGACCCTATGACCACCCCCACACAAACACAACGTTCTACTGCATCACCTATGCCTTGGATCTTAATTACTATGGGTTTTGACATGTATTTAAGTTTGAATAAGGTTTGCGGAGGGGGTAAGAGGTTCCAGCCTCGAAGGGCCATCCCCCCATTTCATAGGATCATTGCGCGATGATCGTGGTAGAGTGATCCAACTAAGTGCGGAGTCAATGTTCTTAATTAAGCACTAAACCACATTTAATATGTGCTTATCCAAAGTAATGCAGATTATGCTAATTGTGCCATTAGCATGCTTAAGCTCCATTAACTGTGATTAACCTCTATTTAACATGTGCTTATCCAAGAGGATTAGTTTGGCAGAGTCTGCCAAATTTGGCGGGACCTCCAGTTTTGTCGAGGTAAACTGGAGTTACTCCAATTTTGGAGGGGTTTCCTAGGCCAAAATTAAGGAAACCATAACTAGAGAAATATTCGACAAAATTGGGCTCAGAGAGTGTCTATCCTAACATATTTGGATGCTTTGAGAAGTTTGGTGTAGGTTTCAGAGGCATATGAGCACTTCTGGGAGTGATTTTCCCCATTTGAAGATTAGATATGCACATGGCCAATAAGAGAGGAGGCCATGTCTACTTCACTTAAAAACTATTTGAAGAGCCAGAAGAGGCTACTAAGGGGTTTTTGGGTCTTCTAAATCCATTGGAGCAGGTTTTGAGTCTATTGGAGCACTGTAGGTGCATGTAATCAGAGAATTGACCATTAATACAATGAGGGCTGAGCCATTGAAGCAGGTCCAAGGAGATGTAGCCCGGAGGGGTGAACTCCTTTACCAACTATGTGTAATGTGTTTGTTGTGTATTCTATTATCTATAATTTACTTGTTGTTTTGTGTTTTTAAAGCTAATTTGCATCATAAATTCCTCGTACAGGATAAAAAAAATTGAAACATAAACCCTCTCATAACTTGTTATTTGAGATGATCCTTAAGCACACTCTTATTTTATACCGATGAGGAAGCTAGCACAACAAAACTAGTTTGTCCATATTCATATCATTGCTTGTGGACCCCTTAATGGTAATTGTAGCTTTTGTGGGAGTCTGGGGCCTACCTTGTCTTACTCTAGTGTTTTTCCTTGTTTTAAAGTATAGAGGGGTTTGTTTGGGCCATTTCTTCTTGGATTTCACACGATTTCACAAGGTAGATAAAGTGGCAGCCACCTTATCTTCAGTGTTCCCTCGTAACCGACTAGTCTATTGGGGGGGTATCTCAGTTTCCATTGGTACAGTGGCCCATATAGGACTTATGGCCTCCTATTATAACTTATCTTCCTCTTCTTCCTTATCATTTTTTTCCATTTATGTTTTTTACTCTTCTTATTTTTCTTCATATGTTTCCATTTTTGTTGTCCTCTCCTTATCTTCTTCTTCCTTTGATCTGGTGTCTCTACCCGCAATGCTAGATTCAGGGGTTTCCCCATGAGTAATGCTATGATTTCTTATGAGTGCCTCACTATCCATATCTTTGTACTTGGACCATGGGACAAAAATTCTTAAGTGGTTTAGGGCATCTTCCACTATCATCTTAATAAGTCCATGATGAGATAAGTGTTTATGTTTACCTTCTATTACTTTTTCACTGATTTCCCTATTGAAATGAAGGAGGAAGTAAGGTATCTGAGCTCATGCAATAGCCTAAAATGATAGCCATGTACTACACTTAATATGCCTTCACAGGAGATGTATCTTAATATGTTAAAGGCTACCTCATCCCATGGGTAAGGAAAAATTTCTCTCCTAACCCTATTTTTGTCTTCCACGGGTCTCTCCCTGGACCTAAATAAATTCTTATTTTCATTGGCACTGGTGACTCTATCTTCCCTGTTCCATTTGATGACTAGTGGCAACATGGTTACTCTACTGATCACTTTAGGATTCATGGTAATGGATAAATCTCTTATTACAGTTGTGGCATTGACATCTGGTTGGGAATTCAAAGCCATAACAAGCTCAACGGACACTTCATCATCATATCCTTTTAATAATTCAAATAAGAATAACAATTGATTTCTTCTAAATATGTATGTTACAGGAGGGTGAAAATGAATCATTCTAGTGTCTGTAGGTGCTCTCCTGTTGAACCCACCCCCCATATTTTTTTATTTAATTTGACTAGGTGTAGGGAATGCATTTTTTTGATGGCCTTAGTGTTGAATTCAATGGTAGCAGAGGGTCAAAAAAGAAATTATTATCACTCCAACTGTATATATAGACCCTCCAATTCCATATTTTTATGACTATTGACTGCAAATGTTTAATAGAAACTATGTGAATTTATGATGGATAGGTGAAGTGATGGAAACTTACTTCTTAATCTAATGCTCTGAGCCGAAAATGTTGTGAAACCAGCTCCAAAAATAGAAGAAAAGAGATATCAACAACTTAGAAATAAGCCACTTCGAGGGGGCAACCTCCAATACATTACATGAATGAACAATTCTTGGATGATACAAATGACAAACCTCCTTTCTATATATAGGAGTCCATGGGGCCACAATGTAATCCTAGCCGACCTAACAATAATAATGTAAGGGCACAATAATAACAATATGGGGGTTACAGGGGTACAACAATAACAATAAGGGGGGCTACACTAACATAATAAAGGACTACACTATTAATATAGGGACTTAACATGCCCCTCTCCTTCAAACAAGTGTTGTCCTCAACGCTTGATTATTTCTTGATGCTTTTGTATAAAATTCTCATCCTCCCATGTGGAATCTTCTACAGGAAATTTATTCCACTTGCTAAGATAATTTGAAATTGATTGTACTTGTAGAGTTCTTGTTTCTGTGACTGCTTCAGATCTTTTGATGTGATGTTGATCTTCATGTTGTTTCATTAGATTCTGCACCAAAGTTAGGTTATCCTTTGAGAGTTGGAGAACTTGTTGTTGATGCTCAATGTGATCTTCCAGTAATTTATCATCCATATTAGCTATTATTTGATCCTTCAAACCATCCAAAATAGCCTTCATTTCTGCTTTTAAACCATCTATGTCATCTTCGGTTGCTCTTCGTAAGATCAAAATTTGTTCCACTTGGTATCGTAATTTTGATATCTCATACTGCAATTCTTTCTCTTCATGCATCATAGTATAGCTTTTTTAGGGCTTAATGGGTATGGAATTATTTTTTGGAGGCATTATAGAACCCAATACTAATAAAAATTCTAAAATATGCCCTTGGAATCACTTCAAACTGCTTTTTCAAACAAACGTTATGCAATTTTAAAAACCAAATACACACCTTCTTCTTGCTTTTGAGGAGCTCAATATTGAAACTGAATTAAATATGTGATGATCTTCAATATCTGAAATTTGGCACTGAGGTATCCCTTTGAGTTCTCTTTCAAATTCCACGGGTCTGACCTGATTTGGATTCTTGAAGACAAAGTTGTGCCCAATCTCCTACGATGACCTAATTATGGACTGGTTCAATAGAGTGAACTTGTACGACTTGCCATGTGTCACTGTTTCCTTCTTCGGCTCTAAAATTGATAGACATGAAACTAAATTCCATGTGATTCCAGCCAATTTTTACATAATTCCAATCCAATGCTTAGAGAGAAAGTTATGAATATTTTCCCATGATCACCTCTTTGAGATAAAATTCGGGATCCTGAAAATGACCTAACTTCTACACATCATATCTCCGAAAATATTGAGAACCAAGATCTGCAATTTTGCAACGATGTTCTACAGGATTTTAACTTCACACTCTACAAATTTCAGCTTCTGAACCTTCGTAGAAACAAAGTTATAGTGAAAATTATGCGATGAACTTTTTAAGTGAAATTCAAGAGCCTGTGAAAAGGCCTAACTTCCACAGATCATATCTCCGAAAATATTGTGAACCAAGCTCTAAAATTTTGCGACGATGTTCCTCAGGATTTCGGCTTCGCACTCTAAAAATTTCAGCTTCTGAAACATCGTAGAAAAAACATTATAGCGACCATGCCACGATGACCTTTTTGGAGCAGCGAAAGCCTAGAATGCAAAGCTCTGATACCAAATGTTGTAAAAACAGCTCCAAAAATAAAATAAAAGAGATATCAACGCCTTATAAATAAGCCACTTCGAGGGGGAAACCTCCAATACATTACATGATTGAACAATTCTTGGATGATACAAATGACAAAACCTCCTTTCTATATATAGGAGTCCATGGGGACACAATGTAATCCTAGCCGACCTAACAATAATAATGTAAGGGCACAATAATAACAATATGGGGGTTACAGGGGTACAACAATAACAATAAGGGGGAATACACTAACATAATAAAGGACTACACTATTAATATAGGGACTTAATAGAAAAAGGTAGTTTCTTGAACCAATTGGGTCTCTAGTTACACACATATATTCCCCCTTTCCTTCTGTAGCACCCCTTGTCTCCTCCAATAGTAGTTACAGGACTTCCTGTAGCAGCAGAGGGTCAAGGTTCAAAGCTCCTCGGTGGCTTGCAAGATTTTTCCTCTCTAAAATCGATCTTGGAATGTCCAAATGTGTGAGGGGAAGTGCATTCAAGTACCTCTTAAGCTATTTCGAGTTGGCTTGGAGCAGTGTGTTGAACTATCCCTTGCATGAGTTTTCCTCATTTGGACTGTTGGTCCCCCTCAAATATATCATTATATTCTCCCTCTTAATCAACACCCACTCTTCGTTATCATACTTTAACTGATTTTACAACTACATGTTACATAAGGACTCCACCATTCACTTTTTGTTGAACTAGCTGAGGGAGGCCAAGTTAACTCGCCACCTTCAACCTATTAAAATTTCCCCTCTTTGACATTCACTCATTTAGTCACCTATGCATAAGGAGAGGGTGAGAGAGTGCCATACTTGAGCCTTACCACCTTATCGAGTTGTTGTAGGATGATGCATGATGGAGTTGGAGTTGGAGTGGCATCAACTCAGTTTGTATTGTTGCTTGATTTTTTGTTGTGTGTCTTCACTCTTTTTTAGGTGCTTATCTTGATTTGTTTGTTTTGTGTGCAAGTACCTTTCTGAGTCTTCAAGTGCATGTTTTCTGATTTAGGATCCTTCTTGGAGTGCCATTGCTTCCTTCATAATCATCTCACAAGTCTTATTTGTCTTCATGAATGATCAAAACTATCTTCAAGGTTTTTCTGGTGCTTATACAGGGCTTGCTATAGGAAGTTTCTTCTTCCTGTAGTAGCCTCTTTCCTTGCCTGTTTTGGACTTCTATATTTCCATGAGTGCTAAGGGATAGTGTGAGGTGGTCTTAGGATTATGGTAGGATGACTATAGGATGATTATTAAGGTGTGGCCTTGGAAAATGGAGTGAAGGAAGTCTAATTTTTTCAGGAAAACAAAAAATTACAGAGGTGACAAAATGTAGGGTTTCAAGGAAATATCCTTGTGCTTGAGATGGATGAGTGATGAGAAGGTGGTAGGAAATTATGAGAAGGATCCCCCCAATAAATTTTTGACACCTCAAGGCCCTTGGTGGTTGTTCTTTGTCCTCGATCCACCCTCTTGTAGCTCACTGTAACTTCCTGTAGCAGTTACATGACTTCCTATAGCAACACAAGAAATTCTTGTGGCATCTTATAGATGATGATATTTTTTTATTATTGAGCTCAAGGATGGTGTGGATGGATGTAGAGGTGAGTCGTGGTGTTGAAGAGAGAGTGGATCGGTGGAGGTGTGAAGAGAAATGGGAGAATTCCCTTGCTTTATGACCATGACATGCCACTATTTATAACGCTACAAGACAGAAAAAATAAGGTCAACAGTTATAGTGTAATAATTGTTCTTATATATATCTATATATATATATATATAGTTCAAGACTAGTGGGCTTCCTTAGAAGAGGTTTTCAAGCCACTAGCCTGCCATGGGCACCTAAAAGAGCTTTTCACTCATGGATCTTTTATTTTTATATTCTCTCTTATTTTTTTCAATGCTAGAGTTAGCCTTGTATGCCTCATGGAGGTTTTCACTTGGGCATCTTTATTTCTTTTTATTTTTTATTTTTTCTACAAAGGTTGTGGACTAGAAGCTATGAGGCTAATTGTGTTGATGAACTGTGCCTTGGACATGGGATTTTTGTAGACCTTTAGCCTATAACCATTGACAAGCAGAGGAATCCCCTCCTCATCAATGATTCTTATCTGAACAACCCCATTGTCATGTAATTTCTCTATCAAGTATGGGCCTAGCCATATTTTCATATGATTCCCTTTAAAGTCCTTGAACTTGGAGTCATACAGAAAAGCCCAATCTCATTCCTAGAATACTTTCTCCTTCATGTGCCTATCATGCCAAACCTTCCTCTGCAATTGTATGACTTCAGTGTCGAGGAAGGCCTGATTCTGAATTCATCTAAACCATTGAGTTCAAAAAATATTTCCTTTCGTGCCCTTGTGATATCTAAATCTAATTGAGCTGCCATTATGAGAGTGTTATATTCATATTCATTATAAAGAAAATATTTCTTCTCGTAGACCAGATCAATGGAGTAAACCTAGTAGTTGTCTTTGAGGTGGTATTATAGGCCCAAGTTTCCTCCACTAATATCTTTGCTCAATCTTTCTTGTTTCTACTCACTACCTTGGTGAGGATACTTTCCAGTGCTCTATTGGTAACATCTACTTTCCCATTTTCTTGAGTGTGATAGGAAATAGATGTCGTTTTCTTGATGTTATGCTGCCTTAGGAGGTTCTCAATCAAGTGTGATTTGAACTGATCTCCTTAATCACTTACTATCTCCCTTGGATACCCAAATTTTTAGAACACATTTTCTTTTAATAATTTAACCACCTTTTCTTATGTTGCTTCCTTGAAATCCTTTTTCTCAACCCACTTTGTCAAATAATTAGTGCATACTATGATGTATTTTTTTTTCCCAAATGGTGGATCAAATGGCCCAGATAAGTCCATGCCTCACTTGTCAAATGGATCCAAGGCCACCTAAGTTTGTAGAGGCATTTCATCCCTAGGTGTAGGTTTTCCCATCCTTTGACACTAGTCACATCTGCTGGTATAACTTCTAACATCTTGATGGAGAGTAGGCCAATATTATCCAGCTTTCAAGGCCTAGAAATTTATCCTATTAGAAGAAAAATGACCCCCATAGGGCCCATCATGACATGTTGAGAGGATTTCAAAGACTTCCTCCTCCTTGAAACAAATCCTTAGAATATGACTTGGTCCCATCTTGAAAATATTTCCACCAATCCAAGAGAAGGGGGTGCTCTTTCTGACAATTCTACTCTTCTCCTTGGATGACAGATTTGGAGGAACAATCCCAGCAACCAGGTAGTTGGATATGTCAACAAGCTAGGGAGAGGTTACTAAGATAACGAATAAGTTATCATCTATAAGTTGTTCATCAATCATCTCTTCATTATCTGTAGGCAAAGTGAGTCTAGAAAGAAAATCTACAACTACATTTTCTTTCCCAGACTTATCAATGATAGTTAAGTCAAATTGTTGAAACAATAATAACCACCTAATAATTCTAGAATCCACATCAAGTTTTTTCATGAAGTATTTAATTTCTACTTGGTTAGTATGCACAAAAGTTTCGTACTCAATAATATAATGTCTGAATTTATTCAAGGAATTGACAACAGCTAAAAGCACTTTCTCAGTGAAAGTGTAATTCAATTCGGCCTTAGACAAATTTTTGCCAATGAAATAAATGGAATAAGGTAACTTATCATCCATTTGTCCCAAAGATTCCCCCAAAACTTTATCTGATATATCATTATGGATATGGAAGGGTAGAGCCCAGTTGGGACCTCGAAGTATAGGGGTAGTGGTCAATTTTTCCTTTATGATTTTAAAGGCTTCTTGACAAAGACTTGACCAACAAAACTCAGAGTCCTTGGCCAGAAATCCAAAAAATGGTTAATCCACCTTGATAAAATCCTTGATGAATCTCCTATAGTAACCAACCAAGCCCAAGAAATTCATAACATCTATCTATTTCTGAGGAGTAGGAACCCTTTTTATTATAGAAATTTTGTTTGGGTCTACCTGTATCCCTTCGTGAGATATGGAGTTGAAAGAGACACTTCCCGCATTCCTTAATAATTCACACTTCCCAGGACTCAAAGAGAGATGCATTGAAATGCATCTCCTGATTAATTTACCTAGATTAGAGAGGGCCTCTTGGAAATCATACCCATAGGGAGTGAAATCATCCATGTATATTTACACATAATCATGGAAAATCTCAGCAAAAATGCTTAAGAATGATCTTTGAAATGTGGTAGGTGCATTGCATAGGAAAAATGGAAGAAATATATAAG
Source organism: Pinus albicaulis (assembly GCA_034641835.2). NCBI lineage: Eukaryota > Viridiplantae > Streptophyta > Pinopsida > Pinales > Pinaceae > Pinus > Pinus albicaulis. Next base: position 614,387,322 of record CM076577.1, on the reverse strand, counting down.
AAAATGTGTCCCAAGGACATGTAAATTTAGTCTTTTCTTGGTCTTTTTATCACTCCCCCCTGCTTCCCAAGGCTGAGAATGGAGCTGAAGGAAGGTAACCACAAAACAACCTTTAGGTCCAGTAGCTACCCCTACCAAGACTAGAGAGGGCTCTCTCAATGTCACTTAGAAGCCAAAAGATGAATTGATATAATTTTTTAGGCTATTTATGATGCTGATTAGATTAGGGGTTTTTTTTTTTTTTTAAGTTTTTGCTGGATAGGAATAACAATTAGAAAACTAGGTCTAGGGTTTTCGTACGAATTCATAGGTTTATTTGCAGAGGTAAGGGTGAGGCCAGGTAGGTAAGATAATAACCATGATTAATTTTTCATTATGTATATAATGAATTGAGAGGGATTAAGAATTATCATTAAACTGCATTCATTCATCAGAAGAGCAGATACATGTTCATGTAAATATTACAAAAAACAGAGCATGGAAAGCATGATTTCTGTCAATAAACTGATAAGACTTAGCATAAAGAAGCATATATGTGAAATATGGATAACATAAAATTCAACATGATAAATTTTATAGAGAAAAAAAATGCTCAAAGCCATACCACTAGAGTCTCAATACTATGTCTGCAACATTGTCTTTGATTTCATTAATAAAAACTTCTACAATAGCTCCACTGCAAATAACAACTATCCAACCTCTAAAAAGACCTGAGGTGGACTGATAATAGAAAAAAGAGTTCATGAAACCTCATAGGGTAGAAATCCTATCCAAAAAGTATCATAATTACATCAGATGAGTCATTTCCTAGAATCTAGGGAAGCTATAAACTGATCCCTCAAATTTAGCTAAAGACTAGGAGTGTGTGTATCCTTCATTAAATTACATGTTTCCTCATCATAAGAAGAAAAAAAAAAACTCAAGCACATCAAATGACACCTAATGGGACAACTAGCATCGAATTCTAAAGTTTTCCTAGCATGACAGTTGTCTAAAAGGAATCCAATGAGGAAACATAGTACCTTTAGCAGAAGCATCGTGCTTGTCTGGAAGAAACATTGCACCTGTTCAAGGGTGAGTTTGACCCACTTAAAAGCGTCTAAATGCAAGTATGAAGGTTAGGATAAGTATCCCTATGTGCCTACCTTCCAATTCACCTTGAAATTTTATAAAAATCCCAAAGGAATATCTCCAAAAGTTGATTTTCCCAACCTTACTCCAGAAGCATTGTGCCTGGTCAAAAACACTGGCAGAAGCATGGAAAAGAGGCATTTTTTGGATTTTTCTCCACAACCATGGGGTTTCATGAAAAACCAAGACCTAATATGGAATTTAGAAGTCAAAATGCATCCAAAAACATAATCCATTCCTCATTTGAGTGCTCTGAGAGAAAGCATCGTGCCGCTGCATGATGCTTCTTTGATGACCAAATTTCCAAAATTGCCAAAACTCCAGAATTTTCAATTTTTTTTTTTTGTAAAAATAGGGCTTGAAAATGGACCAATATCTCTCTAACCATAATGTGCTTTGAAAAACAGAGAGAATTTTTTTTTCTTTGGCATGCTATGAACACAAACCTCTTCCATTTTTCCAAAATACTTTCCCATTTTCTCAGAATACAAGTTTTAATTTGATCACTAAACATTTGTAGAAGCATCACACCACTTTAGTAGAAGCATAACACCACTTAGAGAGGAAGTTTAGAGGCCTTCCCAAAGCCGTTTTGGGATGAACATAGTATGTTTGGAAATATTAGGATTTCTGCTACAAATTGGAGTCATGAAGTACAGCAAAACCTTGCTCCAATCCTTTGAAATGTTGACTTGAAGAGAACATGTCCAAAAGTGCAGAAAATGACCTGGAGCAACTGTTTTTTTGGAATTTCTCTCAAATCATAACACCTGTGCATAAACTGAAGGAGTTTTTTTTTCTTTTGCTTATGATTGACAACAAAATCTTTCACTTTTGTAAAATTCATCTCCGTTACTCTAGAAACTGATTTTGAAGCGAAATTGTCCCTGTGTTCACTATAAACCCTTGCAAATGATCACAAAACTTTGAAAATGATGCCATGGGTTTGAGTTGAATCAAACTTGGAAAATTTCCCTCCTTTTTTTTAATTTCTCTTCTCATTTTCCATGGTTTTTTTTTGTATGATAGAAACCCTAGATTGATGGGAAGGAAGGAAAGGGTGGAATCTAGGAAAACAGGGGAAAATGGTGCAACAAGTTTAGGGAGAGAAATGGAGGGGATAGGAGTTAGGGAAAAATATGAAAAAATTAGGGGAGATAGGGGAGTGTTTTAGGAACGCAGTGGAAATGTAATTCCTTGAAATGGATAGGGGAAAGAGCGGAAAAAGGCAAAAACATAGTCCTAACCCAAAATCTCTGCAAAAACACAGCGTGGGCTAGGGTTTTAGGGTAAAATAAAATAAATGAGGAAGATGAAGTGGGAAATGGCTTTGGGATGTGTATGAGGTGTGTAGGAAGGTGATAGGGTAGAAAACCTAGGAGTTTTCTCACGGAAACAAGCCAAACACAAATAAAGCCAAAAATGCAATGAAACCCCTAGGAGAGGGATTTCACCATTTGCTGAAGAAATTGAGTTGAATGAAAGGTGAGGGATGATCACTTAGTGACTTTGAAGCCTTTGATTCTTTTGAAATGATGTGTTGACTCTTCTTGTTACTCCTTCAGCTTTATTTTCTAATTTTCTAACTCCCATTATGGTGACAATGGTGATGCCATGACTCCCATGTAGCTTTTGATGACATGAAAAAATGATGACACCTCAAATGTAATCCTAGAACATGACCTAGATGATGGTATATTAATTTATTCATGACCATAAACACTTAAATGAATACTTGACCGAGATGAGTGATGATGACCATGAGTGAATAGAGGGAGCATCACTAACCTAGTCAACAACTTATGATCAAAGTTTATTTGAAAACTTATTTGAAACTATAAAATTTGACCTAGGACCCTATCAACTAACCTTGAAAGAGTACATTTTATCATTGGTGACTAAAAAAAACTAACAAGTCTTCAGGGCTGATTTTGATATGATTGTAACCACTAAATCCATCTAGGAAAAAGAAGAAATTATTCCCTGCAAGAACATCCAATAATTGATCGATGAAAGGAAAAGGGAAGTGTTATTTCTTTATGGCTTTGTTCAACTCTATGTAATCAAAATATATCCTCCACTTCCCATTCTTCTTAGGGAATAATACTAGAGGATACACCCATTCACTGTATGATATGGGATATATGAACCTTGCATCCAGTAACTTTTTTAATTCATCCTTTACTATGCCTTTCAAGGTTGGGTTCATTCTCCTCTAGGCTAGTGCACAGGCTTTCATCCCATTTTGATGTAAATATGGTGTGTGCAGACTAAGGGATGCACCCCTTTCATTTCTTTGTAATGCCAGGGAAAAACATCTAATTTCTCTCTTAATATTTGGAACAACTGTTCTTCCTCTTTGGCCGAGACAAAGGGATTGATATTTAGGGTTCTAGATGGTCTAAATTCTACAATCTTGGTAGGTTTAGGGAGTGATTCAACTGAGCATAGCTCAATCCAAGGGATACTTTTAGATTCTCTCACTAGTTCATCAAGTGGAATGGCATTGGGGGGTTGGTTTTGAATGACATGGTCAATGAGATCATCTTCATCAGGTTCCCCCCCTTTGATAACAAACTCTAAGGTACAAACTGGGTATGGTGTTACATGGTACACTTCATCCCTCAACCAAAAAGGTAGATCATGTTCAATATAAGGTTGGGAAGGAGGATATAATACCAATTTTTTTGACAAGGGCCCATTATTGATGTTAATTTTTCTAGCCCTACAACTAATATAAGCATCAACAGTGGCCAACCAAGGTCTTCCTAGGATAAGAGGGTAACCATTAAACTTGGTTTTGGGTTGAAGTACTATGAAGTCAGTAGGATACTCCTAGGGGTCAATGGATACTGTAACATCCTCAACAACTCCCTTAGGAGCTACTGTAGATCTACCTACAAGTTGCAGAAATGTAGTGGTGTTTATCAAAGCTTTTTCAAGGTTGAGATTCAACATGGTTTCTTTGATCATCACATAGATGGAAGCCCCAAGACCAATCAATGTATGAGGTACAATGATACCATCAATGTGCACATCCACTACTATAATCCCAACGTCTAGTTACTTTGGGAAAATCACTCTCCCTAGCATCAAATCAGATAATTGACCTACAACATTAGTGGCGGGGGTATCTCTCTTCTTTCTTAGAGGATTTTTGAAGCGTTTTTATTTTATAATATTATTATGTACGGGGAAATCCTTAATAGCCTAGAGAAAGGGTATCTTTACACACAAATTCTTCAACTATCCCATAAGTTCAGTCTCTTCTAGGTTGTGCTGGCTAGGATGGATCGATCTCTCAAGAAAATGAGGTGGATTTACTTGAGGGGTACTCTCTTCCTTTTCCTCTTCAATATATTTAGGTGGAGATGGTGGATGGTGGATGGTTATCTAGTAGAACTCTCCCAAAACTAAGGTTAATCTCATGGATATCCATAGCATAGGTAGGACAAATAGTCTCTCCATTGTAGATATGTTGTTCCTATTTTTTATTCAGGTTCGGATTAGGTTGAGAAGGCATCTGAGGTTTCTTAGGTGTAGCAGGATGAGTGAGTGGAGGTTGAGGTTGGGGTGGGGGCAGTAAAGGATTTTGGTTAAGTTGAGGCCTCCACCCTTGTGATGGTTTTCTCCACTGAGGAGGTTGGGGAGCATATGGCTGAAATGGTTGATTGAAAAGTAGAGGATTATATGGAGGGGAATAAGGCCAAGAAGAAGGTGTGGACCATGATGGATGAGTAGAATAATACCAAGGATTTAAGGATGAATTTTGGTTTGAATTGTATTAAGAATAAGGAACACCCTGTATGCCCTATTGGTATGGCTGAGGTTCTTGGGGACTCCTTTGACTTATAAAGTAGATTTTATATGGACCACCTTAAACCCCTTAGTATATATATTTTAGGTAAGGTAAGGAAGGCAATTTGTCTATTACATGGTTTTCTTCACAGGCTGAGCAAAATTCTATGACATTCATTGGGAACCCATTCCTAGGGTGTCTTCTAGTGCATCTAGGGAAAAATATGGCTAGGGATATCTCTGCATCCTCTTTTTTCCTATTGATCTACATGCTATCCATTTGCAAGGAAAAGGTATGAAAAATTTCACTCTTGAAATCCTCTAAGATATTCTCTATCTCACTTTTGATGGATGAGGTGGAGGAAGAGGTATTGACCAAGCCTTGATTACTTATACCCTTTTTTCTAGCTGCCCTGTAATGGTTTATGAACACAATGTTGATGTCATCATAGGAAAAATGATAGATATATCCTCCAGATAACATGTTGAGGGTTTCCAACACTTCCTCCCTGATCCCTCCGAGAAGAAATAACTTGAGTGACCCAGGATCAAGGGTGTAGTTGGCCCTCTTGTAGTTCAATTGAAACCTTTCCTCATAGTCTTCTAAATATTCATCAGGCCTGTTGTAACATATCTAGTTTCGATAGACTAGATGTTGTAGAAGAAAAATTAGGATGAAAAATCGTTAAGAAAAATATAGAAATAAGAAAAATAAAACAAAAATAAAGATGAAAAAATGTTAGGCATAGAAAATAACAAAGAAAAATAAAAGAATTAAAGAAAAGAAAAAAAAATCACATTAAGGGCTTTAAAAATAATAATAGTTAGACATATATATAGTGTGCTAGTCCAAATGCCACTATGTATTTTTGAAGTTATATAACTAGATGCTTAAATTAAATAATAACCACACATTATAAACGGTTAATCAAAGTTTGTAATAAATGTCAATAGATGTGACTTTTTTTCCCAAGTGATAAGTCATATGAAAGTTTGAACGAAAAAGATGTGGCCTACCTAGATTAACGACATCCACACCACCCCGCTCCCCCCTATCCTTTCCAAACATTATCCGATAGGGGGGGGGGGGGGGTCCGGGTAGGCCATCTCCACTAAACCGCCACTAGCAACATGTCATCCCCTGATTAAATATGCACTCCCCGTCTTCAATCACGCTTACCACTTACACCCCCCTCCGGGTCCTCTCCAAAACCATCTTTCTTCTTTGTTTAACATTACACTATTCATTCCCGACACTCAATCATCACCCTCCACATCATATCATATAAAAATCATTAATCAACACTTGTTCTTTATTCACCTGTTATAACATATTTTTTTCCCATTGCAAACATTTATTGACATTAATTTGTCTCTCATGTCCAAAATAAATGTTCACTACGGATATCCGTTAAAACTATAAATATTTTGTTTGAATTCGACAACAGAATTTCCTTGCTAAATGCCTTGGTACTTGAAAAGTGATGTGATTTATTCAAAGACCTCATCATTCCAGAAAAGCTTCCATATAGTTTCAACGCCACCAAAATACTTGTTCAAACAACCAAGCATTAGTCTAATGGGTATTTACAGAAATTCCCCCAATTTTCTGTTCAAAAATTACTCCTAAGAATAAAATTGTCTCTCAAGATAACCCAATGTTGCCATGAGCTATAGATTTGGACTACCAACCCCTAGTTAACTAGTTTTATCAAATTTTAGAGACCAATTGTGAATTAGGCCTCTATGAACTTCACAATTGGCTCTAGCAAAAACATTTGGATAACCCTGATGATTTAGGATTATGGGACTCCACCTTGCCTCTTTATATTTTTCCCCAAACACACTATTTTCCTAAATTTGTCACCTGGTGCCAATTTCGCAATATATCCAACCAAAGAACTATAGTGGCACAAAATGGGGAAATCCTCTTTGACATTAATTTCCACCCTACTTTTGAAATTTTGCAGACAAAAAATTCTAACCCTGAGAAACCCTTTCACCCAGATTCCCTCATGGACATTCATAAAAAAATGGATTTCCCTCAAAGAGCTAAATTTTTTGGAAACTTCTTGCCTGATAATTCTCAATTGCCTAAGACAAACCCTCCCTATCCAGCTTCCATTTTTCTTGATATGGCCAAGATATTCATTTCAATAATTTCTTTCATACTAGGCTATTATTAAAACCAATAGATAGATCAACCTATTTGGTCATAAATAACAACACACAATTTACTTTCGGTCAATTTGTGGATCAATTCTTATATGTAGCAGCCAATTTGTTGAACATCAATGCAGAACCCAGGGTAGACCCAAAAATCAAAATAATTTTGCATTTAAGTGGTAAAAAAAAGAATGGAGATTGGTATTTATACCCAAGCTATACCAAAATTAGGATATATGACTGTGAATTGGTTCCCTATAAAATCCATAAATATGTACCAATCACAATATTTTCTTTGGAATTAATTAGAAAAATGATCAACATGGATCAAGTACATTTTCAGGCAACTAAGAAAAAGACTTAGTTTAAGATAAAAACACAAGTTGGTCCTTCCACATGTAAAGCAAAGACAACATGGCAAGAAGCATACATTATCTTAAAGAACATGAATTTTAGGCACAACTTTACCTAGTCTTATGATCCTTTAGACATAATTTCAAAAATGAGAATAGAGCAGAAGTATGCTCCCTATATTCATACTCCATGAGAAGAAATTGAACAGTTTATGAATGAGGAAGAGTAGCAGGAAAACACTTTGCAAGAGATTGAAGAGCAGATTCTATCTACTTCACAGACTCCATTAGCCCAGGAAAAGGCAAATAAAATACCAAGGGAAACCATCTCCCCTTCGGTATAATAAAATTCAGCTAAAGGTTTTGTTGTGTATAATAAAAAATAGAAGACAATAAATTTGGAGGATGAAAAACAAGAGAGTACAAAACACGTCCAACAAATTTCTCTCACATGAACATGTACTCCCTGATTATTAGGGAGAGAAGACAATATTTCACCATCCCCAACAACTCTAGAAACTCCAATGACAACATTTACACCGATTTCATCACCAACAATGGAGTTGAGACAGTGTAGTAAGAAGTAACCAAGTATATTTGCTGCTTATGAAGAAATAAAAAGAAGAAATCTGGCACTTTAAGCTACTACATTTTCACAATTTTGGAAGAAAACAAATACTTCCCAACATAGACTTCTATCATCTTTTGATTCAGAAAAAGGAAGGATGAAAATTTCCTTCTTAGAACCCAAGGTTCCCCAGCCTCGGAAAACAGATGATTATAAGTGTTGTAACAATATCTAGTTTTGATAAGTTAGCAAAATTAGTCAAATAATTTTTAAAATTTTAAGGTAGGATATGGATGCAAAAGAAACAAAAAATTAAAAAATGTTAGGAAATTTTTTATGTTTTATAGGAATCCATATCAATAAAATGATAGGTGTTAGCTACCCTAAATAAAGAAGGAAAATCAAAATAAAATGTTAGGGAATCAAAAAGAAAAGAAAATGTTCATTTATGTTTTAAAAATTTCAATCGATGCTAGTCTAAATGCGGCAATAAAAGAAGAATGATTTATATGGTTTAAACATTATCCTGAGCATTATTAAAACTATCTTAAGTTTTTAACACCATACTAACATAACCCACCATTCATCCCTTTTCATTTTCATTCCCCTAAGGCATTCCCCTTTATATCATGCCCAATACTTTATAAATCCCAAACCCACTATTCCACATCACCACTTCCTACCGTCCTTCCATATCTCCACATATCAAACGGTCCTCCCCACGTCTTTCGGCATCTGATAGATCTCACAGCCTTTCGGCCCTCCTTTACTATCTGAACCTTATCATCGAGTTGACAGAGAGGTCAGGAACAATGGTGGTAAAACAGCCTTTGATATGTGGCATTACCTCAGGCTTTTATACCCCCCATGCGCGAAACCATAAACCGCTCAAGCCCCCTCCAAAAACTGATTTCTGATACCACTCACCTAACCGCTGACCCCTCACGCCATTCTGCTGCCGCCACCTCATCCACCATCTCATTCGCCCGTTAAACTCTCATATCTCCATTATCAGTACGTTAATAATTTTATTAACTTAACTTTTAACCCCCGCCACCAACAGGAACCTACATTTCTATATAAATCTTCTTATTTCCATTTACAGGTTACAATGTTGTTTATTTGCAGGTTGCTCGCCAGAAACTCAACATTGTCAAGCTTCAAACATTTTCTCATTCCCATTATCTTTCTGTTCCCTGTCTATAATGCATTATTTTCCTGAGAAAATATATGTATTCCTATCAGATTACACTCCCAGCCTTAATCATCATGCCTCCCAAGGATAAAGGACTCGAGGAAAACATCAATCCTCTGATTTTTCCTCCTATAGACCTTCATCATGTCCCTATGGCTGATAGAGACTATAGGATTCATGAAAAACTTTGTGATCTTGGTATTATCGAGATGTATTGTTAGCTCAAAGATAAATGAATTGAAAAATCAGATGAAATCCAGCTCTGGGAGTCAAACCTACCTCGTTATATATTTCCTCCTACCCACAACACTCTCGATTTCATTAGGAAATTCCATGCCTCATATTTTACAAGCTATAGGGCCATAACAAATTCCAATGGAAAATTTTTGTTTACCATAAACCCTCAGGCTATTGATCAAATGATGTTAGCCCCCACAGTCAATAATAGTACCCCATTTTCTCATGAAGCTCTAGTTGAAATATACCAAAAATTATACCTTGCTATGAGAACCCAAACTCTAGAATTATTCCTAGCACAAGATGCTTCATTTCCTAATAAAAATCCTCCTTATCCTTCATCCCTATTCCCTGAGAGAACCAAGAAAATAACCACTGTTATGTCTTACCTTCTTGGATACTACTCTGATCAATATGTAGATGAGGCCATTATAGGATTTTTATCAATCTTTTCTACCGATGCCAAACCTTCAATTGTGTTCAATTTCAGTCATTTAATTGCAGAGTCTATTCATCAATATTTGGTCAATTTCAACATAGAGGAGGTATTTAAATATACCTCAGTCTTAGTCTACATGTTCATATACTTCCAGGGGGACAACATGAAATTTTCATTGCAGAAACTGAATGAGAAAGGAGACTAGTTGTCGGTCATTTTCTGGACCACCTTGGTTATGAAAGATTAGAATGAGTTCACATATAAACAGTTCATTGAGATGTTTGTTCACCCAACCATTGGTCTTCTAAGAAACAGAAATGAATCAAGAATTAGTGAAGAAATCCAAAAGATTTTGCAACTGTCATAACACGTACAAACATGAGACTGGTACTTATATGAAAATTACACAGAGGTAAGAGTTTTTGGATGTGATTTGCAACCATATAAATTGCCAAAATTCCTCCCAATAAGGATTTTTGCATTATCATTTATCAGACAGATGATCAACATGGATTAGGTCTTTTTTGTTGCTGCCAATAAAAAGTCTCAGTTTAAGTTAAAAACGTAGGTTGGCCCATTCATATGTAACAACAGGAAAGCAGGAGAAAAGGTAGACCAATTATTGAAGAAAATGCAGTTTGATCTTAGCTTCACTTGGTCATATGATCCATTAGGGATAGTTTCCAAATTAATGGTAGAAACCAAATCTACTCCTTATTTTCACACACCAAGGCCATGAATAGAGAAGCATAAGAACCAGCTAGAGTGGATATAAAATACATTACATGAGATAGAAGAAAAAAAAATATCTTCATAAACAGTGCAGACTCCTACAAATTAAGAGAAGACAACCAAAAGGAATAGAGAAGAAGAATCCCCTTCAGAGACAGATATCTTCAACAAGGGATTTAAAATCACGTACAAAAAGAGGGCTAAGATTAGTTTCAGATTAAGCCTTAGCAAACATTCAGAGCAGCAGACTCCTATCAACACTAATGAGCCTCTTATATTATCATTAAGAGGTGAGCAGTCCACACAGTCTCCTACCACTTCCATGACTACAACAGAGCAGTCGAATATTATGCATACATGTAAATCAACTTCAAGCGAGCCAAAGAAAAGAACCATGGATATCTTCAAGGAAATTAAACTAAAAAATGAAGCCTTGAAGATAAATACATACAATCAATTTTGGAAACAAACTTCAGGTGCCCAAAGTGGGCTATTGTTAGCCTTGAATTCAGAGTAAGGAAAAATGCTAATGGAATTTCTTCAAGCACAAGTTCCTCAGCCCTAAGGAGAATCAGATTATAAGAATACATCTCTTGAGTTTGATGTGAAGGACATACATCCCATTGATGAAATGGAGATGCATAAATAGACTTGGGAGATGATTTTCTCCACAATAACTAACACTTCTATGACTTTATCTAAATTTCAGGTCACACTAGAAAATGTCCGGTCACAACTCAACATGGAAAAACTTTCACCTTTTTCCAAATATACCGGGATTAAAACCTTGGAAGATTTGGTAATCAAATTGGGTTATGATCCTGCAAATGTTAATGTTGCAGAGGAGTTGATTAAGAAAAAGAATGCAGATATTGCAAAATTAAAGAAACAGTTAAAACTTCTAGCAACAGAAGACCCTTTAGTTAGGGAGATTGAAGAGACAGAGACACAAATGGCAGGCATGATGAAGCTCATCCTAGAACAAAATACATAGTTGAAGCAAATGGAAACAAAGTTGGAGAAGCCGATTAAAGAAAGCAAGAAGCCAACCAAGCAAGTTTCTCCTTTAGACAAACTTCCTATTACAACTATTCCTACTACTATATATGCTACCACCAGTAAAGGAGATGTTGCAGACCAGATGGCTACTACACTCCAAAATATGACTTTGCAAACTAAATAAATTAAGAATTTATAGGATCAAGTGAAACTTATAGAGAATTAGCAAAATAATTCTGATACTTTCCATGCATCAGAGCTTTAGAGAGCTCAGAACCAAGTAGAAATATGGAAGAAATTAGCCACTGAAGCTTCTATTGGCTACACTCTTGGTAATGTAAAAGAAATTATTGGAACAATATCATTGAGGAAATGGGTGAAATCTGGCCATGTATCAAGATCATCTTGGAGAAAAAGGAGTTAGTGGAAAAGGAAAACCAGGCAATTTCTGTTATAAATACTCAACTGGGAGAAATGCCTAATACAACCAACAACATTATAAAGTTTCTAAATTCTAAAGACAACCAAGAACTGGATCATCTTGGGGTATATGACAGGACTGAGACTATCCTTTAAGTAAAGACAGTTCTGATAAAAAAGAACTTAGTAGTGCGGTTGACAGAGAAATGTCACACTCTTCATGTTGCAATCAACAAATTTCTCTCAAGAATTGATGCATTGATTAAAAAACTTCCGCCCGCACTATTTGTTATAAAAGATAAATTAATGACTAGGGATGATTATATGAAGAAGCTCAAAGAAACAATAAGTTTTGCATCCATTTATTCTATTAAAGGTTCTATGACAGGAAAATATTTTTATAAAGCTATTGAAAATATCAGTTTTACTCGTCATGAGATAAAACATATTTTCACTGTAAAACCCACTTTTGCAAAATATGCTGAGGTAGATGAAATCTACCACAGGGTTATTAATGTTTCAATTCCAGACCAAGAGAAGAGGGAAAAGCTATGTGAATATCAGGATTAGAATACAAATCAGTTTTTCCATTGAAGCACCAGAATAATGGCCACTCAGTAATAGTTTTCCTTTAAAGTAGTGCCAGAGATCCAAATTCATTCCTTTGGATCAAATTACTTTCCTTTCAGTTTATTTTGAGAAATTATCTCTTGCCTTGTCACTTAGGAAGTTATTGTAATTTCTTTTGTTTTTCTTAAATACTTCATTCATGGAAGTATTCGAGGTTGCACCCTTGAGCTATTTATCAAACAAATTTTTAATAGCTGGAGCATTTCTAATATAATAAAGGAATCTGGATTTACTTCATATGGCTTGTGTTCCTGTGAGTTATTTCTATTCTATTTTTCATTGTGTATTCTTCATATAATTTAATTCATTAGCAGTTATATAATTGGAAATTTAATTGAATCTCAGTTTCATTTCTGATTCGTTGTTAATTTGTAATTGGATTAAGAGGTTAATTTACAAAGCTATTTGTTATTGTAGATTCCTCTTGGAATTTAATTACACAAAGGTTTGAGTTATGACTTGATTATATTTTGTTGATTATGAAAACATAGTTTTCATAATTTCTGCTTATAAATGGTGAAATACTATATCTGAATATTAAATCATTTATACATCTCCACATTCTTCTTATTCATCCCACTTAAAATCAAATTAACCATATGTATTTATAAAATAACCTTTTATTTTATCAAGGATCTTTCTAAGTTAAAATCACTTGTTCGGAAAATTGTTCACTGGTCATCCAACTATTAAAAAACAACAAATATTTTAGATGCTTTGGCATAACTTATAGACCTTAGTTTATCTCAAAGGACAAAATTAGATTGACGCCATTGTCGGGGAGACAAAGAATTGAAAGCTAAATTTCCCCTGGGGCAATGATTTTCCCTTTCCTTTAAGGTGAATAAAGGATAAGGATATAGGTCAAAACCTTTCACCTGGCGATTCCACTGGTTCAAGCTGGCTCCCTTTATGAACACTAGGTCACATTATGAATCTGAGATTTTTAACCCTTTACCATATCCAAAAAGACTTATTAGGGAAGCCTCTTTAAGAAGAAAACAGAACATTTATGCTTCTTCCTCTTTGACTTTACACCCTGAAGATTTTTCATCTGTAGGTCCCTTTTCAATAATACCATCCCATCCTGATTCGACTCAAGTACTTTCTAGAGTTTCTAAACTTTATTCAAAAGGAGTAGATCTCCAGCCAGATGTTACACAACAATTTGTCACCGTCCCTGCAATCCCCCATCCCGCACATTGGAGGGATTATTCCATGACCTGTGAGCAGTGACATAACCTGAAAACACTTTCATGGCATCCCCGTGAACAAGGAATTTCATTCCCCTGAAGACAACTCCTTGCGAAAAACCCTAAAAATAGCCTTTTTATCCTTGGCGCGACTCATCAGTGTTATACTCGTGCCAATGGGGGAATCCTCCAAAGAGGGCGCAACAGCTGGCGCACTGTCTCAGTGTTGTACCTGCGCCGGGCTTATTAAGGAGTGTTTTTTAAAAATAAATGGCAGAAGATTGACTCCAACCAATTCCTAAACTGGTCTCTAAATTGAGTTGGGAGGTTTGGCTCCGGATCTCCATGTAGAGGAAGTGGTTTTCCACCTCTCATGGAAGCTTCCTTGAGGATAGGGCCAATCCCATGATTGTAGGGATTCCAACTCCCCTTCCACCATCTATATAAGCTTGCCATTTTCCTTTGCAAGCTAGTCTCCAAGAGCCTTCATAGCCTAAATAATGCTGCAATAGTCCTCATAGAGCCAAATCAGTAGCAAGGAGATTAATGATCGAAGAGAGAGGCTTGTCCCCATTCTTGAAAAGCTTTACCGAGACGTATTCTGCTGACGACCCGCCGAAGGAAGATTCAACATCAGAGCCAGGTTGTATTTTCCTTTGTATTAATTAATGATAAGCGACTATTGGTTATGGTTCCACTCATATTGTTCATTATGATCATGAGTTGTGTCTTCTCTAACTGATACATAATTTCATATATCGGGTTTTACACTTGTGTTTGTCGTGTTTCTTGTGTGTGCAGGTGTTCGATCGCAGCAAGCGAGAGGATTGTGATCTGCTGGAGCAAGGAGACGGGAGCGTTATCTTCTCTACAAACAACAGTGTTGGACTTGCGGTAGGACTTCTTCACAATTTGGTCTATTGCAATTAGGAACTTGCACCTTAGCGTGATACAATTGTTGCTAGACCCGATCTGGGCTAGTAGGGATCGCCTTTGTTCGCAGAGGGGATTTACCTCTACAACAAATTGGCGACTCCGCTGGGGAGTCAGCTTGTTGTTTGCTTTATAAACTACAGATGGAGCCTAAATTTAGCTAGATAGCCTTCGAAACGCTCTTGCTCTGCATAAGCGAAAGTAGAAGAATGCTGCCTCAGTCAATCTCCGGTCTAGTTTATGAACTGAAAACTTGGAGTATTGTCTTGTCTTTCGGTCGATTCTTGACTTTAATTGCTTGATCAGCTCTTTTGGCTGGCTCTTTTTGTTTGTTTGGCTTTTGGTTTAAGCTCCAACATCACTGGTTTGCTTCTTGGATTGATTTCTTTTATTTTTACATAGGAAACTTGACTGGCGCGCTTATTAGCCTGACAGTCGCGCCAATTGGTGCTAGTTGCCCGTTTACTACCCGAGCCTATCCTGTTATGGTGCTAGATTTAGCCTGATAGTTGTCCCAATGCTGTGAGGTGATAGGGTTTACTTTGTTTTGAGCTTTCTGGGCTTGATCTGTGATTTTGGTTTCATTTTTTCGATTGTCTGAGTGTTCTGGAGCCTTGTTTGACTGACTGCGACCTTCATCCTTTGGTTGTTTTCCCTCTTCTATCAATTTTACATTCTATACCTAGCGCATCTAGGTGATATTGTGCATTGAGCCTCCCTTGGGAGTTTTTGGTTTTTATCTGTTCAGTTGACTTTGTGATTGCTTCTCTGCATTCGTTTGGTGGTTGTCTATTGTTTTATTGCGCTATTTGAGTGATTGATTTCTTCTTCATTCGAATCCCGCTTTGTCTCGCCTTGGGCCTAGATTACATGGTTCATTTGGGTCTTTGGGATTCTCTTAGTTTTGAGGGATTGTTTTGTCAATTTGATGTATGATTGTGTGTTTTCCATTGAGTGAACTTGCTTATCTTCGCTCTTTTGCTATCGCTTCTCAAATTGCTTGTTTCATTAGTTTTCATTTTGTTTAGTGCACTTTGCTCTTAAAAATTGAAAATACAAAAAAAATCTCTTTTGTTTTTTATTAGTTAGTGTGAATTAAATATTTTCGGTGTTATTAGTGATTAGTAATTTTGAAAGAAAAGCTTTTAGTTTCCATTAGCTGCATTAGAGACATTACTGGTTGTTGTCTGATCATTTTTTTATTGTGTGAAAATCTCTTAACTCTCTCGTAATTAGCTTTCATCGAATGAAATGATATATTGTGGCATGTAGTGTGCATTTAGGAGATTTTGAGACATAACACTTGCTAGGGCCTGAAAACTGAAACATAATTGAAGATAAACATTAAAATTTATTCAATTTACACTAAGGCAGCATTGAAACATTAACGAAATATTTAGAGGTCTAGGCTAGAGACGTGTTTCGGCATCTTTAAGCCTAGTAGCTGTCATCCGCCTCTTGGCTTTAGACATCACTAGTACGGACTTGTGCTCCCCGTACCGTCGCATATATAAAGGGAGAACCCACTAGGTTTCTATCCTTTATCCATAGGAAGCTGAGTCTACCGCCCTATATCCATGATACACCGGACACAACATTCGGGGAGATTGCCTGCACGTACGTCAAGTCCTTGGTTTATTTCTCTTTCATTTTGAAACCAAGGTGTATATTACAGTTCACGGTTATTTGGTACACCCTTTGCCTAGAATTCCTGAGCAGTCATTCTGATCTTATCTAACTCCTTAAATTTGAAAATATCACCAAACACTTGTCCTTTCATGCTTGCTTCAAAACTGAAAGAGATAGAGTCATCTTTCATCCGTTTCTCGACTCTTAAAACATGAAACGGTGAAGTTTCTAAGTTTCAATGTCGTAAAATAAATCACCCGCGATCACACACCTTGTTAGATTATGCTTGTTGGCCGTTTGTTTGTGTGCCTAGATTTTTTTTTTTAGCCTGTGTGTTGTGTTTGATCTTTTCCTTTCTTCATTACTGTCATAGTGGCAGAACCTTCAGTTTCATCTACTGTTAGTCCATATATGGACGATTCATCAAAGGTCTCGCAATCCTCTGCTGAATCGCAGCAGCCCATCGTTTCCGAGTTTCCTGACGGGGGACTGGTTCTGTCTGAGCTTCCCTTTGGAGGACCAGATGAGTTCAATTGGCCCTTATCCGACCCTTCATCCTGATTTGGAGTAGGGGAACATTTCCCTCCTCTTACATCGGGTTCGCCTTTTTTAGCTGTTGTTATTCCTCCTAGTCCTCACCATCTGTTACGAGATCTAGCGACAGGTTTAGATATGGGTGCATCCAGCCATTCTCCTAGTGAGGAAATCCCCACGTCTAGTGAATATTACCAATTGTTCCCAGAAGACAACCCCGAGTTATCCATCATGTCTTCGCCTGGTCCTCACTACCAGCAGGGTATAGATCTTTAGGTCAGATTATTACCGTCGTTTCCTCTATGGGGATATAAACTCCTTCTACGAGGTCGGTTATTCCTTCACTGGGGATGTCTCCTAGGACACCCATCACGTCATCCCCTCAGGTCACTTATGTACCCCTCAAGCCCACTGTCTGTGTGGCCGCATCTTACCCGCTGTTACCACTCAGTCCGTAAGGGCTGCGTCGCTTCCCAAAGACGTCTATATAGCACCTACTATGCCGGAGAACATCTCTCCTGAGGAGTATAGATTGTCCCTACAACAATCGAACCCCAAGGTCGGACAATCCTCTCAAGATCCCAACCGCTCGTATTTTTCGCATTATGCACAGGATGGTACGCCCGTGTACGTTTTTCCATATCAGTAAGATGAGTACGGGAATCCTTTACGTTTACCTGCTCCAGAGGCTCACCTTCATGCTCAGGGTTTTCCCTCTAACCAGGCTGGGAAGTCTTATAACCCGCAAGGACAACCTTTTCAAGGCCAACCTTCAAGCCAACCTGGCTTTCCTTATGACCCGCAAGGACAGCCCTTACAAGGCTACCCTTCAGGCCAGCAGGGGCCATTATACGGTCCGCAAGGAAAATATTACAACCCTTCAGGTCAACCCATGTAGCCTCTCCCTGGAGTCCAACCTGGGAAACCTCAAGGACTCACAAGTCAACCGGGGTACCAACCTGGGCCGGTGTATGGTCCTGGGGGGCAAGTCCAACCTTCACAACCCATGCACCCTCAGTATCATATTGCTCCAAATGTTGCACATCAGCCAGGATCATCTTATGGTCCTGCTGTAGGTCAAACCAGTTACCAGCCACCACCTGGCTCCATTCCACCACCAGGCCAACCAGCCCATCTGGCACAACCCGGTGTTCCACATCAGCCAGGTCAACCTGCACAACCGGCGCAACCTGTTCACCCAGGGCAGCCCATTTAGCCAGGTCAGCCTGCTCAACCAGGCCAGCTTGCACATTCTGTCAACCCTACCCAACAGCCGATTTATTCCATGCCACAGCCGAATCAATCGGTGCGCCCTAATTATCAGGCTCAGCAGGGTCCCACCTAACAGCATCCCGCTCAAGGCGGTTACTATTCTCATTGTCAATACCGACCGAGTTATAACCAGCCCCAAGGTTCCAATTATTACACTCAACAACCCAACTACACCTATACTCAGCAGCCAAATCCAGATACTTCCCAAACGGGACTAACATATAATCAGGGTCCATACTTTGGTTATCAAACCCCGTACACTGGTTACCAGCAACCGAATCAGACTGGTTATACACCCTATACCCCGTACGGTCAGAATCCTGTCAGACAGAACTCATGGGGGCAAGGATATTTTCAACCAGCGTGGAGTACAGGTACCTGTCCTTATCGAGGGCCTGGCATGTCGTTCAATCCGCAATTGTCGTTCTTGGCTACCTTGGAATTACCGGACGTTTCTAAATTAACCAATGATCTAATTCTTCACAATCCTTATTGGCCTCTGGTTCCAACCAAGGTACCTAGCGACTGCCCAAAGTTTGAGGGTAAGGCTAGAGAGGACCCCCAAGCTCATGTAATGACTTACCATCTTTGGTGTTCGTCCAACTCTTGGGTGGATGATTCAATTTGTCTGCGTCTCTTCCAGTGCACTCTTACTGGCGCTGCCGCTAAATGGTATATTGAATTACCCCATGGCATATTTCAAGATTTCAATACGTTAGTCATGGCTTTTCTGACTCACTTCCAGTTACTGGTTTGCTACAAAGCCGGGATGCATCTCCTGACTTCTTTGAAGCAGGATAAAGCCACCCACATATCTGATCACATTCATGAGTGGCAACGTCGTCATAGACTGATCAAGTTTGATATACCTAATCAGCTACTAACTCATTGGTTCACCACTTCCTTCGTTAGCAAAATCGCCCAAGATATTGCTATGGGGGCATGTGTGACTGAAGAACAAGCCATAGCGCATGCCCAATATCTTGATCTGGTATACTCTCAGTTAGGCACGCTTTATGATATTTTGACTGATGCTCCATGCCCGGGAACCTCTAAAGCTCCACCTACCCTAGCGGTGGATGGTGTTATTGGTTCCATGTCTTCGAATGGGAAGTAGAAGTCCAATTCTTCCAATAATTCTTCCCCTCCCATCCCTCCAGATTCCGGCAAGACTGTGGAGGTTAACGTCGTTCAGGCTAATCCTACGGAAAAAGCCTCCAAAGGGAAAAAGAAGTGCAAAGGAAAATCCAAACCCGATGCCCCAAAGCCAGTGTCTTCTAAACCTTGTACTAATGACGATCCCCAATGTAAACTGAAGTATCCCTGCCTTATCTGTCAAGGAGATCATTATACCAAAGATTGTCCCCGACGATCTGAAATTAGTCAACTTCTAAAAGGCTCCAAAGGGACTCCAGCAGTTCTTAAAGAACCATTCCCATCTCAGTAAACCCAGATGGTTGACCAGCCCTCACCATTTGCACCATTTGGGTCCCAGGTCTTTATGATGAATGGTGTTGCACCGGTCTCCATTGATACGCATTTGAAGGATTATGCCAAATTGCGTCAGGCAGCTGGAAAGGAATTTGTGGATGGCCCACCTCCTCCACCTGTCTCCGATCCTTTGGAAATTGAGAAGCCTACAGCTGAACCCGTTGTGAGGCCACCCTCTAAAGGTGTTCTGTGAAGATCTTCATACAACCCAAATTCCCGTGCCGCTCAACACTACAGTATTGTTGAGGATTTGGCACAGGCGCCTTCTGCCATGTCTGCATTGGAATTTGTTCAATGTTGCCCATCGCAATGGAAAGCTTTATTGTCTGCAATCGGTGGAATCGATCCCGCCAATTCTAGTCTT
Source organism: Pinus albicaulis (assembly GCA_034641835.2). Taxonomy (NCBI): domain Eukaryota; kingdom Viridiplantae; phylum Streptophyta; class Pinopsida; order Pinales; family Pinaceae; genus Pinus; species Pinus albicaulis. The sequence continues at coordinate 614,367,238 of CM076577.1, read as the reverse complement.
CTCACCTTCGACTTAGAAAATTTTACCCCCGACTTCCGCATCAAATTGCTCTCGTTATTCAAGTTGAGATCAATGGTCTTAACATCCATAGGGCCATTGTGGATGAAGGTGCTTCCACCTGTGTCATTTCATCCGCCTACTGGAAGGCCATTGGCTCTCTGACTCTTTCATCATCTCCCAATGCCTTAGAGGCATTCGATGGTCGGGAATCAAAACCCCTGGGTGTTCTCGAGATTTTTCCAATTACATTACAGGGGAAGATAGTCAACGTAGAAGTAGAAGTGGTTGATGCCAAGCTTAACTACAATCTACTTCTCGGCCGCAGTTGGACTCACACCATGCTATGCGTGTCATCCACCCTCTTCCGGCTTCTCAAGTTCCCTCATGAGGGAAAAATCGTTACTGTGGATCAACTGTCTTTCTTCACCTCATCCTCTGAGAACAACGTTCCTTACGTGGATCAGATCCCCAATCCCCCTGATAGTGTAGGACCCGGTCTCTTCAAAGACCTTGCCCTCATGGATATTTTTCCCACACCACCACCACACACCATTCAAGTTAATATGGTATCCAGGTCTGACGACCCATGTATCATCCCTTCGCCTGAACAGCTGCTTGATTTTGGAGAATCGATGCCCTTAAATCCAATAGAGATTAATTACTGTGTAATCTTCACCGCATCCGATCCTCCTCCTCCTCAACATGCTCCCTAGAGCATGGCTTTAGATACCTATTCTCAATCCCCTTGGCTCGGCGAGGCCGACTCGCCTGATCCTCTTAAAGATATTTTCCCTTCTGACGAAGCCATTATTGAAACAATGTCTCTTGAGGAGCTGCCTTGGAGCGATGGACATCATCGTTCCTCCTTCATGCCCAGCCTGGGGGCAATTTCAGATTGTCTAGAGCATGATATATATGGTTATCCCCCTCCTGAGCCTCCTCCATTGAGCTCATTGGAGCACAGTTCATTTTCTTGTGTCAAGCTCCTTAAAAAATGAAACAAGCAGGTTGGAGCAGAGTTCCTTGTCTTGTGTCAAGCTCCTTAAAAAATGAAACAAGGTTGTCGGAGCAGAGTTCCTTGTCTTGTGTCAAGCTCCTTAAAAAATGAAACAAGGTCATATGAGGATAGTTCCTTTAATGTGTCAACCTCGTTAAAAAAATGAAACACGTTCCTGTTCAATTCGAGTCTTTGATAAGATCTCGTAAAATCCTAGTCGAGTCTGTCTTTGGATATCGTAACTTGAACCTTCTCCCCATATGTGTTTCATATGGACTGAAGCTTGGGGGGCATGTACCTTGAATTGAGTCACCATGCTGGGGGCATGCTTAATTTTTCAAGCATGGTTTGTTTCCGTTTCAAGCTTGTGTAAAAATGAAACCGATTTCAAGCATAGTTTATCTTTGTTTCAAGCTTGTGTAAAAATGAAACCAACTTCAAGCAGAGTTTCTTGATTTCAATATTGTGTAAAAATGAAACCATTCCCATTTTACCTCTTGTGATTACCATTTTATCAACTTGTTTTGCCAGATGAGCCTTGGTTTTCTCACTCCATCGTCACTATCTGCTTGGCCGATCATATGCCTTCACTTGGTTGTTTTAACCGTTCCTGAGGAACTGCTGCAATGAGTGGTCTTGTTAGCCAACCTCTCAACCTTTACTTGTTTTGATTAGTTCCACCATCACTGAAACCAGTTGCTTCCCTTTATACCACTCGTTCCTCCAGGAGGAGTCAACTTTCAGCTCTTTTCTGACTCTCTAAACATGAAAAGATTTCTGAGTCACTTGTCGTTTTGATCTAGTTAAAGTGGTTACAAAATGACATCTACCCAGTATATGTTGACCCCTTTTTCAGTCTAGGATAGATTATTTACGAAAAAGGAATACCCTAGCCTATCGCGACTAGGAGGTTTTCTCAGACATAGTTTTCTACCTTTTCGGATCTGAGGAACTATTTACGAAAAGGGATTGTTGGAGTTTACTTTTCTGTTGTCTTTTCAAACTCTCTAAATATGAAAATACACCGAGTTATTCCTTTGTCAAACTCGTTAAAATCTGATGACATCGGATTCAGTCGTAATGATGATATTCGAGTTTCTCCTTCCTAGGGCTCGTTAAATGTACTAGGATGGATTCATCCGAACGAAAAAATTATATGACAAGCATATGGTATCCTCTTCAAGCTTGTGTAAAAATAAAGAGGTACTCGCTAGAAATGGTGGGGGAAAAATGCAACCAGTATCATCGTCGTGTCGGCAATATGTCGCTCTTGAACATGGCACTTGTCTGCATTCATGTAGGGTTGGGGACATCTCATCTCATTTTTCACTTGTCTCTGTGGGTTTGGGTGACCCCTTTTGACCTCTCATCTGCTCTTTGCCTCATCATCGTGACCTCTGATCTTTTGATGTCAAATACTGCCAAACTTACTGTCGTGCCGCCGATATGTTCAAGGGAAGTTGACCTCTACAAGTTTCAACCTTTCTCTTATTCTCATCTGATCCTGATTCACAAAGACATTATGTTCCTCTGTCTCACGTCAATGATGTGGGAAACACTATGGCCCACCTTCGATCAAGGTCACTTCCTATCGACTTCAGCTCATTATCCAGGAAGCTGATCTAGAGACTCCCTTCTGGTACCTTGGAGCCTGCATGCCTCAATAGCAGGTTCTTCGCGTTCGACGTGAGGTTTTCATCATTGGCCTCCGATCGAGTGATTCTACAGGTGTTCGACACTAGCCCACTGATTCACATGTTATAGATTGTACCTATAGTACCTTGAGGACCATTGTCACTATTGGTGGTACCTCTCGTGTCTGTTAACAGTTTTCATCATTGGCTGGTAATCAGACAATGTTCTTGCATGTTCGACTTCAGCTCACTTATTCGCATGCTTGAACTTGTACTTTGTTCGGGTCAAGATGGAGCGCAAGACCCTAGATTTTGTCTGTTGGAATCCAGGCTGCAATTTTGTGGATTATTATGACTAGTCACATGAATCATTCATTGGATGGCTGCGACCATACCTGAGTCTATTTATTGGTCCTTGCTAGATGGCTGCATCCATACCTTGGATCTGGATTATTGTATACTCTGTTATGGATGGCTGTGCCCATACCACATATATCATGTATTTGAGATATCAGTTGTACTTCTCTACGCAGGTTTTCCAACGGCAGTGTTTTCAGTTGGATATGTTCTCGTAAAGCATTTCACCCCTCTCTCTCTTTTGGGCCTCATGCTTTAGGGGGCATCTGTTACACAGCAATTTGTCACCGTCCCTGCAATCCCCCATCTCGCACATTGGAGGGCTTATTCCGTGACCTATGAGCAGTGACATAACCTGAAAACACTTTCATGGCATCCCCCTAAACAAGGAATTTCATTCCCTTGAAGACAAATCCTTGTGAAAACCCCTAAAAATAGCCTTTTTATCCTTGTGTCTTCTCTGACTGATACATAATTTCATATATCTAGTTTTACGCTTGTGTTTGTCATGTTTCTTGTGTGTGGAGGTGTTCGATCGCAACAAGCGAGAGGATTGTGATATGCTGGAGTAAGGAGACGGGAGCGTTATCTTCTCTACAAACAACAACGTTGGACTTGAGGTAGGCCTTCTTTGCAATTTGGTCTATTGAAATTAGCAACTTGCACCTTAGCGTGATACGATTGTTGCTAGACCCGATCTGGGCTAGTAGGGATCACCTCTGTCCACAGAGGGGATTTACCTCTACAACACCAGCCTTGCTGACAGAATCACTTGAGTCATATCAAGTTCCATCTTTCCCTTTAGACTCACCTACATCTGAGACAGAATAAGGCTTACATTTACATGAATTTAAGCCTATATATTTTTTCACTCCAGTTTATTATTCTATTCCATAAACCTCTAGTAAACAAGAAGAGACATTTTCTGTCTATTCTAATCCATTTTTTGAATATAAGGAAGTAGATTTAACACCATTAGCTCAAAATTTGATTGTTAAAATCTTTTTGAAATCCTCAATTCCTCCTCTTCCTTCACACTCTCTTCCATCCTCTAATACTCATTCACCTGCATCTTCATCATCATCTGATATGGCTTTTCAACCCATTATACAAGCAAGGTATGCTGCTCTTGTTCTTCCTAATATCTTGGAAAATTTCCCTGATGGATATCTAAAACATTTACCAAGATTTAATGGAGAAATAGAGCCCTCAGAAGAGGATCATATAGCAGCCTTCTTAGATTTCACTGATAATATGAACATTGAGCATGAATATGTTTATATGAGATTATTTGTATGTCGTTAGGAGGTAACGTTAGGATCTGGTTTAGGAAAATTAGAGCTGATTCTATTCGAACATGGAATGAACTTATAACTATATTTAAAAACCAATTGGGGGTAAATAAATATGTTGTTTATTTTATCATTGAATTTGAAGAGTTAAGGAGAAATCCTGGTGAACCAGTTGCTGAATTTATTAAGAGATTTAACAAACTCTACCAAAAAATGCCTATTGATTGTAAACCGCCAGTAGCGGTTGCAAAGGTTAGATTTTATAAAGAATTTGATGGTGACTTTTCATTTATTCTAAGGGAAAGAGTTTTTAACACATTGCAAGACATGCACACTAATTCTGTTCAACTAGAAGCCAATAGGTCAACTTCTGGTAAAATTAAAGCTAAGAAAGATAAGGAACAAAGAAAATTAAAAGCTAAGCTTCATGAATCATCCTCTTCCAAATCCAAACTTGAAGATTTGAAAATTGATGAAATCACATATTTACTTAAGAACCTTTCCAATAGAATCTCTAAGATTGAAACACAACCTAGATCTTCTCAGCAAATTGTTGTCAGACCTCAAAATAAAAATCAAAATTAATCACGGAGAGCTCCTCAATTTCAGATTCTTTAGAGACTAGATCAAAACATTCAACCTCATTTTTCGATTGATGATCAATAGCCACAAGATACTAGCCCTGTAATCATATAAGATATCAATAATTTTGATTCTTCAGTAGAGTAGATGGCCATAGTCTCTTCATCTTCATCACAGTATTTGAAACGAACAAGAAGATACTCAACTTTAAAAATACCAAGCATTTTATGAATTTCTCATTGCAGAGTTAAATAAAAGGTATGATCTAAGACCAAGATCAGGCCTAGGTAGACCCTCAAAATCTACCACAACCATCGAACTTGCAATAAAATCCATTCAAACATAAGCTCTAACACCTAAGACTGTAGAGTCATCCACTGAAACTGTTACATCTGATAAAATAATTTTGACAAATTCTAATATTGAAAAGGAATTGGAAAGGGTTAAGATTCCTATACCTTTAGCATAAATTTCCAAAATCCTGGTTATAAAATTCAACTATCTAAATGGATACAGTCTTCTAGTGTAGATGCTGAGGGAGATATTATCAATTTACAAGATGAAAATCCCTCAGTACTGTTTGGCCCTAGTTCTGATATGATCAATGAGATTGTTCCACCATTTTATGTGACCTTTAAGACTCATGAATTTTTATTGTATAAATTTACGCTTGATTCTGGTTCTTGACATAACCTTATGCCAAAGGTAATCATAGACCAACTTTAGTTACAAGTTACTCGTTCCTATCATGATCTTTACACCTTTGATTCAAAGAAAGTACCATGTCTAGGATTGATCAAAGATCTAGTTGTGACCTTAGCCCAAATACCTGTCAAGAGTATATTATTAGACATTTTTGTCACTGATATTCCACCCAAATTTGGCATGCTTCTATCTAGGTCATGATGTGCTAAAATTGGGGGATCACTTTAGATAGACATGTCTTTTGTTACTATTCCACTCTATGGAGGTGAGCATTTAAGGTTATATAGATAATTCAGATTCCTTCACACTGTTGCAGAGTTGATCAATCAAAAAACCACTCTATTTATGCAGTAGATCATGATTTCAGTTGCTTTTGGTTATCTTCCCAAAAATCATCAAACACTAACTTTCCATTGGAAATATAGTTTCTAAACAAGAGATTATAGAATCATATATCTGGAAACTTTATTTTGATGGGTCTTTCTCAAAAGAAGGAGAAGGAGCAGGAATGGTTTTATTTTCACCAAACAAAGAAAACATTACTCAGTCATGTAAACTTGAATGTGAGGTTAACAATAATGTGGCTGAGTATGAGGCTTTTCTTCTTGGTCTTGAACTAGCTAAAATTTTAAAGGTTAAAAACTTGAGTGTTTTCTCTGATTCTGAGCTTATAGTCAAGCAAGTTAGAAACATGTGTCAAACTAAAAACCCTAGGCTTAGATCCTATAGAAATAAAGTTTGGGATATATTTGAAAACTCTTTCCTTGGATTTAACATAACTTCTATTCCCAGAGATGAAAATATGCATGTTGATTCACTTGTTGTTTCAGCAAGCTCTTTCAAAAATCCTCAGCCAGTATCATTAGAGTACCAAATTTAAGATAAATATAGACCATCAATCCCTGATAACCTTAAACATTGGCAGATTTTTGAAGATGACGAACAATGAAAGTATTTCCTTCAAGACATCGATGAATTCTCAAATATGAAAATTGAAGAAGACCAAAGAGATATTCAAGAATTAAATATCCAAAATCCAAAAAATTCATTTAATCCTAAAATTCTTGATCATGATATCATTCAATTATCTAATAATTTTATTCCTAAGGGATTGATTCCATTGGAAAAACTATTCAATGATAATGATGTCTCCAAAACCCCTTTGTCTAAATCACCTGAAGAAGAAATTGAAGAATGCAATATTGGGACTTTAGAGGATGTAAGAAATGTTAAGTTATCATCAACCTTGCCTTTGGATGTAAAACTCAAATACCTGAATCTCCTTAAAAATTACAAAGATGTGTTTTCATGGTCTTATAATGAATCAAAAACTTATGATACAGCTTTAATAAAGTATAAAAATGCTTTAAAACTAGAGGGAAAACATTTTCAACATAAATTAAGAAGAATTAATCCAATACTACTTCCAGCCATTGAAAAGGAACTCAAAAAGTTGCTTGATACTCATATCATTTTACCTGGAAGTTATTCTAATTGGGTAGCTAACCTAGTTCCAGTCAGGAAGAAGAATGGTGAGATTAGGCTATGTGTAGACTTCTAAAACCTGAAAAAATAATCCTTAAAATATAATTATCCATTGCCTAAAATGGATTATTTACTTCAGAAATTTTCACGATCAAGTAGGATTTCTATGCTAGATGGATTTTCAGGTTATAACCAAATCATGGTAAATAAGTGTATGTCTTTCGGATTAATCACATTATTGGGATTTGGTCGATGTTTCGAACCATCTAATGTGGTTCATCCTCAGGACAAGGTGAAGAAGGAAATCGATCTCAAAGAGTAAATAGCAAGGCTGCATCATTTCCTGATCATCACTCATAAAACTAGCCATTAAAAACTAGTCGTTATTTGACTAGGTTAGTTAATTAGTTAGAATAAAAAGTTTTTAATTATTTTTATTTTTATTTAAAAAGTCAATGAATAATAATACAATAATTTAATAAAAATTATAAAATTATAAAATTAATATAAAAGGGAGAAGGGTTAATAATATCATAGGGAATAATCTTAAATTAATAAGACATTAAATAATTTTAAAACGAGAAATTAAATTACAATTATTATAATAATATAATAATTTAATATAAAAAAAATTATAAAATTAATATAAAAGGGATAAGGGTTATATATATATATATAAGGGTAAGAATTAATATTATAAAATAATCCAAGGGATAATAAAAGGGCCTAAAAATAGAAACTAGAGAAAAAAGTAAATAAGGACAAAACTGAAAAGAAAATTAAAAACAGAGGGGAATAAAATGAGAGAGAGAAAAAACAAAGACACAAGGCTGAAGGAACTCAACGCATGAGGGAGAAATCATCTGGAGAGGGTTGGAGTCCAGCTCTTACTTAATTTCCTCCCATCATCTCTGTTGAGATTCTTAGGATGCCTCTCAATTTCAATAGCTTCTCTCAGCTTTCTATGATGGAAGTGATCCACCTTAGCAATGATTTTGGAGTCTTCAATGCACACATGGTGACATGATTTCCCAGCATGCTCTGCAAGAGTAGAAGTGTGGGATCGATTGTGTCTAATGTTTGCAACATGTTCATGAATTCTCTGTCTAATGGATCGACCAGTTTCCCCAATATAGGGAGTACCGTGGGAACAAGGTAGTAAATAAACACCTTTCATGTCCTTAGGGTCAATAGGGTCCTTGGTAGACCTAAGAGAATTCTTGATAGTACAAGGAGGCTTGAATGAAGAGGAGACATTGTTTCTCCTAAGGACATGGGCAATTTTGTCCGTGGTCCCTTGGATAAATGGGAGAATAACCTTGGAGATAGGATCCACCCGAGTAGACTTGTCCCTTAAGCCTTTACAGGCTTCTTAAAAGGCCTTAAGACCCTGACATCTGCTATACCCATTAGTCTCAAACACATCAAGAAGATGGTATTTCTCTGACTGCAAGTGGCTATCATCAGATATTCTAAGAGCACGGGTAGCAAGAGTGCAGAGAACACCAAATTTTTTAGCAGGAAAATGATTAGAACTAGCATGAAGATACTGCTTAGTGTGAGTATTCCTGCGAAAAACTTGGTGAGAGATAGAACCATCATACCTTATAGAGAGAAGGCAACCATCCACCTCTACTTCCATCGTGAATTTGATGTGATCCGACTGGGAAGTCAAGTGATCAAGAAACAAATATAACTTCTCATGGCCATGGGGCCAAATGACACAGGTATCATCCATGAACCTATTCCATTTCTTAGGGAAAAAATGAGTTAAGTCCAAGGCCTTCATTTCAAAATCTTCCATAAGTAAGTTAGCAACAACAGGGGAAAGAGGGGAGCCCATGGAAACCGCGCAGGTTTTCTCATAGAACTCACCTTGGAAACTAAAAAAATTCAAGTTGAGGCATAGGCCGACCAAATTAGAAGTGTCCTAGTCCGAGACCCACTTAATGACTTAAATGGCTTCAGGGATGGGGATTTTGGTGAATAAGGAGACAACATCGAAGCTAACTAATAAATCCCCATGATCTAGCTTGATGTGTTTCCATTCCTTGATAAAATAAGCTGATTCCTTAACATAAGAATTTGTAAGCCCTACCAGGGGCTTCAGCTTTTGGGATAAGAATTTAGCCATACAATAAGAGGGACCACCTATTGTGTTAACAATAGGTCTTAAAGGGGCCCTAGGTTTATGAATCTTAGGAAGGCCATAAATCCTAAGGGTAAATGGATTACTCTCTATAAGCTTCCTCAAGAGAGGATTAAGAGAGGGATCAGACTTAACAGCGAGGGGTATATTCTTAGAAATATATTTCAGGGGATTCTTTTTAAGCTTAACAAAGCTACCACTAAGGGAAAGATGGTCAACCATTTTGCTGACATAGTCAGATTTATCCAAAATGACAATTGCACCACCCTTATCAGCCTTAAGGATGAAAATGTTAGGGTTGATTCTAAGGTATTTAAGTGTAAGAAACTCATGCTTTCTTAAATTACTTCTCAGAGGCTTCGCCTTCCGAAGAACAATTGAGCAATCTTGCCTAATAGTTTCCTTCATATTATCCAAAACATCCTTGATTCCATACTCTATGTTGTAGATAATGTCATCAATGGGAATCGTCCTAGGGGCTAGGGAAAAATTAAGCCCCTTATTAAGAAGATGAAAAACAGAAGAATCAAAATTCAAAGAGGAAAGATTGATGACATTTAAAAAAAAAGAGGGATTATTATTATTATTATTATCTAAATTATTAATTTTATTAATGCTAATATGTTTTTTAATAATATGGGTATTAATTTTATTATTATCTAAATAATTAATTTTAAAATGGTTATTATCAATAGGGTTAATATTCATATTATTTTCCAAATTATTATTTTTATTAAGGCTGATATGGTTATTATTAATAGGGGTATTATTTTTAATGTTAGTAATATGATTGTTAAATTTACTATTGTAAATATCATTATTGATAAATTATTAGTTGAGACATTATTAATATTATCATTACTATCATCTATTACTAAAAACTTGTTCAATGGCCCATCCTTAAGATTACGATGTAAGAAGTTTGAGGGCTCATCGTTCAAGGGTTTATTTCCCTTCCCTTCAAGTTGATCAAGAGAAAACTACTTTCACCACTACTTGGGGTACATTTATGTACACCAAGATACCATTTGGGTTAACTGATGTTGGAGCCAATTTTCAGAGAGCAATGGATCTAGAGTTTGTAAGTAAAACTGTTGAATTTACTGTTATGTATTTGGATGATTTAAATATTTTCTCCAACTCTAATGAAATTCATCTAAAATACTTGAGAAAGGTTTTTAATAGGTGCAGGAAATTTGGCATATCCATCAATCCGAAGAAATATTTATTTGTTGTAAAGGAAGGGAAATTACTAGGGCATATAATCTCTAAGAATGGAGTTATAATTGAACCAAAGAGAGTATCATCCATTCATGTTATATCTGTACCAAGGAATAAGAAAGAGATTCAAACCTTCCTTGGAAAGATTAATTTTCTCAGAAGATTCATCCCCAATTATGCAGAGATAGTAAAGGACATAACTGATATGCTAAAGAAAAACAATGAAGTCAAATGGACAGATCCAACTAGGCATGCTTTCGATCAAATCAAAAAGGCAATATCTGAAGCCCCTGCATTAGCTAGTCCTGATTATTCTTTAACCTTTAGCATATTTTATTTTTCATCCAAGACAACCCTAGCTATTGTACTTTTACAAAAGAACTCCAATGGTGATGAACAACCTATATACTTCTTTTCTAAAATTATGAGGGATGCTGAACTTAGGTATGATATTATGGAAAAAATAGCTTATGCCTTAATTCAAGCCCTCAAAGCCTTTAGAACCTATGTCCTGGATTCACACATTACTTCCTATGTTCCCAATCATGTTGTCAAAATTATTTTAACCCAGCCTGATACTGATGGAAAAAGAGGAACATGGATTGCTAAAATCATTTAATTTTACCTTGATATTAAAACCAAAAAGCTAGTAAAAGGCCAAGGCCTAGACAAATTATTAGCTCAATCCAACTGCAAAGTATTAGGGATAAATCTAGGTGTTGAAATGTCATCAAGGGAGAATCCACAAGAACCTCCTTCAATATCAAGGGAGAATCAACAGGAACCTCCTTCAACATCAGGGGAGAATCCACAAGAACCTCCTTCTCTTATGGAAGGAGAGAACCCACAAGAACCTCTTCCTTTAGATCAATCCATTCTTGTTCACATAGATCGGAAGTATCTACTATCTGATTGGTATTTTGATATTGTGCAATTTCTCGGAGATTTTCAATGTCCAGTTAATCTTAATTTGAAGCAGTGCAAAGCACTAAATCTCAAATCAATAAAATATTGCATTATCAATGCTAATCTATACAGGAAAGACCCTCTAAATATTCTTCTTATTTGTTTAAATTAAAATGAAACAGAGGGAATTATAGATCAATTCCGTGTAGGATTTTGTAGTGGACACTATGCTTGGAGAGAAACAGCCTACAAAATCTTGAAATCAGGTTTTTATTGGCCTTCACTTTTCAAAGAAGTTGGATCAAGAGTAAGGAGTTGTGTACAATGTCAATTATTTGCAGGGAAACAAAACCTGTCAACACTTCCTTTGGTTCTAGTATCAACTGATGCTCCTTATCTACAATGGGGGTTGGACTTTATTGGGTAAATTCATCCACAATCAAGTAATCAATATAGAAGGATTATAAATGCTACTGATTATTTTACGAAATGGGTAGAAGCCATACCTATTAAAAATGCAACTGATATTGTTGTGATTAAATTCCTTGAAGAGAATATCTTATCAAGATTTGGATGTCCTCAAAAAATTGTAACATATAATGCAACAACCTTCAGCAGTGTTAAAATGATTGAGTTGTGTAAAAAATATTCAATCCTACTACATCATTCTACACCATATTATCCTCAGGGTAATGGACTTGCAGAATCTTCCAACAAGATCTTAGCTAAGGTCATTCAGAAGACTCTTGAAGATCATAAAAAGAGTTGGGATAGCCACTTACTCCATGCCATTTGGGCAAACAGAGTTTCTCCTAAGAGATCAACAAGCAAGTCTCCTTTCAAATTAGTTTATGGTAAGGAAGTAGTTCTTCCTACTCATTTAGCTTTACCTGTTATGATATTTCTCTAGGATTATTATGAAGAAAACGATGATTTCTCAAGAAGGATTAACACAATTATTGAGTTGAATGAAGACAGGGATGAAATTCGGTATCAGCTAAGAAAATACTAGAATAATATGAGAGAGTTGTTTGACATAAAAGAAAGAGAAAGCAATTTTAAGGAATGTGACCTTGTGCTTAGATGGGACTCAAGGAGAGAAGACAATGGAAAACATGCTAAATTTGACAACTTATGGTTTGGTCCATTCAACATTGCAGAAGTCAAAGGGAACAATAAATTTATCCTATAGAATTTGGAAGGAGAGTATTCCTCATTTCCATTCAATGGGAAGCACTTAAAACATTATATTCAGTATTGATTCTCCATTCATTCAACATCTGTAAATATTTAGAGAGTTTATTTATTTTTGAAAATTGCAAGTGAGTATCTATTTCAGCAAAGACTCCATAGGCTACGGAGAAGGCTTTTGGATCTATTTTTTCTCTGCATCCCATAGGGGGAAGCAGTCCCCATATGTTTCCGATGTTGTAACATTATCTAGTTTTGATAAATTAGCAAAATTAGTCAAATAATTTTTAAAATGTTAAGGTAGGATATGGATGCAAAAGAATGAAAAAATTAAAAAATATTAGGAAAATTTTATGTTTTATAGGCATCCATATCAATAAAATGTTAGGGAAGAAAAAAGAAAAGCAAAGCTTCATTTATGTTTTAAAAATTTCACTGGCTGCTAGTCTAAATGCACCAATAAAAGAAGAATGATTTATATGGTTTAAACATTATCCTAAGCATTATTAACACTATCCTATGTTTTTAACACCATATTAACATATCCTACAATTCATCCCTTTTCATTTTGATTCCCCTAAGGCATTCCCCTTTATATCATGCCCAATACTTTATAAATATTGACCCTACTATTCCACATCACCACTTCCTACCATCCTTCCATATCTCCACACATCCAACGGTCCTCCCCATGTCTTTCGGCATCCGACAAATCTTAAAGCCTTTCGGCCCCCTTTACGATCTGAACCTTATCATCGAGGGGAGAGGGGGGTCCAAACTCAGCAGCAAAGTAAAACCATTCGTCGATACATGGCATTACCTCAAGCTTTCAGACCCCCCTTGCGCGAAACCAGAAACCACTCAACCCCCCTTTCGAAAGCTGATTTCTGATACCACTCACCTGACTGTTGACCCCCCGCGTCATTCCGCTGCCTCCACCTCATTTTCCATCTCATTCGTCTGTTAAAATATCATATCTCCATTATTAATCTGTTAATCATTTAATTAACTTAACCGTTAACTCACACCACCAACAGTAAGCCTACATTCCTATATAAATATTCTTGTTTCCGTTTACAGGTTACAGTGTTGTTTATTTGTAGGTTGCTCACCAGAAACCCAACATTGTCAAGCTTCCAACATCTTCTCATTATTATTATCCTTTTGTTCCCTGTCTATAATGAATTTTCTACCTAGCTTCCCTTAGATGAGATCATCAAGGTACAACGTTCTCCTCTTATAAAGACAGGTCTTGGATATACCGGAGAATCTTCTCAAACTTCAGCACCCAACTATCTAAAAGCAGTTACAGGTGGTTTACATCATTCAGCCACTCAGCAAGAGAATAAAGGATTTCTACAGGGAAAGCAGGACCATCTCCATTCAAGGAACACTAACAGGGATAGCTTTCAAAGACACTACAACCAACAGGTAAATTCAAATAGAAGATTCCATGATCGCAGAAATTTCTACTTCAATGAGCAATGTTTCACTTGTCACAATTTTGGTCATAAAGCTATTCAATGTGTTGCATATAAAACCATCATGACAAGAGAAGCAAGAAAGAAAAGGTTGGATACTGAACCAAAGAAGAATACCTATAACAATTTTTCTCCTCTTCAAGGTGAAGTTGAATGTACTTATTGCAATAACTTTGGCCATGAAGAATCTGAATGCAGGAACAAGATCCAGCCTAAAGAACATGTTCCCTCAAGCTCTAAAGTGTGGAAGAAGAAAGAACCGTCGGTTGAAAATTGTGGGATAGCAATATTTGCAGAAGGTGAAGAAAATCAATGGTACATTGATAGTGGGTGCTCAAGACACATGACAGGTGACAAAAGCAAACTTCATACTTATAATGCTCTAGAAAAGGGAAAGAAAGTTACATTTGGAAATGATACTCCTGCTGTGATTAAAGGAAAAGGGTCAGTATTTCTAAAAGAAAAGGTGAAGGCTAAAGATGTCATGTATGTGGATGGATTAAGGCATAACCTGTTAAGTGTTAGTCAAATGTGTGATCAAGGAGCAGAAGTGGTCTTCAGTTCCAAAGAATGTGTGGTTCGTGATCTTGACACAGGTAAAATCATTATAAAAGGAAAAAGAAATCCAAGAAACCTGTATATTCTAAATGGCATAGATCAATGTTACTTGAGCAAGTCCTCAGAAAATTGGCTGTGGCATAGAAGGCTGGGACATCTGAGTTTCTCTCAAATCAACAAAGCTAGCAGACTTCAAGCTGTTCGTGATCTTCCCAAGGTCAATCTTCCAGAAAGTACCATATGCAAATCTTGTCAATTTGGTAAGCAAACCAGAGTACGATTTAATGCCAAAGAAGGATCATCAAGTAAGCCTCTTGAACTCATTCATACTGATATATGTGGAACTATGAGGAAAAAGTCATTACGTGGGGAAGAATACTATATCTTATTTATTGATGACTACTCTAGAATGTGTTGGATCGGGTTCATTAAACACAAAGATCAAGCACTTGAAAAATTTCAGAGCTTCAAAGCTTTGGCGGAAAATGAATCGGATCTAAAAATCAAGTGTCTTAGATCTGATCGAGGAGGAGAATATTCATCAAATGAATTCTTTGAATTTTGTGAACAACATGGCATTAAACGATAGTTCTCTGTAGCAGGCACTCCTCAACAAAATGGTGTAGCAGAAAGAATGAATAGAACAATTGTTCAAATGGCTAGAGCTATGCTTGCTGATTCTGATGTTCCTGACATGTTCTGGAGTGAAGCAGCACATACAGCAGTTAACATTCTCAATAAAGCTCATGTTCGGGTAAATAGTGACAAAACTCCATATGAACTCTGGTATGGCAATTCTCCCACTGTGAAGCATTTTAAGGTTTTTGGAAGTAAATGCTTTATAAAAAATAATGATGAAAAACTTGGAAAGTTTGAACCTAGATCAGATGAAGGGATATTTCTTGGTTACTCTTCGTCAAGAAAAGCTTTCACATGTTACAATAAAAGGCTTCGAAAGGTTGTTGAATGTATTGATGTTGTTATTGATGAGTCTCCTGCAGCTCCTAAAGAAGAAAAACAAACAACAAAAGAAGATGATAGCGACATATGGCCTTCTACATCAGATAACAATGATATAGACAGTGGATCCAATGAAGAACCTGAAGATGATCTATCTGAAAAAGCTCCATCCAGATATGTTCAAAAGAATCATCCTGAAACTCAAATTTTGGGTGACAAGGAATCTGGTGTACGAACAAGGAGAACTCTTATGGGATCTTATAATCATTTGGCACTTCTATCCACAATTGAACCACACAATGTCAATGAAGCTAGCAAATATGAATGTTGGAGGCAAGCCATGGATGAAGAACTTGTTCCAATTGAGAAGAATGACACTTGGGATTTGGTTCCAAGGCCTCATGATAAAAATGTCATTGGAACTAAATGGATTTTCAAGAACAAGTTAAATGAGAATGGGGATGTTGTAAGAAACAAAGCTAGATTGGTTTGTAAAGGGTATACTCAACAAGAAGGTATAGACTTTGAAGAAACTTTTGCTCCTGTAGCTAGACTTGAAGCCATAAGAATGTTTCTTGCCTTTTCAAGTTATCAACAAATCAAAGTTTATCAAATGGATGTTAAATCTGCTTTTCTTAATGGTGATCTAGAAGAAGAAGTATATATAGAACAACCGGAAGGATTCATTTTTGGAAATGATGCAAATCTTGTTTGTAGACTTAAAAAGGCTCTATATGGTCTCAAACAAGCTCCAAGGGCTTGGTACTATCGTCTTGACAAATATCTTCATCAACAAGGATTTTCAAAGGGGTCTGCTGATAGCAACTTATACACACAAGTTGAAAATGATAAACTATTGATTGTTGTTGTATATGTTGATGATATCATTTTTGGGAGTAACGAAGAATCTATGAGTCAGAAATTTGCTTCTGTCATGCAGCAAGAATTTGAAATGTCTTTGCTTGGGGAACTATCTTTCTTTCTTGGCTTGCAAGTGCATCAATCTACAGATGGTATATTCCTATCACAAGAAAAATATCTTAAGCAAATTCTGAAGAAGTATGGCATGGAAGAATGCAAACCTGTAAGTACTCCAATGATAACCGGATGCAATCTCAGCTCTCATGATGATTCTCCCACGGTGAATCAACCAGATTACAGATCAATGATAGGAAGTCTACTTTATCTCACTGGGACTAGACCAGACATTATCCATGCAGTTGGGATTGTTGGACGATTCCAAGCCAATCCAAAAGAGTCTCACCTTCAGGCTGTGAAAAGAATTTTCAAATATCTACAAGGAACTCAAGACTTTTGTCTATGGTATCCGAAGAATGCTGATCTTACTCTTCATGCTTACACTGATGCAGATTGGGCTGGAAGTGTTGATGATCGGAAAAGCACTAGTGGTGGTGCGTTTTACATGGGGCCCCGGTTAGTATCTTGGTTCAGCAAGAAGCAAAATTCTATTGCCTTATCAACAGCTGAAGCAGAGTATGTAGCTGCCGCATCTTGTTGCACTCAACTCCTATGGATGATGCAAACCTTGCAAGATTTTCAAATCAAATGTATAACTCCTATCTCCATTATGTGTGATAATACAAGTGCCATCAGTATCTCAAAGAATCCTGTTATGCATTCGAAAACCAAGCACATTCCCATCAAATATCATTTCCTACGTGAACAAGTGCTTGAGAAAAGAGTGAAGTTGGAGTATGTTACCTCCAAAGAACAAGCTGCTGATATCTTTACTAAACCTCTGCCCAGGGAAGCGTTCGAGTATCTAAGACAGAAGCTGGGAGTATTTTCTGCCAGTCAAAAGAACAAATCTACATAATTTTTAGAAGATGACTTGTGATACGCGTGTTTTATGAAACACAGTCGCGTATGTACGCGAGTTAATGCACAGAAAACCGCGTATGAATGATTGCTGACAATTTTTGCTTGGTTCAGCTCTCTTCAGCACAGCTGCAGTGCTGTTTGGTATCTCTGATACTGTTTGGTATCTCTGATAGTGTTCCAGTTCTCATAATTCTGTTTCTAATGTTTTGATGAAGATGCCTTGATGATTTGTTGGTGGAAGTTTCCAGGATGCACAAACTAAGGGGGAGCCTTAGTCATTTGGAAAGATTGCTTGGTTGCACAGATTCAGGGGGAGCATTAGCTTTGCTGAGTATAATGCAGTGTTGGCATTATGATGGTTCTGAGATATGTTCTCTTTCTTGAGGACTTTTTGATATTGGTTATGAAAAGTCATATTTGTATTTGTATGAAAAGGTCTGGGGGAGACCCATGTTGTAAAATTGTAATATTCGGTCATGTAAGGACTTGTCATTTTTGTAAACCCACTTGGTTGGGTAGCTAAGTCAAATTTGTAAACCCACTTGGTTGGGTAGTTGAGTCTCATATGTAAATCCATGTGGATGGATAATTGATGTAAGTATGAGTCCTTGGTGATAGGAAGTTCATAGAGTCATGTACTTCATTGACAAATATGTTTGACGATTCAGCATGAACTCAGGGGGAGTTTGGCCACTTCAGCACATATCAGATCTGCAGAATGTTTCTTCCACATGAGGAGAAAAGGAGGAGAGTGTTGGTTTTTGATCCGCCCTTTGCCCTTGATGTCAAAGGGGAAGAGTGACATGGTGTTTGAATGAAGAGAAGATAATGATGTCAAATATTTGGGAAGAGTGACATGGTATCTATCTGCTGTGGTAACCAAACACCATCATGGTTGCCATCAAGTCCAAAGGGGGAGATTGTTGGAAATATGATGCAGAGTGTTGTCCTTGATGGCAACCCACGAATGAAGATGAAGACATGCGACTGTTGACATGTGTTGTCCTTGATGGCAAACCACCTGATGAAGTTATGCTTGAATTGATGGACTTAGTAAATGATGTAAATCTGATATGATATAATGTTTGTTGACAATATAATGCTAAGTGTTTTCCTTGAAAGGCAACCCACCTGATGAAGATGATGACAACTTACTTGATGAAGTTGTGCTTGAGAGAATATGTTCCTGATGAAGAAAATATGATGTTTCTACAGTGTGTATAGAAGACTATGAAGAAAGGATTTCAGAATGTACTCAAAGTATGATGAAAAAGAGTATGTCTCTTGATATACGCGGATTGGCCTAGGGGAAATCGCGTATACACGCGGAAAGGAACGTGCCAAGTCGCGTATGGGCAAAAGCGCTCAAAAAGTGCAAAACCAAGGGTAACCACCATGGTATTAACCCATTGAATTGGGTAATGATCCGCCTAATTGACCCCGTCCAGATAGTTTTGGGCTTATGGTATTGTTTTGGTCCATGGTATTGAAAAAGGGGCTCATGGTATTGACAAAGGGTAATCATATAAAAGGAGAAGAAATTCATTGTGCAAACATGGAGTGAGGGTGCAAGATGTCTGAGCTTGAATGAATACTTCTCTGAAGTAGATCTGAATGAAAGGGTTACACTTGAAGATAAATCTGATTGGATGATGCACCAATGATGAAGAAAGGGATCTAGATCTGAAATGTATGTACTAGATCTGCTTATGGAAGGCTTAGATCTATGATGAGGCGAACATCTAGGCGAACATCTGTTTGAAGTGAAAGGGTAAATCTGAACTGAATATCTGATCTGAAGAAGTATCCTTCTCTGTAATAATTGAAGATCTATACGCTACTTCAACGCGGAGGAAGCGCGTATATACGCGGCCGGCCCGAAAGCGCGTATGCGCAATAAAAATATACCAACGGGTATACGCTGGTTTGCGCGGACGGAAGCGCGTATTAACTTTACACGCATTTGTCGGTGAAGGGAAAAGCGCGTGCTTGACAGAGCTTGCGGGCGCAAGGGTATGATATATCTGATGCATTATTTCGTGTTCTGCCTTTCTCGGTCGTGTTCGTGTGCCTGTTGTTGATGATGTATGTTCGTGCTTAAAAGCATGGAAAGGGTTCGGTCTGGAAATATGATGAATTGCGGTCTGCAAGTTGTGTTCTATTGAAGTGGTTGGATCCAGTGTGAAAATCGATGAAACGTGGTCCAAGGTGGTGCTGAAGGTTGTAGCCTTCAGTCAGGGGGTTGTAGCTCCCTTCCGGGGAGAAGGCGTAGCGAGGATGGGGGGTCGTGGCTCCTTCGGTGAGGGGTGAGTAGCGAGTCGGGGGTTGGGCTCCCTTCAGGGAGAGGCCTGATAGCAGTAACGGTGGGTGCCTGCGTGCTGGTCAAGTCTGCGCCAGCACATATGTTGTAAGATGTTTTCTCTATAATAAAATATTGAAGGCTGAGCAACTGCAGCGGTGGTTTTCTCCCGATTTGGGTTTCCACCTAAAAATCCTGGTATTCATGTGTGATGCTTTGTGTGATGGTTTATTCTGTTCTTACTGCACCTGTTTACTGCTTATTGAATATCTGAAGAATGAATGATGGAATGGTTTAAGTGAAGACTTAATGACATATCTAAATCTCTGTGTATACGCTAGTTTAATAAAGGGGATCCGCGTATATACGCTAGTTTACTGAAGTAAAGTAGCGTATGGGTTTTAAGGAATGAAAAAGTTAAAATATTTGATTATGCAGTAAATACTGATTCACCCCCCCCTCTCAGTATTTTTCCCAACAATTGGTATCAGAGCGGGTCCTTGTGCAGAAGCTTGATCGCTTAAAGGAGATCCGTCGCAATGGGAAGTCAAGAAGGAGTAATGTCTATAAAGCCACCTCTGTTCAATGGAAGCAATCTGATATTCTGGAAGGTACGTACAAAAGCATATCTGCAAAGTCTTGGTGCAGATGTATGGGCAATCGTGGAAGAAGGTTATCAATACCCGGCAAGTATTCCTACCGATGCAGCAGAAAGGAAGAAATATGAAACCAATGCCAAAGCAGTGAATGTCTTATTGGGAAGCATGTCTGAATCAGAATTTGCTAAAGTAATGCAGCTACATTCAGCAAAAGAAATATGGGACAAAATCGTTCTAAGCTATGAAGGAGACACAAAGGTAAAAAGTGCAAAACTCCAAACTCTTAGAATTGAATATGAAAATTTGAAGATGCATAGTGATGAAAGTGTTGCCAGTTTCTTTCTTCGTCTAGATGATAGTGTAAATCGGATGAGAAATTTGGGTGAAACCATGGCTGATACTACTCTGGTGGAAAAGGTCTTGAGATCTTTGACTTCAAAATTTGACTCTAAAGTTTATGCTATTGAAGAAAGGCAAGATCTGCAAACTCTTTCTGTTGTTCAATTACATGGTACTCTGACTGCTTTTGAAATGAGACAAGGAGGTCCTTCTCAAACAAGAGAAGCTGCTTTTAAGGCATCTACAAAAGGAAAGGAAAAGGAGGTTATCAAAGAATCCAGCTATGTATCCGATGAAGAAGAAGCAAATTTCGTGAGAAAGCTCCAACTAGGTACAGGAAGATTCAAAGGTAAGCTTCCCTTCAAATGTTTTGAGTGTGGTAAAGTTGGTCATTATGCTGCAAAATGTCCTTATAAAAGAAAAGTAGTAAGAAGGAATAAGAACCGATCTAGCTCTAAGAAAAGTTACTATGCTGATGAAGATAGTGATGAGTCATCTAATAGTGAGGAAGAATGTGAAGAAGATCTTAGACTTCTCATGGCTTTTGAACAAAAGGAAGAAAAGGATAATTTTATGGATGCTCTAGAGGAGAATGATTTTCTTGAAGAAAATAATCAACTCAAACTACGCTTAGAAGAAGAAAAGATAATCAGAGAGACCATTGAAAAGCAGCTTGAAGAAGCAAAGAAACATATTGAAAAAATAGAATGTGAAGTGGTAAGTCAAAGAAAAGAAGTTGAGAAAGCAAAAACCTTGAATCTTAGATTTGCTAAAGGATCTGAAACCTTAGATGAGATCATCAAGGTAAAACGTTCTCCTCTTATAAAGACATGTCTTGGATATACCGGAGAATCTTCTCAAACTTCAGCACCCAACTATCTAAAAGCAGTTACAGGTGGTTTACATCATTCACCCACTCAGCAAGAGAATAAAGGATTTCTACAGGGAAAGCAGGACCATCTCAATTCAAGGAACACTAACAGGGATAGCTTTCAAAGACACTACAACCAACAGGTAAATTCAAATAGAAGATTCCATGATCGCAGAAATTTCTACTTCAATGGGCAATGTTTCACGTGTCACAATTTTGGTCATAAAACTATTCAATGTGTTGCATATAAAACCATCATGACAAGAGAAGCAAGAAAGAAAAGGTTGGATACTGAACCAAAGAAGAATACCTATAACAATTTTTCTCCTCTTCAAAGTGAAGTTGAATGTACCTATTGCAATAACTTTGGCCATGAAGAATCTGAATGCAGGAACAAGAGCCAGCCCAAAGAACATGTTCCCTCAAGCTCTAAAGTGTGGAAGAAGAAAGAACCGTCCGTTGAAAATTGTGGGATAGCATTATTTGCAGAAGGTGAAGAAAATCAATGGTACATTGATAGTGGGTGCTCAAGACACATGACAGGTGACAAAAGCAAACTTCATACTTATAATGCTCTAGAAAAGAAAAAGAAAGTTACATTTGGAAATGATACTCCTGCTGTAATTAAAGGAAAAGGGTCAGTATTTCTAAAAGAAAAGGTGAAGGCTAAAGATGTCATGTATGTGGATGGATTAAGGCATAACCTGTTAAGTGTTAGTCAAATGTGTGATCAAGGAGCAGAAGTAGTCTTCAGTTCCAAAGAATGTGTGGTTCGTGATCTTGACACAGGAAAAATCATTATAAAAGGAAAAAGAAATCCAAGCAACCTGTATATTCTAAATGGCATAGATCAATGTTACTTGAGCAAGTCCTCAGAAAATTGGTTGTGGCATAGAAGGCTGGGACATCTGAGTTTCTCTCAAATCAACAAAACTAGCAGACTTCAAGCTGTTCGTGATCTTCCCAAGGTCAATCTTCCAGAAAGTACCATATGCAAATCTTGTCAATTTGGTAAGCAAACCAGAGTACGATTTAATGCCAAAGAAGGATCATCAAGTAAGCCTCTTGAACTCATTCATATTGATATATGTGGACCTATGAGAAAAAAGTCATTACGTGGGGAAGAATACTATATCTTATTTATTGATGACTACTCTAGAATGTGTTGGATCGGGTTCATTAAACACAAAGATCAAGCACTTGAAAAATTTCAGAACTTCAAAGCTTTGGCGGAAAATGAATCAGATCTAAAAATCAAGTGTCTTAGATCTGATCGAGGAGGAGAATATTCATCAAATGAATTCTTTGAATTTTCTGAACAACATGGCATTAAACGACAGTTCTCTGTAGCAGGCACTCCGCAACAAAATGGTGTAGCAGAAAGAATGAACAGAACAATTGTTCAAATGGCTAGAGCTATGCTTTCTGATTCTAATGTTCCTGACATGTTCTGGAGTGAAGCAGCACATACAGTAGTTAACATTCTCAATAAAGCTCATGTTCGGGTAAATAGTGACAAAACTCCATATGAACTCTGGTATGGCAATTCTCCCACTGTGAAGCATTTTAAGGTTTTTGGAAGTAAATCCTTTATCAAAAATAATGATGAAAAACTTGGCAAGTTTGAACCTAGATCAGATGAAGGGATATTTCTTGGTTACTCTTCGTCAAGCAAAGCTTTCACATGTTACAATAACAGGCTTCGAAAGGTTGTTGAATGTATTGATGTTGTTATTGATGAGTCTCCTGCAGCTCCTAAAGAAGAAAAACAAACCGCAAATGAAGATGATGGCGACATATGGCCTTCTACATCAGATAGCAATGATATAGACAGTGGATCCAATGAAGAACCTGAAGATGACCTATCTGAAAAATCTCCATCCAGATATGTTCAAAAGAATCATCCTGAAACTCAAATTTTGGGTGACAAGGAATCTGGTGTACGAACAAGGAGAACTCTTATGGGATCTTCTAATCATTTGGCTCTACTATCCACAATTGAACCACACAATGTCAATGAAGCTAGCAAATATGAATGTTGGAGGCAAGCCATGGATGAAGAACTTGTTCAAATTGAGAAGAATGACACTTGGGATTTGGTTCCAAGGCCTCATGATAAAAATGTCA